>CM055653.1:21970169-22435404 GCA_029378325.1 Elaeagnus macrophylla | reverse complement strand
ATTTTTTTAAAAATTTATAAAAATTTCTATATTTAAATTTTTTTGAAAACTTCTTATTTTTAGAAATTTATGAAAACTAAGAGTCTATTTAGCCAAGTAACTTAAAAATTATTTTTTGTGCTTGACAACAAAAAATTTATTATTTAAAAAAAAAATTTGATGTTTGGCCATTGATTTTATTTTTTATTTTTCTAAAACAATATTTTAAAAAAAAATAATAAAACTAAAAGCAAGTTGGAGGTATTTTCTCTATTTTTGAATTAAAGTGAAAACATGGAGAAAGTGTTCTCCAAAGTGTAAAACTTTTTACTTTTTGTTTTTTTATTTAATTTCAAATCCAAAGTGAAGTGTAACTTATTAATTAATAGGATTAACTATTTTATTAATCTCCAAACTTTAACTAAATTTACACTTAGGTCTTTAAAATTTTAAATTCTATAATTTAGTACCTAAATTTTTAAAAATTAACATATAAGACCTATGTGTGAATTTTTTAAAGTTTGAGACTAAATTTTAGGATTTAAAAGTTTAGGGACGTATGTGTAAAATTTAAAAAAAAATTGAGGACTAAATTGTAAAATTTAAAAGTTTGAAGACCTAAGTATGAATTTAATTAAAGTTTAGAGACTAATAATATAATTTAACCTAATTAATATATTAACTCTAAGTCCTACTCTCTTTGGCGTTTGTTTTCCTCCCTCTATCTCCTTTTTTTTTTTCTTTTTTCTTTTTTATAATCTGTCATTTTTTTTTTTAGTAATTAATTATACAATAATATTATATAGCTTACAAAATCTATTGATATTAATCAAAATTGAAAATGAAATAATAATTTTTAATCATGATAAATTTAATCAGTAATAGTGGCACTAAATAATAATTAATTGCAAGTATATGATAGACAATCATACATCTTTATTTTGACAATAATAAAAATGATTTACTTGTCTTTAACATATAATTTTGATAACTATCATGGAGTGAAATAGAGAATAAGGATCCAATGCGAACAATATTTAAAATCCAATCCCAAATACAAATAAAATGAGTGGTAATTTGTTAAATGATACTACAATATGATTTGAATCTGAGTAATCAGATACAATATTGATGTGATTAATATAATGGACATAATTATTTTAAAAAGTAACTAAAACACAATATAATATAACAATAGGAATATGTTCTCTTTTTTTCTTTTTAATAAATAAATGTGAACAAATTGCCGAGATTGCATTTCTCATCAATTTGTCATGATCAGCTTTAGTTGTTTTATAATTCAATATTATTACCAAGTTACATTTGAGTTTTATAATTCATGTTTCAAAAATCATATTTTAAGAAATTCATGAAAAATATTCTATTTTTAGAAATTTTTGAAAATTTTCTCTTTTAAGAAAATTAGAAAACCAAATATTTTTAGAAATTTTTGAAAAAATTCAATACTTCTAAATTTTACTAACTTTTTTTTTCATATCTAATATTTTGATAACTTTCTATTAAAAAAAAATTAGAAAATTATCTAATTTAAGAAAACTGTCTCTTTTTTATTAAATTTGAAAACTATCTATTTTTAGAAAATTAAAAAAAAAATTAAATTTTTTTTTTTTTAAACTTTATATTTTTTAGAAATTTTTGAAAACTTTGTTTTTTAAGAAAATTTGAAAACCATCTATTTCTAGAAACTTTTGAAAATTTTCTATTTTTAGATTTTTTTTTCAAATTCCTATTTTTAGAATTTTTTTTAAACTTTTATTTTTAGAAATTTTTGAACACGTTCAATTTTTGGAAATTTATGATAACTATGTATTTTTTATAAATTTTTTAATTTTTTCTATTTTTCAAAAATTTTAAAAAACATCTATTTTTAGAAATTTTTGTTAAATTTCAATATTTAGAAAAAAAAAATTTGAATTTTTTGATAACTTTTTATTTTAAAAAAAATTATAAAACTATGTAATTTAAAAAATTTGAAGACTTCCAATTTTAAAAATTTTGAAAACTATCTACTTTTAGAATTTTTTTTCACTTTTTATTTTAAGAAATTTATGAAAACATTCTATTTTTAGAAATTTTTGAAGACTTTATATTTAAATTTTTTTTTTTTAAATCTTTCATTTTTTATAAAATTTTGCTGAATTTCAATATTTAGAATTTTTTATAGATATGTTTTCAAAAAAATTCTTTATTAGGTAAGTCTTTGGAAAAAGTTTTTATATTAGGTAAATTTTGAAATAGTTTTTATTGGGGTAAATTTTAAAAAAGCTTCTATGCTGAGTCAATTTTTAGAGTTTCTATACTGAAAAGGTTTATATTTAGAAAATTTGGAAAATTTTATATTATAGTTAAGTTTTGATAATATTCTTTTTAGGGTAAATTTTCAAAAAAAAATCTATATTGGATAAATTTGTAAAAATTTTCTAAATGGATAAGTTGGAAAAGGTTTCTATATTGAGTAAATTTGTTAAAAATTTGTATTCCAGATAAGTTTTGAAAAAGTTTATATTATTAGTAAATTTTGAAAAAAAATTTAAAAATTATATATTATTAGTAAGTTTTGAAAATCTTCAATATGTGTTAAATTTTAAAAAAGTTTATATTTTGGTTAAGTTTGGAAAAATATCATATTTTAGGTAAGTTTTTAAAATATTTTATTTTGTTTAAGTTTGGATTATTGGTAACTTTTGAAAATAATTAGATTTGGGTAATTTGGAGAAAGTTTTTATTCTAATAAAGTTTTGAAAATATACATTATTGGGTAAGTTTGGAACAAGTTTTTACATAGGTAAGTTTTGAAAAAGTTTCTAAATGGGGTAAGTTTTGAAAAAGTTTCTATATAAGGTAAGTTATGAAAAAGTTTCTACATGGGATAAGTATCGAAAAAGTATATATTACTAGTAAATTTTGAAAATTTTCTACATGAGGTAAGTTTGAAAAATATTTGTATTCAAGGTAATTTTCTTAAATATTCTATTTTGGGTAAATTTGGATAAAGTTTCTATTAATCGTATCTTTAAAAGATATTATATTTTGGGTAAGTTTGGAAAAAATTTATATTAAGTAAAAGTTTGTTTTCCTGATATGTTTGAAAAATGTATATATTCTAGGTAAGTTTTAAAAATATATATTTTTTGTTTAATTTTTCAAAAAAATTCTATATTGAGTAAGTTTTGAAAAAAAAAAAAAATACTATATGAGTTAGAAATTTTTTTTAAATTTGGTAAGTTTTGAAAAAGTTTCTATATAGAATAAGTTTTGAAAAAGTTTCTACATGGAATGAGTTTTAAAAAGGTCTCTATATGGGGTAAGATTTGAAAAAGTTTCTATATGAGGTAAGTACTAAAAAAGTTTGTATTCCTTGTAAGTTTTTTAAAAATTTCATTTTTTGGTAAGTTATGAAAATCTTCAATATGAGGTAAGTTTGGATAAAGTTTTGATTATTGGTAACTTTTAAAAATATTTAGATTTGTGTATGTTTGGGGAAAGTTTTTATTCTAGTCAAATTTTGAAAAAAAAAACACTTTTTGGGTAAGTTTAAAAAAAGTTTATATATGGGAAAAGTTTTGAAAAAGTTTCTATATGAGGTAAGTATCAAAAAGTTATATATAACTGGTAAATTTTGAAAATCCTTTCTATGGGGTAAGTTTTACTAAAGTTTCTATTTTGGGTATATTTGGAAAAAAATTATATTCAAGGTAAGCTTTGAAAGTATTCTATTTTGAGTAAAGTTTCTACACGGGTAAGTTTTGAAAATATTCAAGGTAAGCTTTGAAAATATTCTATTTTTGGTAAGTTTTCGAAAAATTTCTATATTAGGTAAGTTTAGAAAAAGTTCCTATATAAGTAAGTTGGAAAAGGTTTCTATATTAAGTTTTGAAAAACAATTACTGGATAAGTTCCGAAAAAATTTATATACGAGGTAAGTTTTCAAAAAATTTTGGAAATTTATCAAAAACACCACCTCTAAAACTTATAGTAACAAAACTAGCACTCACAATAATATTAAACTTTCAATTTGAACGTGAAATATTGAACAGGTCTAAATTGTCGTCTTTCAATTCTAATTGAATGGGTGTTCGAAGAAAAATGACATATTAATCATTTTTTTTATTTGTAAAAATATAAGTTTGAACAAAAGGGATGCTAGTTTTGTTATTACAAGTTTAAGGGGTGCTAGTTTTGTTGTTTTTTCAAAAGTTTTCACATGGGGTAGGTTTTAAAAAAAAATTATTCTATGTAAGTTTTGAAAATATTCTTTTGCAGGTAAGTTGTTAAAAAATTTCTATATTAGGTAAATTTGGAAAAAGTTTATATTATAGATAAGATTTTAAAATATTCTATTTTGAGTATGTTTGGATATAGTTTCTATTATTGATAATTTTTTAAAATATTTGACTTTGGTTAAGTTTGGAAAAAGTTTATATTCTAGGTATGTTTTAAAAATATACTTTTTTTTGAATAAGATTGGAAAAAAAGTTTTATTTTTCGTAAATTTTCAAAAAGTTTCTATAAGGATAAGATTTGAAAAACTTTATATATTAGGTAAGTTTTGAAAATTTTTTTATATTGGGTAAAGTTTGAATGTTAGTAGTTAAGCTTTGAAATTATATTTTTTTGAGTAATTTTTCAGAAAAAAATTCTATATTGGGTAAGCTTTGAAAAAAAGTACTATATGGATTAGTTTGAAAAGGTTTATTTATGGTTAACTTGGAAAAAGTTTCTATATTGGGTAAATTTGTAAAAAGTTTGTATTCCTAATAAGTTTGAAAAAAGTTTCATTTCTTAGTAAGTGTTGAAAAATATTCGACTTTGGGTATGTTTCTAAAGAATTTATACTCTAGGTAAGTTTTGAAAATATACCTTTTTGGGTAAGTTTGGAAAAAATATTAGTTCTTTGTAAGTTTTCAAAAAGTTACTATACTAGGAATGTTTTCAAAAAGTCTCTAAAATGGGTAAATTTTGATGTATTGGGTATGATTTAAAAAAGTTTCTATATTGGGAAAAGTTTGAAAAAATTTCTATATTAAGTAAGTTTTGAAAAAGTTTGTATTCCTGATAGGTTTGGAAAAAGTTTATATTCTAGGTAAGTTTTAAAAATATTTTTTTTGGGTAATTTTTTTTAAAAAAATCTATATTTGGTAAGTTTTGAAAAAAAAAAAATACTATATGAGTTAGTTGGAAAAAGTTTCTATTTTGGGTGAGTTTTCAAACAATTTCTATTCAGAAAAAGTTTTAAAAAAGCTATGACACAAGTATTAAAAAAGTTTGTATTCCTAATAAGTTTTTAAAAAGTTTCATTTCTTAGTAAGTTTAGAAAATTATATATTTAGTACAAGTTTAGAAAATAATATATTTAGTTAAGTTTTGAAAAAAATTATTTTGGGAAGTTTTGAAAAAATTTATATTCTTGGTAAGTTTTGAAAATATTCTATTTTATGTAAGTTTGGATGAAGTTTCTATTATTGGTAATTTTTGAAAATATTCTATCATGGATAGGTTTGGAGAAAATTTATATTTTAGGAAAGTTTTGAAAATATATTATTTTCGGTAAGTTTTGAGAAGAAAAAATATTCTTGGTAAGTTTTCAAAAAGTTTCTATATTAGGAAAGTTTCGAAAAAGTTTTTATAAGGGTATGTTTTGAAAAGGTATCTATATTAGGTAAGTTTTGAAAAACTTTGTATTCTTGATAAGTTTGAAAAAAAATTATATTCTAGGTAAGTTTTGAAAATATATTTTTTTGGGTAAGTTTTAAAAATATTATTTTTGGGTGCCTTTTCAAAAAAAATTGTATTGGGTAAATTTGTTAAAATTTTCTATATGGGTAAGTTGAAAAAAGTTTCTATATTGTGTAAGTTTTAAAAAAAGTTTTTATTTTTGGTAAGTTTTGAAAAAGTTTCTATATTAGATTAATTTTGTAAAAGTTTTTAGATTGGATTTGAAAAAGTTTCTAATTCTGATAAGTTTGGAAAATGTTTTTATTCTAGGTAAGTTTTAAAAATATATTTTTTGGGGGTAAGTTTCAAAAAAATTCCTATATGAGGCTAATTATAAAAAGTTGGGAAATAGGTTCATATGACCCCCTTTTGTTGTTTTTAATCTAAAATGGACACTAATTTGTATATTCTACAATTACCCCTATCATATCAGTCGAAACCCAACGCTTCATTGTCTGATCCCTCTCCTCCTCTCTGTAAGCCGAAACCATTTCAGGATTTGCACTACTTGCTGGAAGTTTTCCTACTGCATTATATATAATTATGAAAAGTGAATGCTTAGAAACTTGGACCTCAAAAAGAAGAAGAAAAAGGGTTTGCTTCCCTCGAAATAAAATTTTATTTTCCCTAAGCAATGGAATCATGATTCTCAGCTTTCCATTCATTTAATCAAAATCTCATTATAGGGTAAAATTAAAACGAAATACCCGTTTTCTTCGCAAATCAAGCGGTACCAAAACTTCAGGAGGTCCATGTTTGAGCAGGAAGATGAAAGGTCACCGAAATCCGGTGACTGAAAATAGGAACTTCCCCTTTCAGCGTCGTGGGTTGTGATAGAATTGTAATCGTCATGTGGTAATGTAATTTATATGGGTTTAGGTTAAAGTGAGATTTTGTGGAATTATTTTGTTGGTATTCTTGCTTTCAACACGAAGCTTGACCTTTTGTGCTCATTTGATAGCGATGGAGTGTGAAGAGGAAAGAAACTCCCTTGTTATATTTTCTAATTTTTATACTTTCTTAGTATCCTATAATTAAATTATGATGCTCAGAATTTGTGGTGTACTGGAGCTCGTATAACAAATTTGACTGTCCAACTGAGCTCCGGCGAGTGAAATAAGCTTGCTGGTTTTTAGTTGGACGTACGTCCAACTCTGTTGAAAAAATGTCCAACTCTGTTGAAATAAGCTCGCTGGTTTTTAGTTGGACATACGTCCAACTCTGTAGTTTTTAGTTGGACATGCGTCTAACTGAGCTCCGGCGAGTGGGGTCATCGGCCAATCAAAATTCAATCAGTTGGACGTATAGTTGGACATGTGTCCAACTAAGCTCCGGCGAGTGAGGTTGTCGGCCAATCAAAATTCTGCTAGTTGGACAGTCGTCCAATTCTGAGCAGTCTAGTTGGACATGTGTCCAACTGGACTCCGGCGAGTGGGGTCGCCGGCCGGTCAAAATCCGGTCAGTTGGACAGCTGTCCAATTTTGAGTAGTCTAGTTGGACATGTGTCCAATTAAAATTCATCACAATTGATTAATAAAATTAAGGGCATTTTTGTCACAATATGTAAAAAAATTAAGTGAAGGGGGTCATATCAAATTTTTAATAAATAGGGGGTCATGACAGCATATAACCCTAAAAAGTTTTATATTGAATAAGTTTGGAAAAAATTTATATTCTAACAAAATTTTGAAAATATTCTTTTTGGGGTAAATTTTCCAAAAACAAACTATATTGGGTAAGTTTTTTTTAAAAAAATAATAATATATGAGTTATTTGGAAAAACTTTCTATATTGGGTAAATTTTGAAAAAAAAAAAATATAAGGATAAGTATTAAAAAAAAATTATACTGAATAAGTTTAAAAAAAGTTTTTATTATAAGTTTTAAAAATAATCTTTTTGGGATAAGGTTTCAAAAAAAAATTCTTTATTGGGTAAATTTGAGAAAAGTTTCTATACGGATAAGTTAGAAGAAAATGTTTTTTCATTGGATAAGTTTTGAAAAAGTTACTATCCTAAGTAAGTTTTTAAAAAGCTTTTATAATTGGTAAATTTGGAAAAAGTTTATATTCTAGATAAGTTTTGAAGATATTCTTTTTTGCGTAAGTTTTCAAAAAAAATTCTATATTGCGTAAATTTGTAAAAAGTTTGTATTCCTGATACGTTCTGAAAAAAAGTTTTTACAGGGTAGGTTTTGTAAAAGTTTATATATTCGGAAAGTTTAGAAAAAAAATCTTTACATTAGTTAAGTTTTTAAAAAGATTTCATGTTAGGAAAGGTTTGAAAAAGTATATATATTAATGGTAAGTTTTGAAAAACTTTTGCTATATATAGTAAGTTTTGGAAAAAAAAAATTATTCAAGTAAGTCTGAAAAAAGTTTGTATTCTAGGTAAGTTTGAAAATATTCTGTTACGGGTAAGCTTAGATATAGTTTCTATTATTGGAAAAATTTTAAAATATTTGACTTTGGGTAAGTTTGGAGAAAGTTTACATTTGAAAATATATTTTTTTGGGTAAGTTTGGAAAAAAAATAATTCTTGGTAAGTTTTCAAGAAGTTTATATATTTGAAAAGTTTAGAAAAAGTTTCTAAAATGAATAATATTTAAAAAAATTTCTATATTGAGTAAAGTTTGAAAAAGTTTGTATTCTTGATAGGTTAGGAAAATGTATAAATTCCAGGTAAATCTTGAAAATATACTTTTTTTAGTAATTTTTCAAAAAAATCTATATTGGGTAAGTTTTGAAAAAGTTATATATGATTAAGTTTTGAAAGAGTTATATATGTAGTAAGTTTTAAAAAAGTTTCTATATTGGGATAAGATTTGAAAAAGTTTCTATAAGAGGTAAGTACTAAAAAAACGTATTCCTCGTAAGTTTTTAAAAAGTTTAATTTCTTAGTAAGGTTTTAAAATATTGTATATTGATTAAGTTTTGAAAAATTATATATTGTTGATAAGTTTTGAAAATCTTCTATATAGGGTAATTTTTAAAAAATTTCTATTTTGGTTAAGTATGAAAAAAAATCATATTCTTCGTAAGTTTTCAAATTATTCTGTTTTGTTTAAGCTTGGATAAAGATTTGATTATTAGTATGTTTTGAAAATATACATTTTTGGGTAAGTTTGGGAAAAAAATTTATTCTAGTTATGTATTGAAAATATACATTTTTGGGTAAATTTTGAAAAAATTTCGATATTTGTTAAATTTTGAAAAAGTTTCTATATGGGTAAGTTTTAAAGAGGTTTGCATTTTGGTTTAAGTTTGGAACAAAATTATTATCAATGTAATTTTTTTAAATATTCTATTTTGGGTAAATTTAGATAAAGTTTCTATTGATATCTTTTAAAAATATTTTATTTTGGATAAGATTGAAAAAAGTTTATATTCTTATTAAGATTTTAAGATTTAAGTTTTTGGGAAAGTTTCAAAAAAAAATTTATTCTAAGTTTTCGAAAAGTTTCTGGGTGGGAAAGTTTCAAAAAAGTTTTTATTCTTGGTAAGTTTTGAAAAAATTTGTATTTCTAATAAATTTTGAAAAAGTTTATATTATAGGTAAGTTTTGAAAATATTCTTTTTGGGTTAAGTTTTCAAAAAATTTATATATTTGTTAAGTTTGGAAAAGGTTTCTATATGGGTAAGTTGGAAAAAGTTTATATATTGGGTAAGTTTTAAAAAAGTTTTTATACTTGGTAAGTTTTGAAAAAGTTTCTATACAGGGTAAGTTTTTAAAAAAAAATTGTATAGGGTAAGTTTTGAAAAAGTTTATACATTTGATAAGTTTAGAAAAAATTTATATTTTAGGAAAGCTTTACAAATATTTTTTTTGGGGTAAGTTTTCAAAAAATTTCTATATTAGGTAAATTTGAAAAAAGTTTCTATATGGGTAAGTTGGATAAAGTTTATCTATGTGGTAAGTTTTGAAAAAAGTTTATACATTATGTAAATTTGTAAAAAGTTCGTATTCCTTATAAGTTTTGAAAAAGTTTTTATATTGAGTAAGTTTTGTAAAAATATAAATATTTGGAAAGTTTTGAAAAAATATTTATATTAGATAAGTTTTGAAAAAGTTTTTATGTTAGAAAAGTTTTGAAAAAGTATATATATATTATTGGTAAGTTTTGAAAATCTTCTGTACATGATAAGTTTTGGGAAAAAAAATTATATGGGTACGACCGAAAAAAGTTTATATTCTAGATAAGATTAGAAAATATTCTGTTTTTGGTAAGTTTGCATATAGTTTCATTTATTGGTAACTTTTTAAAATATTTGACTTTGGGTAAGTTTTGAAAGTACACTTTTTTTGGTAAGTTTTGAAAAAAAAAATTATTCTATGTTAAGTTTTCAAGAAGTTTCTATATTTGGAAAGTTTTGAAAAACTTTTAAAAATTGGTAAGTTTTGAAAAAGTTTCTATACGGGTAAGATTTGAAAAAATATCTAAATTCTAAATTGGTAAGTATTGAAAAAATTTCTATATTGGATAAAGTTTGTATATTTGATAAGTTTTGAATGAGTTTATATTCTTGATGGGTTTGAAAAATGCTTATATTCTGAGTAAACTTTGAAAATATACTTTTTTTAGTGGTTTTTCAAAAAAAATCTTTATTGGGTAAGTTTTGAAGGAAAAAAAAATACCATATAAGTTAGTTGGAAACAGTTTCTATATTGGTTAAATTTTAAAAAAATTTCTATACTGCGTAAGTTGTAAAAAAATTTCTTTATTTGATAAGTTTTGAATATAGTTTATATTATAGGTACGTTTTGAAAATATTCTTTTTGGGGTAAGCTTTCAAAAAATTTCTATATTGGGTAAATTCGGAAAAAAAAATTTACCTACAATATGGGTAAGTTAGAAAAAATTTCTATATGTGATAAGTTTTGAAAAAAGTTTCTATAGTAGGTAAAATTGTAAAAAGTTTCAATTCCAAATAAGTTTTGAAAAAGTTTCATTTCTTAGTAAGTTTTAAAAAAGTTCATATTCTTAGTAAGTTTTAAAAAAGCTTATATATTAGGTAAGTTTTGAAAAAAAATTTATGTTAAAAAAGTTTTTTTTTTGTATGTTTTGAAAAAAAAAATTATTCTGTGTAAGTTTTCAAGAAGTTTCTATATTTGGAAAGTTTTGAAAATTTTTTTAAAATTGATAAGTTTTGAAAAAGTTTCTATAAGGGTAAGATTTAAAAAAACATCTAAATTGGTAAGTATTGAAAAAATTTCTATATTAGATAAAGTTTGAATATTTGATAAGTTTTAAAAAAGTTTGTATTCTTGATGGGTTTGGAAAATGCTTATATTCTAAGTAAACTTTAAAAATATACTTTTTTTAGTTGTTTTTCAAAAAAAATCATTATTGAGTAAGTTTTGAAGGAAAAAAAAAATACCATATAGGTTATTTGGAAACAATTTCTATATTGGGTAAGTTTTAAAAAAGTTTCTATACTACGTAAGTTTTTAAAAAAAAATTATATTTGATAAGTATTGAAAATAGCTTATATTCTAGGTAAGTTTTGAAAATATTCTTTTTGGGGTAAGCTTTCAAAAAATTTCTATATTGGGTAAATTTGCAAAAAAATTTACCTACTATATGGGTAAGTTGGAAAAAGTTTCTACAGTAGGTAAAATTGTAAAAAGTTTATATTCCAAATAAGTTTGAAAAAGTTTCATTTCTTAGTAAGTTTTGAAAAAGTTTCATTTCTTAGTAAGTTTTGAAAAAGTTTATATTCTGGGTAAGTTTTGAAAAAGGTTATATTCTTAGTAAGTTTTGAAAAAATTTAAATATGTGGAAAGTTTTGAAAAAATATTTATATTAGGTAAGTTTTCAAAAAAAAAAAAGTTATGTTAAAAAAGTTTTTTTTTTTTTTTGTATGTTTTGAAAAAAAAATTATTCTGTGTAAATTTTCAAGAAGTTTCTATAATTGGAAAGTTTGAAAAACTTTTTAGAATTGGTAAGTTTGGATAAAGTTTCTATAAGGGTAAGATTTGAAAAAATATCTAAATTGATAAGTATTGAAAAAATTTATATATTGGATAATGTTTGTGTATTTGATAAGTTTTGAAAAAGTTTGTATTCTTGATGGGTTTGGAAAATGCTTATATTCTAAGTAAACTTTAAAAATATACTTTTTTTAGTAGTTTTTCAAAAACAATCATTATTGAGTAAGTTTTGAAGGGAAAAAAATACTATATAAGTTAGTTGGAAACATTTTCTATATTGGGTAAGTTTTAAAAAAATTTCTAAACTGCGGAAGTTTTAAAAAAATTTCTATATTTGATAAGTTTTGAAAATAGTTTATATTCTAGGTAAGTTTTGAAAATATTCTTTTTGGTGTAAGCTTTCAAAAAATTTCTATATTGGGTAAATTTGGAAAAAAAAAAAAAAATTACCTACTATATGGGCAAGTTAGAAAAAGTTTCTATATGGATAAGTTTTGAAAAAAGTTTCTATAGTAGGTAAAATTGTAAAAAGTTTCTATTCCAAATAAGTTTTGAAAAAGTTTCATTTCTTATTAAGTTTTGAAAAAGTTTATATATTTGAAAAGTTTATATATTTGGAAAGTTTTGAAAAAATATATATAATAGGTAAGTTTTGAAAAAAAAATTATGTTAGAAAAGTTTTGAAAAAGTATATATATATTATTGGTAACTTTTGAAAATCTTCTGTATATGGTAAGTTTTGGAAAAAAAAAATTATTTGGGTACGACCGAAAAAAGTTTATATTCTAGATAAGATTAAAAAATATTCTATTTTTGGTAAGTTTGCATATAGTTTCTATTATTAGTAACTTTTTAAAATATTCGACTTTGTGTAAGTTTTGAAAGTACACTTTTTTTGGTCAGTGTTGAAAAAAAAAATTATTCTATGTTAAGTTTTCAAGAAGTTTCTATATTTGGAAAGTTTTGAAAAACTTTTAAAAATTGGTGAGTTTTGAAAATGTTTCTATAAGGGTAAGATTTGAAAAAATATCTAAATTGGTAAGTATTGAAAAAATTTCTATATTGGATAAAGTTTGTATATTTGATAAGTTTTGAAAAAGTTTGTATTCTTGATGAGTTTGAAAAATTCTTATATTCTGAGTAAACTTTGAAAATATACTTTTTTTTAGTGGTTTTTCAAAAAAAATCTTTATTGGGTAAGTTTTGAAGGAAAAAAAAATACCATATAAGTTAGTTGGAAACAGTTTCTATATTGGTTAAGTTTTAAAAAAAATTCTATACTGCGTGAGTTGTAAAAAAATTTCTATATTTGATAAGTTTTGAAAATAGTTTATATTCTAGGTAAGTTTTGAAAATATTTTTTTTGGGGAAAGTTTTCAAAAAATTTCTATATTGGATAAATTTGGAAAAAGTTTACCTACTATATGGGTAAGTTGAAAAAAATTTCTATGCGTGATAAGTTTTGAAAAAAGTTTCTATAGTTAGTAAAATTGTAAAATTTTTCTATTCCAAATAAGTTTTGAAAAAGTTTCATTTCTTAGTAAGTTTTGAAAAAGGTTATATTCTTAGTAAGTTTTGAAAAAATTTAAATATTTGGAATTTTTGGAAAAATATTTATATTAGGTAAGTTTTCAAAAAAAAAAAAAGTTATGTTAAAACAGTTTTTTTTTTTTTGTATGTTTTGAAAAAAAAATTATTTTGTGTAAGTTTTCAAGAAGTTTCTATAATTGGAAAGTTTGAAAAACTTTTTAGAATTGGTAAGTTTTGATAAAGTTTCTATAAGGGTAAGATTTGAAAAAATATCTAAATTGGTAAGTATTGAAAAAATTTATATATTGGATAATGTTTGTGTATTTGATAAGTTTTGAAAAAGTTTGTATTCTTGATGGGTTTGGAAAATGCTTATATTCTAAGTAAACTTTAAAAATATACTTTTTTTAGTAGTTTTTTAAAAACAATCACTATTGAGTAAGTTTTGAAGGAAAAAAAATACTATATAGGTTAGTTGGAAACATTTTCTATATTGGGTAAGTTTTAAAAAAAATTTCTATATTTGATAAGTTTTGAAAATAGTTTATATTCTAGGAAAGTTTTAAAAATATTCTTTTTGGGGTAAGCTTTCAAAAAATTTCTATATTGGATAAATTTGGAAAAAGTTTACCTACTATATGGGTAAGTTGAAACAAATTTCTATGCGTGATAAGTTTTGAAAAAAGTTTCTATAGTTGGTAAAATTGTAAAAAGTTTCTATTCCAAATAAGTTTTGAAAAAGTTTCATTTCTTAGTAAGTTTTGAAAAAGGTTATATTCTTAGTAAGTTTTGAAAAAATTTAAATATTTGGAAAGTTTTGAAAAAATATTTATATTAGGTAAGTTTTCAAAAAAAAAAAGTTATGTTAAAAAAGTTTTTTTTTTTTTTTTTGTATGTTTTGAAAAAAAAAATTATTCTGTGTAAGTTTTCAAGAAGTTTCTATAATTGGAAAGTTTGAAAAACTTTTTAGAATTGGTAAGTTTTGATAAAGTTTCTATAAGGGTAAGATTTGAAAAAATATCTAAATTGGTAAGTATTGAAAAAATTTATATATTGGATAATGTTTGTGTATTTGATAAGTTTTGAAAAAGTTTGTATTCTTGATGGGTTTGGAAAATGCTTATATTCTGAGTAAACTTTAAAAATATACTTTTTTTAGTAGTTTTTCAAAAACAATCATTATTGAGTAAGTTTTGAAGGGAAAAAAATACTATATAAGTTAGTTGGAAACATTTTCTATATTGGGTAAGTTTTAAAAAAATTTCTAAACTGCGGAAGTTTTAAAAAAATTTCTATATTTGATAAGTTTTGAAAATAGTTTATATTCTAGGTAAGTTTTGAAAATATTCTTTTTGGTGTAAGCTTTCAAAAAATTTCTATATTGGGTAAATTTGGAAAAAAAAAAAAATTACCTACTATATGGGTAAGTTAGAAAAAGTTTCTATATGGATAAGTTTTGAAAAAAGTTTCTATAGTAGGTAAAATTGTAAAAAGTTTCTATTCCAAATAAGTTTTGAAAAAGTTACATTTCTTAGTAAGTTTTGAAAAAGTTTATATATTTGGAACGTTTATATATTTGGAAAAAGTTTACCTACTATATGGGTAAGTTGAAAAAAGTTTCTATACGTGATAAGTTTTGAAAAAAGTTTCTATAGTTGGTAAAATTGTAAAAAGTTTCTATTCCAAATAAGTTTTGAAAAAGTTTCATTTCTTAGTAAGTTTTGAAAAAGTTTATATATTTGGAAAGTTTTGAAAAAATATTTATATTAGGTAAGTTTTGAAAAAGTTTTTATGTTAGAAAAGTTTTGAAAAAGTATATATATATTATTGGTAAGTTTTGAAAATCTTCTGCATATGGTAAGTTTTGGAAAAAAAAAATTATTTGGGTACAACCGAAAAAAGTTTATATTCTAGATAAGATTAGAAAATATTCTGTTTTTGATAAGGTTGCATATAGTTTCAATTATTGGTAATTTTTTAAAATATTCGACTTTGGGTAAGTTTTGAAAGTACATTTTTTTTGGTAAGTTTTGAAAAAAAAAATTATTCTATGTTAAGTTTTCAAGAAGTTTCTATATTTGGAAAGTTTTGAAAAACTTTTAAGAATTGGTAAGTTTTGAAAAAGCTTCTATAAGGGTAAGCTTTGAAAAAGTATCTAAATTGTTAAGTATTGAAAAAATTTCTATATTGGATAAAGTTTGTATATTATTTGATAAGTTTTGAAAAAGTTTGTATTCTTGATGGGTTTGAAAAATGGTTATATTCTGAGTAAACTTTGAAAATATACTTTTTTTAGTGGTTTTTCAAAAAAAATCTTTATTGGGTAAGTTTTGAAGGAAAAAAAAATACCATATAAGTTAGTTGGAAACAGATTCTATATTGGTTAAGTTTTAGAAAAATTTCTATACTGCGTAAGTTGTAAAAACATTTCTATATTTGATAAGTTTTGAAAATAGTTTATATTCTAGGTAAGTTTTGAAAATATTATTTTTAGGGTAAGTTTTCAAAAAATTTCTATATTGGATAAATTTGGAAAAAGTTTACCTACTATATGGGTAAGTTGAAAAAAGTTTCTATACGTGATAAGTTTTGAAAAAAGTTTCTATAGTTGGTAAAATTGTAAAAAGTTTCTATTCCAAATAAGTTTTGAAAAAGTTACATTTCTTAGTAAGTTTTGAAAAAGTTTACATATTTGGAAAGTTTTGAAAAAATATTTATATTAGGTAAGTTTTGAAAAAGTTTTGAAAAAGTATATATATATTATTGGTAAGTTTTGAAAATCTTCTGCATATGGTAAGTTTTGGAAAAAAAAATTATTTGGGTATGACCGAAAAAAGTTTATATTCTAGATAAGATTAGAAAATATTCTGTTTTTGGTAAGGTTGCATATAGTTTCAATTATTGGTAATTTTTTAAAATATTCGACTTTGGGTAAGTTTTGAAATTACATTTTTTTTGGTAAGTTTTGAAAAAAAAAAATTATTCTATGTTAAGTTTTCAAGAAGTTTCTATATTTGGAAAGTTTTGAAAAACTTTTAAAAATTGGTAAGTTTTGAAAAAGCTTCTATAAGGGTAAGATTTGAAAAAGTATCTAAATTGTTAAGTATTGAAAAAATTTCTATATTGGATAAAATTTGTATATTATTTGATAAGTTTTAAAAAAGTTTGTATTCTTGATGGGTTTGAAAAATGGTTATATTCTAAGTAAACTTTGAAAATATACTTTTTTTAGTGGTTTTTCAAAAAAAATCTTTATTGGGTAAGTTTTGAAGGAAAAAAAAATACCATATAAGTTAGTTGGAAACAGTTTCTATATTGGTTAAGTTTTAAAAAAATTTCTATACTGCGTAAGTTGTAAAAAAATTTCTATATTTGATCAGTTTTAAAAATAGTTTATATTCTAGGTAAGTTTTGAAAATATTCTTTTTAGGGTAAGTTTTCAAAAAATTTCTATATTGGATAAATTTGGAAAAAGTTTACCTACTATATGGGTAAGTTGAAAAAAGTTTCTATACGTGATAAGTTTTGAAAAAAGTTTCTATAGTTGGTAAAATTGTAAAAAGTTTCTATTCCAAATAAGTTTTGAAAAAGTTTCATTTCTTAGTAAGTTTTGAAAAAGTTTATATATTTGGAAAGTTTTGAAAAAATATTTATATTAGGTAAGTTTTGAAAAAGTTTTTATGTTAGAAAAGTTTTGAAAAAGTATATATATATTATTGGTAAGTTTTGAAAATCTTCTGCATATGGTAAGTTTTGGAAAAAAAAATTATTTGGGTACGACCGAAAAAAGTTTATATTCTAGATAAGATTAGAAAATATTCTGTTTTTGGTAAGGTTGCATATAGTTTCAATTATTGGTAATTTTTTAAAATATTCGACTTTGGGTAAGTTTTGAAAGTACATTTTTTTTGGTAAGTTTTGAAAAAAAAATTATTCTATGTTAAGTTTTCAAGAAGTTTCTATATTTGTAAAGTTTTGAAAAACTTTTAAAAATTGGTAAGTTTTGAAAAAGCTTCTATAAGGGTAAGCTTTGAAAAAGTATCTAAATTGTTAAGTATTGAAAAAATTTCTATATTGGATAAAGTTTGTATATTATTTGATAAGTTTTGAAAAAGTTTGTATTCTTGATGGGTTTGAAAAATGGTTATATTCTGAGTAAACTTTGAAAATATACTTTTTTTAGTGGTTTTTCAAAAAAAAATCTTTATTGGGTAAGTTTTGAAGGAAAAAAAAATACCATATAAGTTAGTTGGAAACAGATTCTATATTGGTTAAGTTTTAGAAAAATTTCTATACTGCGTAAGTTGTAAAAACATTTCTATATTTGATAAGTTTTGAAAATAGTTTATATTCTAGGTAAGTTTTGAAAATATTATTTTTAGGGTAAGTTTTCAAAAAATTTCTATATTGGATAAATTTGGAAAAAGTTTACCTACTATATGGGTAAGTTGAAAAAAGTTTCTATACGTGATAAGTTTTGAAAAGAGTTTCTATAGTTGGTAAAATTGTAAAAAGTTTCTATTCCAAATAAGTTTTGAAAAAGTTTCATTTCTTAGTAAGTTTTGAAAAAGTTTATATATTTGGAAAGTTTTGAAAAAATATTTATATTAGGTAAGTTTTGAAAAAGTTTTTATGTTAGAAAAGTTTTGAAAAAGTATATATATATTATTGGTAAGTTTTGAAAATCTTCTGCATATGGTAAGTTTTGGAAAAAAAAATTATTTGGGTACGACCGAAAAAAGTTTATATTCTAGATAAGATTAGAAAATATTCTGTTTTTGGTAAAGTTGCATATAGTTTCAATTATTGGTAATTTTTTAAAATATTCGACTTTGGGTAAGTTTTGAAAGTATATTTTTTTTGGTAAGTTTTGAAAAAAAAAATTATTCTATGTTAAGTTTTCAAGAAGTTTCTATATTTGGAAAGTTTTGAAAAACTTTTAAAAATTGGTAAGTTTTGAAAAAGCTTCTATAAGGGTAAGATTTGAAAAAGTATCTAAATTGTTAAGTATTGAAAAAATTTCTATATTGGATAAAGTTTGTATATTATTTGATAAGTTTTGAAAAAGTTTGTATTCTTGATGGGTTTGAAAAATGGTTATATTCTGAGTAAACTTTGAAAATATACTTTTTTTAGTGGTTTTTCAAAAAAAATCTTTATTGGGTAAGTTTTGAAGGAAAAAAAAATACCATATAAGTTAGTTAGAAACAGTTTCTATATTGGTTAAGTTTTAAAAAAATTTCTATACTGCGTAAGTTGTAAAAAAATTTCTATATTTGATCAGTTTTAAAAATAGTTTATATTCTAGGTAAGTTTTGAAAATATCTTTTAGGGTAAGTTTTCAAAAAATTTCTATATTGGATAAATTTGGAAAAAGTTTACCTACTATATGGGTAAGTTGAAAAAAGTTTCTATACGTGATAAGTTTTGAAAAAAGTTTCTATAGTTGGTAAAATTGTAAAAAGTTTCTATTCCAAATAAGTTTTGAAAAAGTTTCATTTCTTAGTAAGTTTTGAAAAAGTTTATATATTTGGAAAGTTTTGAAAAAATATTTATATTAGGTAAGTTTTGAAAAAGTTTTTATGTTAGAAAAGTTTTGAAAAAATATATATATATTATGGGTAAGTTTTGAAAATCTTCTGTCTATAGTAAGTTTTGGAAAAAAAAAAATTATTTGGGTACGACCGAAAAAAGTTTATATTCTAGATAAGATTAGAAAATATTCTGTTTTTGGTAAGGTTGCATATAGTTTCAATTATTGATAATTTTTTAAAATATTCGACTTTGGGTAAGTTTTGAAAGTACATTTTTTTTGGTAAGTTTTGAAAAAAAAAATTATTCTATGTTAAGTTTTCAAGAAGTTTCTATATTTGGAAAGTTTTGAAAAACTTTTAAAAATTGGTAAGTTTTGAAAAAGTTTCTATAAGGGTAAGATTTGAAAAAGGTTATATTCTTAGTAAGTATTGAAAAAATTTATATATTTGGAAAGTTTTGAAAAAATATTTATTTTAGGTAAGTTTTGAAAAAAAAAAAATTTATGTTAAAAAAGTTTTTTTTTTTTTGTATGTTTTGAAAAAAAAATTATTTTGTGTAAGTTTTCAAGAAGTTTCTATATTTGGAAAGTTTGGAAAAACTTTTTAGAATTGGTAAATTTTGATAAAGTTTCTTTAAGGGTAAGATTTGAAAAAATATCTAAATTGGTAAGCATTGAAAAAATTTATATATTGGATAAAGTTTGTATATTATTTGATAAGTTTTGAAAAAGTTTGTATTCTTGATGGGTTTGAAAAATGGTTATATTCTGAGTAAACTTTGAAAATATACTTTTTTTAGTGGTTTTTCAAAAAAAAACTTTATTGGGTAAGTTTTGAAGGAAAAAAAAAATATCATATAAGTTAGTTGGAAACAGTTTTTATATTGGTTAAGTTTTAAAAAAATTTCTATACTGCATAAGTTGTAAAAAAATTTCTATATTTGATAAGTTTTGAAAATAGTTTATATTCTAGGTAAGTTTTGAAAATATTCTTTTTGGGGTAAGCTTTCAAAAAAATTTCTATATTGGATAAATTTGGAAAAAGTTTACCTAATACTATATGTGTAAGTTGAAAAAAGTTTCTATATGTAATAAGTTTTGAAAAAAGTTTCTATAGTAGGTAAAATTGTAAAAAATTTCCATTCAAATAAGTTTTGAAAAAGTTTCATTTCTTAGTAAGTTATGAAAAAGTTTATATTCTTGGTAAGTTTTGAAAAAATATTTATATTAGATAAGTTTTGAAAAAGTATATATACATTATTGGTAAGTTTTGAAAATCTTCTGTATATGGCAAGTTTTGAAGAAAAAAAAATATTTGGGTAAGTTTGTAAAAAGTTTATATTCTAGTTAAGATTTGAAAATATTTTGTTTTGTGTAAGTTTGGATATAATATCTATTATGGGTAACTTTTTAAATATTTAACTTTGGGTAAGTTTGTAAAAAGTTTATATTCTAGGTAAGTTTTAAAAATATACCTTTTTGAGTAAGTTTGGAAAAACATTACTCTTGGTAAGTTTTCAAAAAGTTTTTATATTTGGAAAGATTTGAAAAAGTTTCTAAAATGGGTAAGTTTTAAAATGTTTTTATAAGGGTAAGATTTGAAGAAAAAAAATTCTATATGGGGTAAGATTTGAAGAAAAATTCTATATTTGGTAAGATTTGAAAATGTTTTTATTTTTTTATAAGTTTTGAAAAAGTTTGTATTCCTTATAGGTGTTGAAAAAGTTTATATTTTACGTAAGTTTTGAAAATATAATTTTTTGGGTATTTTTTCAAAAAAATTCCATATTGGATAAGTTTTGAAAAAAAAAAATACTATATGGGTTAGATTAAAAAAAATTCTATATTGGATAGGTTTTAAAAAAGTTTATATATGTAAAATTTGTAAAAGTTTCTATAAGTATTAAAAGGTAAGTATTAAAAAAGTTTGTATTCTTGGTAAGTTTTAAAAAAATTTATTTCTTGATAAGTTTTGAAAATATTCTATTTTGGTTAAGATTTGGAAAATTATATATTATTGGTAAGTTTTGAAAAAGTTTCTAATCTGTTTAAGCTTGGACAAAATTTATATTCTAGGTAAGTTTTGAAAAAGTTTCTATTTTTGTTAAATTTGAATAAAGTTTCTATTCTAAATAAGTTTTGAAAACAAATTATACATTGTATAAGTTTTTAAAAAAGGTTATATATTTGGTAAGTTTTTTAAAAAGTTATATTTTGGGTAAGTTTGAAAAAAGTTTTTATTCTAAGTTTTGAAAATGTTATATTTTAGGTAAGTTTTGAAAAAGTTTCTCTTTTTGGTAAGTTTTGAAAAAATATATATTTCCTGGTAAATTTGAAAAGATTTCTATTTTTGGTAAGTTTGAAAAAATTACATATTTTGGGTAACTTTTAAAAATATTTTATTTTTAGTAAGTTTTAAAAAAAATTCTATATCGGGTAAGTTTTGAAAAAATTTCATTCTACGTAGGTTTTTAGAAAAATTTATATATGGGATAAGTTTTGAAAAAATTTCTATTCTTAGTAAGTTTTGAAAAAATATATATTTTTGGTAAGCTTAGATAAAGTTTTCATTGTATATTAGTTTTAAAAATGTTATATTTTTAGTAACTTTAGAAAAAGTTTTTATTTTTGGTAACTTTGAAAAAAGTTTTAATTTTTGGTAATTTTAAAAAACTTCAGATTTTTGTTAAGTTTTAAAAATATTTTATTTTTGGTAAGTTTAATGAAAAAAAATATTTTTAAATAAGTTTTGAAATTTTTTTGTTTATTGCAATTATTTATTGTTATCAAAGTTTAATTATGCCACCTTTTTTCTTGCTTTTTTTTTATCTTCTTTTTTTTTTATCATTTTCGTTTGTTTCTTTTTCTATATTATTGTCTTCTTTATTTTCTTTTTTCTTTTTTATATATTTTCTTATGAATCTTTTAACATCTAACTTACACAATTTCAAAACTACTAACAAGTGTTATTAAGCATTCAATTAACAAGCATTTTTATAAGTTAGATGTAATAATTCATGCACTAATTAATAATTTTGCATTATATAATTTTTTATATACAAATTAAAAATTAACATGCAACAGAATATGTGACAAAAATAACTAAAATTTAAACAAGAATAATAACAAAATTAAATAAATATATAATTCTTAACATGCTTAAATATTATTGATCTATGTCAAACACATGAATTGGGTCAAAAATTATTTCTTTTAAAGGTAAATAGTCAATTAAAACAAGGTCATGAACTGTTTTATGTAATATACATTATTTTATTTTGAGTCTATCTGTAGTTCAATATTAAAACTTTCAATTATAATTTACATCTCTTTTTTTTTTTTAATCTTCTTTCACCATGTTCTTGAAAAAAATTTATTTATGATATTATCTACCAAAATCTATCAACAATATATGCTATTAAACTTCCAAGGAATTAAATGATAATCATTATCATATTTTAAATGTCATGATTTATGAATTCATTAATTATTTTATCTCATACAAGGACTTATTTTAAAAAGTTTGAAAAAGTTTCTATTTGAGGAAGGTTTGGAAAAATTAATTTATAGAAAGTTATAAAAATTTTATGTTTATATAACGATTAATTTTATGAATTGTAAAGAAGAATTTTCTATTTCATATGCTAACTTAATAGAGTTTGAAAAAATTTATAGAAAAGTTTATGTTTATATAAAAAAAATTTAAAACTTCATAGAAAAGTTTATATAAAAATTTTGTAGAAAAGTTTCTATAATAAATTTTGAAAAAATTGTATTTTTTTAGACTTTGGAAAAATTTATATATTTAGAAAATTTTAAAACTTTTTATTTCAATAGTCCTTGGAAAAATTTGTATTTATAGGAAGCTATAACAATTTTTTTTCTTATAAAATGTTATTTTATGTTCTTAGAAAATTCATGAAGTTATTAATTTTTGAAAACAAATTGACTAATTACTATTTTAATAGAGTTTGGAAAATATTAAATTACATATTAAGGCAAAAAAAGAATTAAAGCTTCGTTCAGAGAAATTTACACAACCATAAAGTTACAAAAAAAAATCTATTTTTTGAAATGATGAAAAAATTAATGTTTCTTGAAAATTTTGATATTTTTTGAAAATCTTCTATTCTTAAAAAGTTTGAAAAATTTTATCCATTGGTTTGAAAATTTTATAATTTTAGCAAATTCTTAAAATTCATATAATAGGGAATTTATATTAAAATTATTATCATATCTTAACAATATTATTTTAAAATCTTTCAAATTAATTCTTAATTTTTTTAGTCTTTATATATATATATATATTATTTTCAATAATTATAATATGAAAAATTAAAAAAATATATATTTTATAAATTTTATAATAAGATTTCTTTAAGAATTTAGGAGAATTTTATTCTTAAATTTTTTTGAAATTTTATTAATCATTGTGCAATTAAGACCCAAAATATTACCCTAGAATGTTAAAAGTGTTCCAATAATATATAGTTTAAAGTTCCACTTGCAAATGAAGGTTTCATGTAATTATGTCATGTTGAGATGAATCTTAAATTATGCATGATTATAATTCAGTAAAGAAAATCATATATCTCAACTCTAAAATGAATATTACCTGGATATGCAAAATCAAGGCTCCTATTGAAGCTATCGCCGGGCATTTGAAAAAGGTTTAACTAGAGTCGAGGGTTGAGGCCAACATCAAAGATTTGCTGCACATCCACCATCTCCACCTTTTTACGAGGCTGCACTGTCATCAAGGAGAGGCATGCAATGCATAAATTAAATAAATGAAAAAAAGGAAAAGGAAAAGAATGTACTAAAAGTGAAAAGTTGCATGCTTCTAATATCAAAATCAAGCTATGTAATATTAGTGAGTAGAAAGTCAATCCATATTAACACCTTATCTCCTATTTCATACATCATTACCATGATTTGGCAATATTTATCGCCATTAATAGGATAAGTAATCCATTAATTATTAATGACACTGACATGGATGGAAGCTCGACAATCCAATTTGTAAAGCAAATTGAAAAATAAGAGTGCTTAATTTATATTTGTGATTTCACCATCTGAAAAAATTGTAAAGCAAAAGGCCTAAAAGATCAATACATCAAACACGATAATATATCTACAAGTTATGTCCTCCACTTGCTAATTCCAACAATAAATATAAAAGTTTTATTATTGCTAAAACCTAAGAAAAAAGTATGAAAAACATTGGCCTAGCGTATTGAAAGAAACATAAACACCACTAGAGGTATGACTGATCCACCCATAACATACAAAGTAGATGCACCTGCTGCCTTATAAGGGTTGACAATTTTCAATTTTTAGAAAATATGCATAAATTTTTATTTTTAAACAGCAAAATGAATTGATATCAAAAATTGAAAACAAACTATAGAGATATAAATTACCATTATAACACTGTCATCAATACCTCTATTATCTAATTTCCCGCGCTTCTATCAGACCATGATTTTGTTATGAAACCTAAATCCAGCAAGAAAACCATGTTTCAAAAGTTGTTTAGTGTTATGTTATTATTACAAGACAATAAATGGTGGGCACTATAAGATATTAAGATGAAACTCACAGGGACACAGTAAAGTAAAAGACTTACCCAAATTCGCATCTCCGAAGAAGAATCCATTGGTCCTTGGGCAATATCCATAGTTGAGTCTCCAAACCATGTCATCCTTAAAAAAACCTCGACACGATAATACATGTATCATTATTAGATAAAAAGCGGCCAATAGAAAAATACCAAGAAGGGATCGAAACCTTATATCCACCAACATATTAACTCGTTGACCAGCAAATCTTGTAATACCCCGAAAACGAACCGAACAAATTTTATTGTCTAATGACTCAAAAATGGAACCTGCAAGATAAATATTGCAAATCGTGATCAAGTTCAAGATCATACGGAAAGGAAGAGAGAGTCGATGCCCGATAAAAAAAAAGTGAAACAATTCCACGCACAAAACACACCGCGAAGAAGCAATTTCTTGGTTTTAAGATTTATGTACTCAAAATCAAGAAGGGATCATAACCCACACAAAAGAAACAAACGAACGAACAAATGACGATAAAGATAGAGAGATTGGACCTGAGAGAGGTTGGAGTGGTCAAATAGGAAGTTGCAATAAGAGATCGATAGAGATCCGATCTTCACCGTCGATGTAGGGTGGGTCCAAGCAAGATGAAATATTCTTTCCAAAAGTTAATCGTACTGCTCCAAGAGGGTTTGTAAAGAAATCGCACGCTCTTCTCAAAAAAATTTGTTCTATTTCTCGCACTTGAACTCAAAGAGTTCGACAATGGCAGGTTTTACGGCACTGAAAATGGTTTACAATTAGGTATGAGATTTTGTTTCTCCCGCCTAATATTGGGCATGGACTATGGAGGCCTTAACCTACTTGCCAAGTATAGGGCGCAAAATAGCATACATATATAGCCCTAATTCGTTCATCATGATTCCAGGCGGTTAGCTTTTTATATTTTTTGAAAAAAATTATATGGTGGTTTGGGGTGGACAGATATCGTCGTTTTGGACTTCTTATTAATGGGCTGGCTTATTATGATCCTACTCAATAAAACATTCAAGTCCAATTTTGGTAACAGAAATTGATTTTTCAAATAAAAATTAGAGGAACATTTTTTTCTCCTATTTTATATTCACATATTTGTCACATATTTTATATTCATTCCCTAATTAAGAAGGGCGGATGATAGGCCAAGTTCAATAATTTTTTTTTGAATGAATCAGTTATGTATAGTAAAACTCTTTTTTTTTTTACTATTTAGTCTATAAACTTCGAAAAATTCAAATTGGTCAATTTTTATTTATGTTTTTATTTATTTTTTTAAAAAATATGTGATTTTGAATAAAAAATTCACAAAAACTGTCAATACTCAAAAAACGTCAAAAATTTTGGTAATCCTAAACCTAAAACTCTAACCTTAATAAACCCTAACCTCTAAAACTCTAAAGCCTAAACCCTAAATAATTATACATATAAGTAGTTTTAAGATAAGTATATATTTACTTATTTTCATTGAATTGCATACTTGGTTTCTAAGCTAAGAGGTATGGTTTTTGTGTATTTGTTCTATAATTGAGGTTCTTAATGAGTAACAGTTTAATATAATTGGCATGAGAGTTATTTGGTTAAATTATTAAATTTTGTATACTTTACTTAAAAGAGGAATGCATGTATATGATAGAGTCAATTTATCATATATTTTGTTTAGTAATTATTTAAGATGATGGATTCTTATGACTCTTTGCACTTAACATATTAGTGTTGTGTTAGATTCATTAGTGTCAATATTAGGTTATTATTATTTTTACCTATCGTTTCCTTAGCCTAAATAATTTAGTGTAATTATAGTTTGGTACTCAAATACGTATTAATTCAATCATCGTGGGCATGACAACCGTTATTCTTAAAAATACTTATTACTTATACACTGACACGTACACTTGCTGATTTAGTGTGTCATATGTATCTTATCGTTATTACTTGCAAGTCATTTAATACTATCCTTTATGCTTGTGTTAGTGAAAATGAACTTGTTTTCTTTTATTTTCTAATCTCTTGCATCAATTAAACATTTCATTCAATATTGTTTTCTGTAGAGGTGTTATTAAGGATACTATTTTGAGAGCCTTACCACTACATATCAAGGTAGAGCCGATGGAGAAGGAATACACCATGTTGATGTCAATGTTGATTATTGTTATGTGATTAAAACCAAATTAAGGGCTCATCGTATTTTAATGGGGACTAAAATGAATTTTTAGTCCCCATTAAGTTCAATTTATAAGAAATTCCAATTTTCACTTAACATATAATCACTTTTTAAGCTATTGATTTAAAAATGTGTTCCTTGAACATATTTCAAACCAATTCAAAGAAAGTTGTTATATGATCGTACCTGATATTTATTTATTTTTTCTTAACAACCTTTTGTGTTTTTACGTTTTTGCTTTAGGTTTTTTAAGGTTTTTTATTGTTGTGGAGTATTAGTTAGTATCATTGATTATGAGAATAATTGGTAAAATGCTTATAATGCTTACTTGATATTTGTTATAATTGTTTCTTGGTCGTATATTACATGATAAAGGAACAATTCAATAGTTTATTCTTGTATCGATTTATGGAACCAAATGAAATTGCTTTCAAAATTGTAAGTGAAGATTACTAAGTTTAAATGCTTGTTATGAGAATAATACTTCAATAATTTGTCCAAATTGGAGAAGGTAAGTATGATAGGTAATTAATTAATTTATATTATTGTGCTTGAAACATATACTAAACATACAGACATTATTTCATTTATGTAGTGCTCATTAGATATTAGCATTGATCAATTTATGGAGTGAAACAATAGATTGGATGAATTCCATCAATCAAACTATACCAATTAATTTTTTAAGAATTTTACAAGAGTAATACCATGAAACATATATATTTGTTTGTTTTTTTAATTTCTTATACTTTTATTTTGTAACAATTATTGTAGAGATTATAATATGTGGGGTGCCACAATTCAAAAAAAGAATTTACCAACTTTGCAAGTCAACGAAGTCAAAGTATATATAGTAGTTAATTATTCATTATTAATCAATTGCAATGTTTATTTACTTGACTACTTATATTATTTAATTAAATTTCATTGTAAATAGTGTCCAAAATAAGCAAAGATTATGAATGTAGCTATTATGTCATGCTATTTATGAGAGACATTGTTAACAACTTTCATATAAATATAATTGAATTGATATTAATCTTTAACATTTAACCATTATCGATAGTTCATGTAATATATGTCTATATTTTAATATATTATAAAATATTTTACTAAATTTTGCTTTGGAATGGAAGCACAAGATGCACTTTGAAAAGGACGAGCTATTTTAATTGAGATAAGAATGATGCATATATGTGACAATAGATAATAGAATATCCAAACTTTAGGATACTAATTTAGTATCAAGTTTACACTACTACAATTTGGGCAATATAGGACGGCTTATAATTTAGAGTGAGAAACAAATAGGACGGTCTCAAGTATATGGTCGTCCTATAAGAAATATAGGACGGCTATTACGGAAAAAATTAGGCGGAACTTTATAGGACGGCTATTAGCCGTCTTTAAAAAAATTCTTTTAGGATGGTCAGTGGCCGTCCTATAAGAATTTTATAGGACGGCTAGTGGCCTTCCTAAAAGATTTTTTTTTTTTTTTTCTGCATTCGTCCTAAACGAATTTATAAGAACGAGTGTAATTTTTTTTACTTATATATCTTTCTCCTCGCAAGTGAACCTATCTCATTTTAAGTTAAAAAAATTTAATCCCTCGTTCTCCTTCCTCTCCTCTTCTTTCTCACCAAGATACTCATCCTAATCCTCATCCCCTTCAATATCACCACTAACAATAATTGATTTTTGCTAGCAGAGCTGGTAGCATGTGAAGGCTTTGATTATTTATTCTGCACTTATTATTTATTTTATTCTTACGCTAATCTTTGGTAATTTTTTAAATATATATATATATATTCTCCACTTTGGGTTGATATTTGTATTTTGCTCGACTTTAATAATTATTTTTTTCTTTAAATAGTTGGACATTTGATTTCTTTGTTTCCTTTTGCTCACTCTGATCATTCTCCTTTCTTGATTTTCGTTTGCCATTTTTTCGCTCATCTTTGGCCATTTTCTTTGTATTTCTGTTATGAGTATCAATCTTAATGTTGAGTATTAATGATATTTGGCTTGTTAGTTTCTTATTGTGAATCTATGGGTTGAATTTTGATTGTCAGGTTGAGTCCTAAAAAGAAAGAGGGAATTGAAAAACTAAAGCGGGAAAAGAAAAATTGAAAGTCGCGCCAATTATTTTTTTGAACCATATATATGTATATGTGATGTAAATTATGAATATTTTTGGAATGAAATTTATTATGGAATCGTGTTTCTAGAATAAAATTAATTTGCATATGTTATATATAGATTTCAGTACTGAACGAACACAGGAAAAAAAAAAAAAAAAAAAAATTCTTTTAGGACGGCCAGTTAGCAAGTGGGTCTCTCGACAAATTTGTAAATATTCTTCTTGAGTTGTGGCCAAAAATATTTGCACTCCACTGCAGCAAATGTTTTGTGCCGAACCAAGTGAGCTTGAAGTCCATTAGCATGATATTTGGAATGAGATGCTCCCTAAGGGAAGTTTTTGGAACACAACCTGTTTCTCTTGAGGAAACCATTGTCAATGTGGAAATCTTCCTTTGCTTGATGGTGTGTACAAGCTTGCCAAAGTTCTTGGAAATCCTCATCAATGGCTTAGAGAGTTGTAAGCTCTTCATAATTCATAATATCAGCCTTGAAAACAGAAAGTAAATGTACTCTTCTACTTAGTGCATCTGCTGCTACTTAGGCTGAAACTACAAGCTATGAGTTAAAGAATCAATATGCATATGACACGATGATTTCAAACAGATTTGGGAGAATTGTTTATTAAAAGGTATCAAGGTGATTTCCACATCTCTCAAGGATTCCTTTTTAAAGGAGAGCAACTTTGTATTCCCAAAACATCCTTAAGAGAGCATTTGATTAGAGAACATCACTCTAATGGCCTTGTTGCTCACTTGGGGAGAGACTAGCTAGAAGAAAAGACTAAGGTCCTAAGGACGTAAGTCTAATTTTGTTCACAAATGTCTTAACTGTCAAACAGCAAAGGGAACTGCTCAAAATGTGGGATTAAGTATGACCTCTTCCTATTCCATAAAATATTTGGGAAAATTTAAGTATGGATTTTGTATTAGGTCTCCCTAAGACTCCAAGACAAGTAGATTCTATCATGGTAATGGTGGATAGGCTATCTAAAATGGCGCATTTTATTGCATGTAAAAAGACTTCAGATGCTTTCTACATTGCTCAATTATTCTTTAGGGACGTAGTCAGATTGAATGGGACATTCTTGTGCGACTTACATTGTGTTTATTAAGTAGTCTATTTTGATGACATTCTTGTGTTTAGCACTTCACAAGAGGATCACTTATTACACCTCAAATTTGTCTTGGAAAAAACTTAAAAAGTGTGTGAATTCCTTACTGATAAACTTGTTTTCTTGGCTTTGTTATTAGCTCTCAAGGAATTCAAGCAGATGAGAAGAAAATACAGGCAGTCAAGGAATGCCAACTCCCACTAGTGTGCATGAAGTTAGGAGTTGAAAACGGGTTTGCCACCTCTATAGAAGATTCATTAGACATTTCAGCACCCTAATTTCCCCCATCACAGATTGTATGAAGAATGGAGAATTCAATTGGGATCAACCACAGCAAGACAGCTTTGAACTTATTAAGCAGAAACTGACCAGTGCTCCAGTTATAGTCTTGCCTAATTTTGATTTGATGTTTGAGGTAGAAATAGATGCTTTTGGAGTTGGATTGGAGGAGTATTAATGCAGGATGGCAAAGTGGTGGAATATTTCAGTGAAAAGTTAAATGAAGCTAGGGTCAGAGCCTTTAAACATTTGGAACACTATTTTGTGCATAGAGAGTTTATTCTACATTGTTCCTACAGAAGTTCACTTGTGTAACAGGATAGCCTATATGTGTGGGAGACAAGCTAGAGAGGGCAGTTTTTGATGATTGAAGTTTCTGTATTTTCAATTTTCCTTGTAGTCCTGAGACTCTTCTAAGGTTTGAATCATTGAATTTAGTCTTTTTGAATGAAGAATTTTCATTTCCTTCATGCTGAAATTAAATGCTCCTACGCCAATTTGGTTTTTCCCTTTTTCCCTTTCCGTTTAATTTTTTTTGAATTATTACGGAATGTGTAATTATGTTGCTAACAAGGCCTCCTGTTAGAACCCTAAAGTTTGAAAACTTTTTGCCATGTCATTTTGGCATACAATGACAACTTGACCAGAATCAACTAGACAATGTTTTATTATCTGCTTAAACAGTACATTCTCTTCTCTGAGATTAGAATCCAAGAAAACCATGAAGTAGTTTTCTTTCATTTGATCGTGTATCATCAAAGTCATACCAATTTATCATATATATGTTCCGCATTCCATGACTTGCATTCTGTATTTGTACTATCTGTTCTGAGGTGAGATGTAAATAGTTGTTGATGGTCATATGCAGACAGTGTATATAAATTCATACGTGTCTGCAGTTATGACTTACATGTCTCAAGATTTTCAGGGAACCCTTATTTAACAACAAAGAGAACGTTCTGAGAGGATTAAGCTGGCAGAGATTGAAGCTTTGGTGAACTATGGTGGAAGCATACGGGATAGTTATGCTCTCTTGTGGAAACAACAAATGGACAGGTGAAGATGAATGTTCCTTTTCTGTTCCTTTTTTCCCTTAGGCTATGAATAAATCTACTCGTAATTGCTAATTTCCTTCTCAGGAGGAGACGATTAGCTCAACTTGGTTCTGCTACATGTGTCTACAAAACTCTTGTTAAGTACTTGGTTGGAGTTCCTCAGTTATTCCCTGCCTCTCTCCTTCCTTTATCTAAAAAATGTGAAATTTTGCATATTGAAAAGCACTGCTGGCAACATTTCATCGATTCTAAGTAGCAATATGTGGGTATGGTGTGGGCTCCATTAGACAGCTTGCAGCCATTAAGATCTCCCATGTCAAATCTCAACTTACCTGCAATATTTGTCTCTATAATTCTGGCAATTCTGCTTTTAAAAGGTTTTCAGAAGGGCGCCTCAAAAGACCCGTAGGATATGCCTTGAGGTGTCAAATGCAACTTTGTTCGACTTCTTTGTGTTTTTGAACCAGTTTTTCTATTTAGTCCCTGTCAAATGTAATTAGTTTTTTTTTTTTTTTTTTTAAAGTTAGCTAGAGTTATAGCCTTTGAATAGCTCCGCCCAAGCAGACAAGTTAATCACCTTTGCTTGAATGCTGATGTCTTATTGTCGAGAGTAGAACAACTGGGTATGTCTGAATCGAATTTTAAGTACGAATAGAACATAAAAAAATAAGTCTCCTAGTGCATAAATCACCAATTTTTCGATTGGGTTCACTATTAATGTTATATATGTTTTTTTTTTTATTTTATGAATGAATTGATACAATTAAACCTAATATAAATTGTAACTAACCTCAATTGACAAATACCAATTTTCTATTTTCATCCATGATGATTTTCACACTTCAATTGAAGTAATCTTTTAATATTATTTTATTGCCAATGCTCTATTTCAGGAAGAAGAGGCAACCATTCCTCTGGGATATATTTTATTCTAATTAAAAATAAAGGGGGAAAAGGCTCTATTGAGGTCATATATCATTTTCCCTTGAACCCTTTAACTTGACTGGTATCTATGATTCCACCTCTTCACATATATATTCAAACCTGTACATGTCAAGGGCAAAACAGAATGCTACGAGTGCCAATATATGATATCACTACATGTCATTAATTACAATATGATTGATTATTAATCATTATAACAGATCAATACAAACAAAAAAAGAATATAAATAATGAATTATTCATCTCTCTAGGTATGGGATGAATATTAGATTCATCATCTATTTTTTAAAAAATTAATTTTAAATATACTTTTTTAAAAATTAAGTGACCTAAAGTATATATTAAAAAAAAAATTGAGGTATTATGTAGAATACCTTCGAATATGCAAGACTGGGGAATGGGGTCAATTCTTGAAATTCAACCGATCAACCAATGAAATTATTGGATTTAAAGATAAAACTTTCTCGCACCATATTAATTAAACATTTTTCAATATATAGAATAAGCGTCAACTTTTGTAATTGTTGATTTATTTTATCAATTTAGTAATTGTCGATTGAAAAAATTATTTAATATGTATATATATATATATATATATATATATATATTAAATTAAGATTTAATAAAATATTAAAATAAAATAATGGAAATTAATAGATATTAAAATGAAAATTTTGAAAAAAAAATTATATTAATTGTCATATTACCCTATTTAAATATTTATGTTTTAATCGAGCTTAATTACTTGGCAAAAAAAAATTTATTTTAATAAAAAAATTATTAAAATAATTTATTTTATTATTAATTGATTCATTTTTCATAGTTAAGGAATTAATGATACTGTTTATAAGTTAAAGAATTAAACGATACAAAATATCAAATTTAAGATATTTCTATGACATTTTTCTCTACTAAAATAATTTTAATCTTTATCTTTGTAATATATTGGGAGTTGGGGATTTATACTTGTAACTTCATAAAAGAAATGCAAGTTTTTATTAATTGTTTTAGAAGACAATGACATTATATAGATGAAATTATTATTAGTATTAAAAATAGTTTAAACTTGGGACTCCAAAATATAGAAAAATAATTTTATTCATTAAACCACTTGAAAACATGTTTTTTTAAGAATTTTATTCATTAATCCACTTGAAGAACTTTTTTTTTTTTTTTTAAAGAAAAAAATACATGCACACAATCCAACTCTAAATAGATATTCTATTTCCATTAATAAAAGTGAAGATGTGGTAAATTAAGACACACAAATTACTGACAAATCTATTAATTCTATAAGAAAATAAATAGAATAAGTCTATTTATCTTCATTCTTTCTTTTTTCTCTAACTTTTTTTTTTACTTGATTTTGCTTTTGATCTGTGTTAACTTGAGAGCTCTCTTCCAATAAGAGTTTGCTCGTATTTTCTTTTTTTAGTTAGATTAAATAAAATCAATTAATTTATGGTCTATTTATGTCTATATCTGTGTCAGACAAATGGAAGGATTAGTATTGCCAATGCTATTACTGGAATGATAGATAAGAATGCTTGTGCATTAATGTATTTATCAAATTTTATTTATTTGTGTATTATAATTATTTACAACGATTTCATTATATAATTAAAAAAAATGTCAAGTCTATTATGAAGCCGTTTACGGGCGGTTCTCAATTCCAATGTTAACAAATTAACTTGTATTTATATTTAGGTGTTATTAATTTGATTGAGGAAAAGGAATTACTTTTATTGAAAAATAAGACAAATTCGAAATTTAACGTTTGTTTCTCATTTTAGACATACCATGTATACTTCTAACACTACCAGCATGCTTGTACATAATTGCAGAAATCAATCCATCCAAATTTGAGGAAGCTATTCACTATTCACTGTTGACTATATTAATACAATCTATCTGATACTAGCTTTAGTTTCTTTTGAAACTGCTTGTAAATTGTCAATAACTAAATATATACACATTATATCTTCTACAAATAAAGCTAAAAAAATACTGTATTTGCTATCTTCAAAATATAAGCAATAATAGTAATAATATGATAACAATAGCGTATAAGAATTAATAGTACTTGCATGTATTGAATATTACTCCACACCAGTACATTAATCATATATTAATTATAGGAAATTAGCATTTATTAATTTGATTAGATGAAGCAAATTAACCCCTCATCATAAATTGAAGTGATCATATTGAGTATAGCTATTAACTAGGTAGGGGATTTATTCTCTCTCTCTCTATCTTCCATTGAGATTAGAAAACTGGGCAAACATTGCAGTTCCAGAGTGGTCATTGGTGGCTTGAACTTGTGCTGGAGTGGCACTTTCTTCACCAAGTATTGCAAGGGAATTAGCAGCTACATTATGAGTACTAGTAGTGGCTGAAGAAGAATTACAATTAGTGAGACTATCATCAACATCATCATCATCAGTAGTATTATTAGCCTTGCCTTGAGTAAATGTCTCTTGTAGCTGCAAAGCATACTCTAAATTCCATAACACATCTCCCATACTAGGCCTATCAACTCCATGTTCAGCCAAACACTTCTCAGTAGCCTCAGCAAATTTCTTCATAGATTCTGGATTTATTGCTCCAATAAGTTGTGGGTCTATGATCTTATCAAGCAATCCCTTTCTCTTCCATTGCATTGCCCAATCTGCCAAATTCACTTGTTCTCTTGGAAGTTGTGGATTTATAGCTGGCCTAGTACACAAAGCCTCTAGTAAAACCACCCCAAAAGAGTATACATCTGATTTGTCTGTCAATTGTTGTCTCCTGAAATACTCAGGGTCTAAATAACCAAAACTTCCCTTCACTGCAGTACTGACATGACCTTGTCCTATTGGTGCATCTTTTGATAGCCCAAAATCTGCCACTTTTGCTGTGAAGTTATCATCCAGCAATATGTTTGTTGTCTTTACGTCCCGATGAATGATTCCTTGAGCTGTACCTGTGTGGAGGTAATGTAGTCCACGAGCTGCACCAATACAGATTTCAAGTCTTTGCTTCCATGTTAATACTGGCATGTTCTTACCATACAAATGATCTCTGAATGGCCCATTCGACATAAACTCGTAAACAAGTATCATCTCTGAGTTTTCATCACAATATCCTATAAGTGACACTAAATGCCTGTGTCTTAGCTTAGATAACATCTGAATCTCTGTCTGGAACTCTGTAATTCCTTGTTCTGATTGTGGATTTCCTCTCTTCACCGCAATTTTAGTCCCTTCGTCGATCACCCCAAGATATACATTCCCAAATCCACCAACCCCAATGATTGCATTAGAATCAAAGTTCTTGGTGGCTTCTTGTAACTCTGCAAAGGTGAAATACCTACCAAGTCCCATAGAAGAGTTAAAAAAGGTGCTCTTTTGTGACCCTTTGCTTGATAGATAGCTAGTATCACCAGCATGAACTGGAAGCAACCATGAAGAGAAACTGTTCCTCTTCTGCCAATCTTGAGGTCTTTTGTGCCATTTCACCATCATTGCCCCTAAACCCACAAAGGCTCCAAACATCAAACCAAAACCAACTGCAGCAACTGTGCCTCTGTGAGAACCAGGGTTTGTTTGTTTCCCATCAACCCCAAACTCTCCATCTAAACTATCTACACTGTTGCTTATTTTCATAACCTCCACACCATTCAAAATGGCATTCATGTCACCTGAACCTGCATTAGATGGACCTATCTGGACTGATAGTCCATCAGACATCATTGAAGAATTTACCACAATGTCCTTGTAATAAGCAATTGCCAAACCTCCCATGCTGTGTGACAAATCCAAATTAGGAATTGCAATTTTCCCATTAATATACACATTGAAGTAGAGACTATTCAATGATTTGCTCACAATATCACAGAAATGCAACCTAATGAGGTATCCAAATGAGGTATCAATTTTATCAAACTTCCATGACACATTAAAATTTGGTTGGGCAACTTGGGCATCAGCCATTTGAGCAACTGATGCATAAACTGATTGTGGAGCAATTAATGGTGATCCTCCTTGTGGATACTTAACAACATTGGTTGCAACCATGACACTCTTGGCCAAGTTTTTGTCTTTAAGATATGATTCATCAGGAACCCAAGTCCTTCCTAATGTGTCATTTACAGGAGTAACAAGAGGTCCTCCCATGTTAACCCTGTGAACAACTTGGTAGCCATATTTTGACAATCCATCAAAATTCCCAACTGGGGAAAGATTAGTAGCACTCTCTGAGATCAAGTTGTCAGGAGCTGAGACAACCTCGATTGCATTTATGAAAGCTGCAGAGTTCTTTTGTGGAGCAAACTTAATTGTGAATTGTGGTTCTGTTAGGTTCACCAAGTATTCCTTGAGAATAGGCTTGGTGCTATTTTCATTGTTGATGTTGAAACTGTGGAGCATAACATACTTGTTGGTTGTGACGGTGAAAGTTGCCTTTTGAAGATCAAAGACATTGTTATTCATAGGAAAGAAATGAAGACGAACCCAATGCCAACCGGGGTGTGACATGTGGAAAGAATAAGTAGCTTCCTTAACAAAAATTCTTGCTGATAGATAAATAGGAGAAGGAACATCTGCCGATGGAATAGAGACTTTGTAATCATCTTCAGCTTTTAAGAATTGAGAGGTCTGTGATTCTATTTTAAAGGCTTTGCCATCTGGGGAAGTAACAGCATTGGTGGCACCACAATCAATGAGGAAGTTATCTTGGGGTACAAAGGGAGCTGACGTAGAGGTGGTGGGGGTGGAACCAGGAGGGACGGGATCTGAGGTAGAGACGACAAGGAAGGAAGAGAGAAGATGGACCAGGAGGATAGCCATCAATGGTGAGAATGAGGATGGCAAGGAGGATAGAAAAATATGAGGATGTGGTTTTCTGGGTTTTTTTTCTATCTCCATATTTCCTCCTGGCTTTTTAGTTGAAATTTAGAAAGGGAATAATCTCTTTGTATTTCTATCAATGAGGTTTTTAGTTTAATTCCTTGGTTATAAGTGGTGGAAATTAACAAGGTGAAGGTGAAGGACACCCAAAATAAGGAAGTTGTTTTTTTTTGTGGAGAAAGGTTTTAACTGTTTAATTTTATTTCTGTTACTATATGGTGTTAGTTCTTTTTTGCTATGCAAGTAACGGCCTTAAATTGGTTATACTGCTTTGAATTGGTCAAACAAACTTCATTCCCCTTTCTCTCTTGAAAAGTTGTTTGTGTAACGATTTATATTCTTGAGAATGATGGCTACAACGAATACACAAATAAATGTAAGTTTATTTGTTATGCACAACAATAATTTTTTTCTTTCTCCATACGGAAATAATTTTATTGAAGAAAAGAATTTAAATCTAGTAAGACTATTCCTTCTATTAAATATGTACTGATATGTTGTTTCTCAGTTAAGATCTAATAATTTAGTTTTGTAATATCTTAAAATTTTCATAGCTACGTAAGATCAATTTTTTTGCTAAGTTAGCTACGTAAGATCGATCAATATATAGCTATATATTAACTTCTTCTTTTTTATATAAATTAATAGCTATGAACTAATAATGCAAATCAGTCTCTACATGAGCTAATTCCATTCAAATTCAATTTATTATTTTGTCAAAATATTTCAGTTAAATTATGAAGCAAAAATAATTATATAAATATAATCAAAATAGGTAGAGAGGAGAATAAGAAAATTAAAGAGAGACATCTTATTCTCATTCTTATATATTATAGAAGGATTACATTGATATTTATAATGATAATAAACTAAAATCCTAATCCTAATAGAACTCTAAATAAGACTCATAAACTAATAGAAAAACATTATAATAATTATCTAATATCCAACTATTTCAACACTCCCCCTCAAGCTGAACATAATTTATGTTCAGATTGGACAACATAAATAAAAATAAGCAAAAAGTTGGCCGATTGACCTTTCTAGAAAACGACGGTGGTCGGTTGATCTTTCTAGAAAACGTGGCTATGATGACGATACACGACGGTAGGCCGGTTGACCATTCTAGAAAATGACGGTGGGTCGTTGATCATTCTAGAAAACGCGGCTACGAAGTCTTGAGCTTGACAGGAAGACACCAATCTGAAATTGGCGATGACGACATACGACAGTGGGCCGATTGACCATTCTAGAAAACGACGGTGGGCCGGTTGACCATTCTAGAAAACGACGGTGGGGTATATGTATGACAGATTATGCTAGTGATGACCTCACTGATGATAACACTGACGATGAAGCCAAAGACAAAACTACATCATAGAAGAAGTCAACGTGGTCAATTGTAGATGGCTATAACAAAACTCCCCCTGCCGTCTACAATTGGTGTTAGCTAGAAAATACAACTATCACATATTTGTAGAAAATAAATCCATGAATTTTTTTTTTCTGACTGGACTGATTTGCTGACTAGGTTGTTGACTGTGTGTGGACTGCTGACTGTGTCTATTGATTGGATTGTTGACTGTGTTTGTTGACTAGACAAATGACTGTGTGTTGACTGATGACTGGACAGATATGAATGGGCTTGGGCTGGATGAGGGGAAAGAGACTGGGTTGAAATTGGGCTAGACTTAAATTGGGCCTTGGCCTCTGTGCTGTGGGTTTTTTTTTTTTTGGGCTAATGTGTTTTGGGTTTAGGATTGTGGGCTAGGGCTAGGATTTGGTGTGGAGATGTGCTAGGCAGATGGAGGCATTGGTGATGGAGGCGCGTGGAGGCTGGACGGAGCAGAGGCGCAGACGGCGCTGGTGACTGGTCTGAGGACAGATGGCGCACGGAGCAGAGACTGGCGTGCTGACGGCGCGCGGAAGGATAGGTGTGCTGATTGACAGGATGGTGGATTTGGCATGGCGCGGAGAGTGACAGAGTGCTGCAGTGGTGGAGCTGGTGGACGCGCTGGTGACTCATGGAAGCGAAGGCGTTGTGAGGCGAAGACGCTGGGCTGAATGGTGCAGAGGCAAGCAGGGTAGAGGCGCAGGGAGCAGAGGCTGACGGCGTGCGGAGGGATAGGTGCGCTGACGGACAGGCGCGCGGAACTGGGCTGCTGGTGGATTTGGTGACTGGCGCAACGCTGGTGAGGTGACTGATCTGAGGACAGACGGTGTGCGGGGCAAAGGCTGACGGCGCGCGGAGGTTTGTGACGCTGCGCTGATGGCACGAGGAGAAGATGGAGCGTGACTGGCGTTGAGGCCGCGTGACTGGCACTGGTGGCACACTGACGGAGAGGCAACAACCCAAAGCAGGAGCTATCTCTCGCCAGCAAGATTGAATGAGTAGAGTACCTAGGATGTTGACGGCGCAAGAGATTGTAAGGACCGTCGGCAACATTGGTTTGGATGGTGATGATGAATAGTAGAACTGTATATGAGGGTGGCGGCTAGGTTTTCAACATAGGAAACTGATTTTTTTTTTTTTTAAATCAAAGAGAAACATGAGAGAAGATAATGCTAGAATTTAGAAAATTGTATATTAGTGTTCAAGAATCGAACACTGCTCTGATACCATGATGAATCACTAGGCCATCCGAATTATAACACAAAAGTCAGCTTCTGGGTTAAAAGTGAATCCAGTGATATAAGCACAGTGGAAGGACCGTCCCTGACCGATGTGAAACTCCTCAACAGTTTCTTCGTTACGTTTAAAGATCATCATTGAATTTCTTGTGAATAAAAACAACCTAGCTAGTAATCAAATAAAAAAATATCAAGTTGACCTTATGCTCTATATTATTCTCGTTTTTTTTTACTCCCCTTTTTTCTCTGTTTGTGGAAGCCAACTTTGCGAAGACATGGAAGCAAATAAGCTGGCCACTTATTAATATTTCGTGGCCTTAGGAACGATTGCAAAAGATATTTTCTTTTTCTTTTAAATTTTTATATATATAGTTAACTTATTCAAATAATTTTATTTTTAATTATTAAAAAACATATATTGTGCGTATAAAAATGCTTTGCCTTATACTATAAATATCTTATTTTATAATTTTAATAAGTAAAATATATTTTATTATCAAATTAATATTAAATTATTATTATAAACTTTTGTCCAAAAAATTAGAACAAAGGCTTAATGTAAGAACTAGATAAACTTTATGATATTAAAGATTATATTCATTATTATTTTTTTTTTTCACATTCTCCTCCTAATATGCCCCGTTCTCGTGCGTAATATAGTATATGTTTTTCAAATAAACGAACAGAGTTTTATAAATACACATTCACATTATATTTGTCGATTTTGAACACCCATACCAAGCATCACTGATCTATAAAAATAGGTTGAAAAATTACTAAAAATAATACTTTTAAAATTTATAATAATAAAACTAACACCCTAATAACATTGAATATTTAATATTGAACGTTCAACATTAAATGAGTCTAAATTACTATAATTTAATTTGAACGACGTTTAATTGAATGAACGTTAAAAAAAAATGATGTAAAAATTATTTTTTTAATTGTAAAAATATATAATTTGAATATAAAAATATTACTTTTATTATTATAAATTTTAAATGTTATTATTTTTATTATTTTCTCAAATAGATTTTGAAATATAATTACACATTTACAATATATGCATGAGGTAAATATTAAATACTACTTTTGAATTTTGATTAAATTAGTGGAAATGTTATACTTACTGTATATATTTTGTCCAGGATAATTGAAATTACATATCGAACGTTTTTTCTAAAACTAACCTAATCAATACAAGAGAACATCTAATATCAACTACTTTTACTATCGAATTATATTTTGTCAAATATCAAAATTATTTTAAAAATTAAAAAATAATTAATTTTTTATTGATAATATTAACAGTAACACGTAATAAAGTAAGAGTATTCTTCCTTTCTTTTTTTTGCTAAAAGTAAGAGTATTCTTCCTACCTACAATTATATCTCTCAATTTTTTTTTTCTAATTTTCTTCGCCAATTTCAGTGATTCGTTAGAGAATAATCAAACTTCTGGATCTGTCATCACGTTAATGCGCCTCAGATCTTCATCGTGATTCGTGACGAGAAGGTACATTATTCTTATCATCTTTAAATTATTATTAATTATTAATTTTTTAATTTTCATTTATTCTTTCGTGGGGGAGCTATGGGGTTTGGTTTGGGTGGTCTTCTATGGATTCTGATGGTAATGTGCTTAGGGTTGGGAGCTAATTGCTGCTGGGGTTGATCCTTCACTGACTAGAGAGAGAGAGAGACTGCTTTCGGATTTTTTTCTTATACGCGGATCGGAGAATGTCGGTCCCACTAGATCTGTTTGCCAGGCCATGTGAGTTCATTCTTTGCTCTTCTTCTTTTCATTCTTGCTTTCTGGGTTTGTTTTTGGTTTTATTGTTTGATTCTAGCCGGGTCTCACTGGGGTTTCTGTGGAGTTTCAGATAAACTGAATTCAAGATACATAAATTCAAAAAGTTAGGTTAAAATTTTAAGAAAGGGCACCATTGTTGATTATGATCATGTTCTTGCTAAAGGATGATACCTGTCACTTGGTTTGCTTTATCGTCTCTGATGATATGAAGTTGATAAAGAAATAAGGACGAAGGATTTCTCTATTTTGTTATATAACACATAAGTCAAATTTTGAGAAGGCAATGCATTTTTCTAATAAGAAAAATACGTCAGCATACTTATTATAAAAGTGACTTATTATAAAAATGACACTTAGATTATATACTTATTTTCGTGGCATTTAATCATATTGTTATTAAAGTCTCTTTTTTTTTTTTTCCAATTGCATTTGAATAAAATGTAAGTGAAAGAATTGAAGAAAAAATTAAATAAAAATATAAAAAATAACTAAAAACATAAAAATAGTAATTTGTTTTTTTGTGGTCATTTTTTAATAACAATAGGACTATATTGTCTTAAAAAATAAGTACATGATCTAAGTACCATTTTTAGAATAAATACATAATCTTTGTAGTCACCCACCCTTTTTTAATTGCCTTAAGATTTAAAGAAAATACTTTGGATGAGGAAAATGAGTCATCATTTTTTCTTATGCTCCTTGTTCCTTGCTTCTCATTTACCAACTCATGCTTCACATTTTTTTATTGTGTATTCTCGTTGCTTGTTGAAAGATCAACAATAGATTTCTTGCAGAAAAGTAAGCTATGATAAAATATTTTTAGAAACTATTGTGAAGTAGGTTTCTGAAAATATTTTGAGTACTGAATAAATAAAAATTTGTTTGTTAACTTAGAGTGAAATTGTTATAGCACTAATTAGATATAAATGATGGTAGAAATGAAAACTCAATATACTTCTTAAGAAAAGAGGCCTTCATTTTTAAAGAGTCGTTTCTTCTGAAAATGCTACCAATTACATTGTTAAATTTGCTTTGTGATTGCTAAATTTGTTGAGATTTTTTATTTATTTATTTTTTGTTTTCAACAGTTAAAAGAATTGCCAAAGGTGTTTATATAGTAACTTTATGAAGAACCCAGCTACAACAAACCCAATCTTTATTATGTTTCCATTACATGTTGCGTTGGAATTCTTTAATTTTTTTTTTTTAGTCTATGTGAGATTTATATTGCAAGGTCAAAAAGCCAAAAACTTAAATATTTTGGGAGGGTATCATTTAATTACATTTATCTTTATAATGGCATTGGAAAGGATCATCGCGCTTCATGACCAGAAGGTTTAAATTATGCTTTCCGTTCTTCAATTGCTCTCATCTTTATATTTGGGAAAAACAGTGTTGTTTTAGATCTGGCTTGGCATGTCATATCAATTTTTTCTTGACATTTGATTAGGTATAATTGCATCCTTTCATCGTATTTTCGTTCTTGTCATCTGTAGTTCATGTTGTTGTGTGGCAGGCTTTGAAGGGTCCTCTGGAAGTGACGAAAGAAGAGAAAGAAAATCCGACTTTGAGAACTCCGAGGATGAGAGGAGAACTAGAATTGGATCACTGAAAAAGAAAGCCATAAACGCATCTACCAAATTCAAACATTCTCTCAAGAAAAAGAGCAGTAGACGAAAAAGTGATGGTAGAGTCAGCTCTGTCTCTATTGAGGATGTCCGTGATGTCGAAGAATTGAAAGCGGTCGATGCTTTTCGACAAGCACTATTGTTGGATGAATTGCTACCAGAAAAACATGATGATTACCATAAGCTGCTGAGGTCATTAATTGATTACTTTATTTCATCTGTATTTTTAAGCATACACATTATTCTAGATTTTTTTTTACATCAACTTGCATGCTTTGGTAATAAGATCTAATTTCAGTTGCTGATATTGATTGATAGGAATACAGAAATGTAGAAAGTGCATCACTTTAATCGTGTTTGTTTAATTACTAGCCCTTTTGGGACTTTAGAGCCTATATCTGCTTTTCAAGTGCCTCTGTTCCGACATATTTGGGGATTCTGCTGTTAAATTCCTGAAAACTGTTAAAATATTTGATTAGATATTTTCTGAGATGATAGTGACATGTTTGTAGTTGTTGGTTTATGAGAATTAGTTTCCTTGTACTTCTGATCAATCTGGATCTTATAGATTGCATGAATGTTTTCCTTTTCCCTAGTGAGAATTATGAAGTTTGGGTGCTATTGCATCTCAGCTTTTCTCTGAGAATTTCATGTTGGAATGTTTTGTTTGAATTGGAGAAGGGAAATAATGTTTTAAAATTGTGAATGCTACTTAGCTGTCTAGAGTTAGAATGCTCCTGTTACTGAGAAAGAAAGCAAAAATACAAAAAGAAGTGGCTAGCAAATTGGTAGAGTGTGAAAAAGTATCCAGTAGAAAAGTGTGCTCTTGAGTCAACCATAATGGAGTTAGGGCCCTAAATTAGCATGTAAAATAACATGCTATTTTGGGATCAATTCAATTATGTACAAGCTAATATGTTATTATAGGGCTCCAAATCACTATGTTGGCTAATGGTGCCTGCATCGCTTAAACTGGGATTTACCAGCTTGAATAGTTTGCTGCAAATAGTGGCAATGATGGTATCTAGTAAAGGCAAACATGGATATGGTTAATTTTTCTGTAAAATTTGGCCGTATGGCTGAGACCATCACTGTTTTTCTTTGACTTTGCCATTAATTTTTTATATTGGTCAGATGTTGCCTCATACATGGGTCTTCATTCATATCTAGTAGTGTGCTTATGAATTATGTTGCGTGCAGGTTCTTGAAAGCAAGAAAATTTGATACTGAAAAAGCAAAGCATATGTGGGCTGATATGCTTCAGTGGAGGAAGGACTTTGGTGCCGATACTATTTCGCAAGTAAATGCTTGCTGAATTGATTTTCTGAATTTGTATTCTGAAACTTTTTAAAAAATTGTGATGTTTCTTTTCAGGACTTTGAGTTTAAAGAGCTGAATGAAGTACTGAAGCATTATCCTCATGGCTATCATGGTGTGGATAAGGAGGGAAGACCTGTTTACATTGAAAGATTGGGAAAAGTAGATCCTAATAAACTAATGCAGGTCACATCTTTGGACCGTTACGTAAAGTACCATGTTCAGGAGTTTGAGAAAAGCTTTGCAATAAAGTTTCCAGCTTGTACAATTGCTGCAAAGAGGCACATAGATTCAAGCACTACAATATTGGATGTCCAAGGCGTGGTATGTTGGCTGCAAAAGCCTGCAATCATCCGTCTTTATAATTGTCTGACATATTTGATACAGTTAAAATGTCTGTTAATTCTTTATTTCCTCCTTTGATTTTTTGTTTGATAAAGGGCCTCAAGAACTTTACAAAGTCTGCAAGGGAACTAATTATGAGGCTGCAGAAGATTGATGGTGACAATTATCCTGAGGTTTGTGATTTTTATCAACTACACTTTGTAGTATGTATTAATCTGGACCCTGGATTAATTATTTCATATTATTTTATAACATTTATGTCTTCTTGGATTGATGCAGACTCTGTGCCAAATGTTTATAATTAATGCTGGTCCAGGATTTAGGCTTCTATGGAACACTATTAAAACATTTCTCGATCCCAGAACAACATCCAAAATCCATGTATGCAGCATTTTTCCCGCTATGAGAACAGTTATTTGTTTTCTCCTTAGCCTATTATGTGTCAAAGAACTGATATTTCTCTGGTTTCCCCCTTTTTCCGTGGGAAACTTTTTAGGTCCTTGGAAACAAATATCAGTGCAAATTGCTTGAGATTATAGATGCCAGGTAATATTAGGTTCTGCAATGCTTCTGACATGTATGCTTCAGCCATGCTATGTTCTTCGTAGTTATAACTTCTACTAATATCTAATGTTTCCATAAGTATTATTTCCTGTTGCTCATTCAAAGTTATGTTTTCTCCATTTAGTTTCATGGATGTCTTCATTTGTGTAGTGAATTGCCAGAATTTCTCGGAGGTAGCTGTGCATGTACTGACCATGATGGTTGCCTTAGATCTGATAAGGGTCCTTGGAAAAACCCAGAAATACTGAAGGTCATTACTAGACTTAGTATTTCTTTAAGCTGTGATCCTATAGCATTGTGTGACACTAGTTTTGCTTCTTGATTCACTAAAGGAATTGCCTTTTCACTTTATTGCAGATGGTTCTTAATGGCGAAGCACGACGTGCCAGGCAGGTTGTCAAAGTTCTAAACAGTGAGGGAAAGGTTATTTCTTGCGCTAAGCCACATTACCCAATGGTAAAAACATCAAAAACTCTAAGTTTATATTATGGTTTGGAAAAAATTCTCGTTATCTCTGTATATTTGCCAACATCTATGAGCAGGTAAAAGGTAGTGATACATCCACAGCTGAATCAGGATCTGAAGCTGAAGATATTGCTTCTCCAAAAGCAATAAAGAGTTACTCGCATCTACAGTTGACTCCTGTTCTTGAAGAAGTAGGTTTTAACTTATGTTCTTTATTTTGTACCATTTTTTCCTAAGGCTCTATTTAGTATCGTAAACGTATTCGCTTGAATATTTTTGGACGCTTACGTCTCTTGCTCTTTTTTACCCTGCTCTTCCACATTTTATTTTCTTTTATTATTGTATGGTTGGTTTTTTTTTTTTTTTTGTTGGCAATATTGTATGGTTGGTTGGATCTTTAAACCTTAAGGTTTGAATTTGTATCTGTATGAATCAATTGAACATATTGAACTTGGTTCTTGAGTTTCTATATGATGAATTTGTTTCTGTATGGTTGGTTGATTTTGGTCTCAGTGTTTCTTCTGCCTTATATTTGTAAGGATTGGTACATATGGTGGTTGTTTTTTTGTGTGGCAATGTTGTATGGTTGGTTGGATCTTTTAACATTAGGATTTGAATCAATCAAATGTAGTGAACTTGATCTTTGAGTTTCCATATGATGAATTTGTTTCCTTATGGTTGGTTGAATTTGGTCTCAAGTTGGTCCTGTATTATATTTGTTGGATTTGTACATATAATAGTGCCTTTGATTGGGGAACAAATTTAGAAAGCAACTTGTATGTAAGGCTTCTGTTTACACAGAGTAATTAAGTTTCTCAACGATGGCATTGTAGAAATCTTTTTACTACATAAAACTTTCAGGACTTTGTTTATTATATTGTTCCTTCTTTAATGCATTTAAGTGTAATCGCAGGCTAAGGTGATTGGGAAGGCAAACTTTGGTGGCTTTGCTGGATATGATGAATATGTACCCATGATTGACAAAGCTGTGGACGCTGGTTGGAAGAAGCAAGCAACTCTCCAAAAGTCCTATTCTTCTAAAGGTTGTTCAAAGCATATATGTGATATTCTATTTATGTCTCATGCTCTATGCTCCAACCACTGGTGATTTTCCGTTATATTACTTTCAGCAAACGGCCTGTGGGAAGCTGAATTTCATTGCTTTTTAAATTGCTGTTATGAAATTGATGAGGATGGTGATATCTGTTCATTACATGGTATAAAAGAATGTCATAAGCTTCACATTAGAATGCATGAAGCATAGATAACGAACAGGTGTGTCAAAAATATAATTTCCCTATGTTTAGAGTTTGAGAGAACACGAATGAAGTTTTTGTCTAAGTAAATATGATTTTCCTGTTGATGTTATTGTAACCCACTTCTCTTTATTATCATTCCAAAATGTCTTTTACGTGTTTTTTGGTTTTACTAGGCCTTTCAGCAGTTAGCATCTATCTTTGAAGAAAATCATACTGTATTAGCTACTAGGAATGTTATTTTTAGTCGAACAGACCCGTTGATAGACTCAACAATTACTATGCATCGCTTCATTATAACCTTCTCTTCTCTATAGGTTTTTTATGCTGTGAGTTGAAAACTGGAACCTTTTACTACCCCTGTCAAACGTTTGTCATTTGAACCTAAACTAGTGCTTGGTTTGCATTATATGGGACCAATATACATTGAATACGGTTCCTTTAAATGTTACTTGGCGCCATTGTGTAGGCATGCTATTATTGGGACCAATATACATTGACTACGGTTTCTAATCAAATGCAAATTTTGACATTTCAGGAACAGTTCCACTCACCCAAACCCTGAAAACTCCTGAAGGAATTTGTGCTCGAATTTTGATTGTACTTACAGCCTTCTTGACTGTTTTCACTCTCTTGCGTAAAATGGCATGTCGTTTAACTGAGAAGCTTCCTGAAACATCGCCTAATCATGATCCAAATATTGCTGAGCATACTTTTCATGCTGTGAATAAGGAAGAGTGTCGACCCCCATCACCAACTCTAGCTTTACCTGAAGGTGATTTACTCTCTTCTGTTCTGAAAAAGCTAGGGGAGCTCGAGAAGAAGGTTGATGTACTCCATTCAAAACCATCTGAGATGCCTTATGAGAAAGAGGAATTACTGAATGCTGCTGTCTGTCGTGTGGATGCCTTGGAAGCTGAGTTGATTGCTACAAAGAAGGTATGGATTACTTTTGCACGTTTTTTTGTGGGTAACTTATTAAACCTTCACGTTTTAGATTTATGGATATGGATATCAACTTCATATTTAGGCTATTAGTGTCGTATGAGTATAAGACTGACAAGTAACATATATGAGTTATCCCTCCACATCACCCCCCCCCCCCCCCCCCCCCCCCCCCCTCTTTCTCTCTTTTCCCTTCCTCTTCTGAGCACCAAAATGCAATCTTGCCTGCTTTGAATCTTTTCATTGTGAGTAGTTGAAGTTGGTACTATTTATATGAAATAAAAAAGGTACAGTAACATGTATTTAAATTTTCTCAACAGACCCAAAGCAAAGAATTTATGAAAGGGTTCCTGGCTGTAAAAGTAATTTATGACTTGAGCAATGGAGATGAGTAATGTCTCAGTTGAAGTGACCATCTGATATGTTGTTGTACCAGTTGAGAATGCTTTGGCGTTTTGAGCTCTATGTGTCAACGGATGCTTAACATGTAATTTAATAAAATAAAAAAATTAACTAAAAAGTGCATTTTTGGGTAGAACCACCTTTAAGTTAAAGGCAGTTATACCTACTTCTGAAGCTAAGCCCGTTTTAAGTTCGTTATAACATAGAATCTACTTTAATTGGTGAGTTAAGTGCCTAGTGTAGTAGTGAATGATTTTTATTTTAAATTTATGTAAGGTTACTCTAGAGGGTAAGAGAGTGCATTTATGTACAAGTCTTGAGTAGATAACCTATATTTTCTTACGATGCATGTGTTGATTGAATATATTTAATGCCAAGCAGGCTCTTCATGATGCTTTGATGAGGCAAGAAGAATTGCTAGCTTATATTGACAGGCAACAAGAAGCTAAGATCCGGGTAGGTTGACAAGAAATTCATTCTCTTTCCCCCGGTCCTCCCTCCCTCCCTAGACTCCTTCCTTCCTCTTTTGTGTGTGTGATTGCAAATAAATTCATTTCCTTCATTTTTATATCTAAATTGCAAGATTTAAGACTCAAACTTTACTTTCCCTATTGCTATCAGAAAAAGAAGTTTTGCTGGTAGAGCATTTTGCTAATTGGGTGGACATTAAGAACGGTTTTGTTGATCCGTTTTTCAAATGTGGTTGAGCGACCATTCAATTCAGGCTTTGATCTTGCAGATGACACGCCCTCTCAAATTCTTAATGTTGTTTTTATGGGAAACAAATACAAAGACCCTTACGTTTGCAAATTTGCATGGAGTTTGAAATATTATTTTCTAATGTTCGTCCAGTTTGATATGTTTTTGTTTGCACACCAGTGATTTAATGTTTTAATTCAATAGGTGATCCAAAAGTTATATCCGGAAGTTAGCTAAGAATTAAATTGTTGGACTAGTAGTATCTGTATACTTGTATCTTACGAGTTCCTAACAAACAAACAAACAAAAAAAGTATCCGCCAAATTATGACTCAGCTTCTAATCAACTACTCTCTCTCTTTAGTCGCTGCAAATCCTATTATCATTTGCAATTGCCATCCAGGGTTTCATAATTTATAAAGCCATTACTAAGATAAATGTGGCTAAATTTTTGTTTAATTAATTGTCGCGTAAAACTCCCGAGTTTGTTTTGCTTCTTCGTGTATAATTAACGTAGCTCCTTTGATTGAATTCATTTTGATTAGCCAAATATGCTCTTAGTCATTTAAATTTAAAAAGAAAAAGAAAGAAAGTATTTTTAATTCATTTTGTTTGGTTATAAAATAAAATAAAAAAGTCATTTTGTATGTGAAAAGGTACCGAGGAATCGTCATATTTAATTTTTATCAATTTTTTAGGTTCTAAAAGTTGCTTTTATGCCGCATATATATTTTTATTTTTAAATTAGATATATATATAAATAAAAAATAATATTTAATAAAAAAATTTAAGTAATTTTTTTAGGAAGATTTTTTCTTTCGAACTTAAAATTTTGTTTATATTAAAGTTTATATAAAAATTTTATTGTCTAATACCCAAAATCACACAAATGAAATTTTTTAAATTTTGAAAAAAAATTCTTAAATTTTTTAATTTTTATAATTAAATATTAATTTTTTTTTATGTATATATCTATCAAAAATATAGACAAGCATAAAATTAATATATTATTTCTTTAAATTTAAAAAAAAATTAGATTAAAAATTAACTTTTTATACATTTTTCAAAAACTTAAAAACACTTTTTTTTTTTTTTTTTTTAAGCTAATGACTAAATATTTGGCCTAAATAAATTTTCCTCCACGGCAATTTTTCCATTTATTTAATGAGTTCGACAGAATGTAGTCGTTTAGGACTTTAGGTGAATATTGAGATGCTTGAAGAATTCAGAATGTAGGTTTCACTCACCTTCTTGTACTAATCTACTTTCAAGAAGAAAAACCATAATTAACCTGCACAACGGAAGAGCGAAACAAATCACGAAATTGCATGGGTTTACTCTTATAATTGCAGAGGATCCATTGAGATCTGAGTCAAACTCTGAAGTTGCCTCTTTATATCCCTCAAAATATACACAAATATTTTTAAGAAATGGGCACGCTTGTTTTTTTTTTCGTTGCCAGGAATAAAAGGGCACACTTAAAATGTACAAAAAAAGGCATTTAGTAAGAAGCAAGGAGAATGTGGACCGAAGAAGAATGCGCGATATATAAATAAAAAAGTATCCTATTTATAGAAATAGGGGCTTAAAAGGTACAGGCTAACAGCAGCAGCGAATGTCTGTGCGTTGAACTGCAATATTCATGGGGTTTATTGGGCAGTATCCATCCAACAACACTACCTTAATTACCAGCGAAAAATGTTCTGCATATCAGACAGTCCAAGAGAGGCTAGTATAAGTCTACCATTGGAATTAATGATTTTTTTTTAGAATTTTTTTTTTTTATGATAATGAAGATTTTTTTTTATAAGAAATATGACGTAGAAAGTAAAAACATATATACCAATTTATTTTTCTTCTTTTTCTTATCAAGAGAGGCTAAAAGCTGGTTTTGTCGAACGACTGCGTCCTCAAGTGCCTATAAAAAAAATTAAAATTAAGAACGAGTAAATTAGATGCATATGAGAGCAGTTGATGAATTGATTAGCAACCACCTTGTTGGTAAGAGAAAGTTGGAGTTCCAAAGAAGTGACCCTATTGATAGCAGCATTCAACATTTGCTCTTTCTCAGGTGGCATTTCATTCTTTACTTTCTCTTCCAATTCTGCCATTCTCTTCATCATTGCCATGTATTCAGCTCTTGATATGCCTGCAGCTTCATCGTCATCAGCAGCAGCTTCTTTAAGTAGCATTCTTTCTCTTTTACTATTATTTTCTGACATTCTCTTTGGCATGTTTCTGGTCAACCCTATCATGGTGACTATTCCCATGATTAAGGCCATGATCCCAGATACTATTGGATTTTTATTATTAGCATTGCGTGATTCGTCCCCTTTCAAACAGTAATCTGTATTTAATAAAATGATGAAATTTCGAGCTAATTATATATGTATGTACAATTATTGTATATAGCTATACCTTTAAAAAGAGAAGTCTTATTAGTATTATTATTCTGTAATAGTAGTCCTTTGGACGTCCAAGATGCATCAACTGCTTTGTCAACCACTGGAGTGAGGTTGTTATAGCCACTACCACTCATGTTGGTTGCTTTAAACTACATTTATTATTAATTAAGCACCCAAATTGAGTATGTTGAATATATATGTGTCTGTGTAACTACAGATATTGAAAAGAAAAAAAAGAAAGAAAAAAACTAAGAATCAAGAGTAATTAGGAAATTAAGCTCACTTGTTGAGAAGGAGGAGGAGGAGAGACTAGATGCACATCTTTAACTAGTGTATCCGAATTGCACATCTTGTCATGATCTTCAGTTATAGTCTTCTCCTCCATTCGAGCCAAAGTTGTTGTTGTGCATTTGCCTTCCCCATTTTGAACCATCTGTTATGCCCAAATTAATTAAATTTAAATTATGAGAATAATGATGATGATCTACAAAATGAAATTAATTATAGATCACGACCTGCAAAATGTCAGGGTCATTCCATGGGCCTTTGTCAGACCGCATGCAACCACCTTTGTCTGCACAAGTACAAGTTCCACCCAAAAACTCTGGCAGTTCACTGCTTATAAAATTTTATTTGTAAAATCAGTAATAATAATAATAATAACTTTGTATAAATGATTCCAATTTCCAACCATATAATGTGCAGAAAATAGATTATGTACCCCCCCAAACAAAAAAAAAAAAAAGAAGAAGAAGAAGAAGAAGAAAAGAAACGTACCTGGCATCAATAATTTCAAGCAACTTACTTTGGTATTTGTTACCCAAAACCTGCAGGTGAAATTAATTAATTAAGGACATAAAAATGGTCAATGAATATGACGATAACCAGGAAATAAAGAAGAAAATTACATGGATTTTAGCAGTGGTTTTTGGATCAAGGAAGGATTTGACTGTGCTCCATAAGATCCTAAATCCAGAACCAGCATTGATAATGAACATGCGGTTCAATGTCTGTAAGTAACAATTAATATTTATATATATATATATATGTGTGTGTGTATAAGAGGTTCAGTTGTATGTATTAATTAGAGGCTAGATTAATTAAAAAGATGGAATGAGTTGGTACAGTACTTCCGGATAATTCTCCCCATCAATCTTCTGGAGGCACATTATTAGTTCCCTTGCAGATTTGTTAAAATTTTTGAGACCCTGCAGGGAGACGGATAGATATTTATATATGTATATTCCAAAAAGCAGAATGAAAAAAGAAAAGAAAAGAAAAGTACCACTCCTTGAACATCCAAAATAGTAGTACTCTGATCAATGTGTTTTTTAGCAGAAATAGAACAAGCAGGGAACTTAAGATTAAAAGTCCTTTCAAACTCCCTAACATGATACTTGACATATCTGTCCAGAGTGGTGACTTCCATAAGCTTGTTAGAATCAACTTGACCAAGTCTTTCAATGTAAACAGGTCTACCTTCCTTATCAACACCATGATGTCCTTGTGGATAGTAGTTAAGCACTTGATCTATTTCCTTGAATTCAAAATCCTCAATTAACGTGTCTGCTCCAAATTCCCTCCTCCATTCCAACATTTCTGACCACATTTGTTTTGTTTTATCAAAATCAAATTTCCTCGCTCTTAAAAATCTAAGCATTATATGATCCTCATCTAGTTTATTAGGTAGTAGCTCTTCCAATATTAGTGTTTGTCTAAATGCATTCACTGCCTTTAACTCCTCACCATCAATATTATCCTCGATACCAATAACACTACACATAACCTTGCTGTTCTTTCTTCCTCCTTTCTTTGTCAACGAATGTCTCAACTTGTTCGACGCATTTATTGCCTTCTTCTTCAATGATCCTAGTCTTGTCTTCCTTTCATCCTCCCATATTTCTTCCAGACCTGAATATAATTTAATTAGCAATATCCCCCCACCTTAATGCTCTTTATAATTAATTATTAACTAATTAACTACGTACCTGGTTTAAAATTAATGGGTCTATCAATTGGTCCAGCCATGGTGTCACACATGATTAATCAATCGATCTCTCTTAATCAAATTCCCTACCTATATTTAGTACTGTATAAAATAACAAGGTAAAAAAAAAAAAAGTTAAAGTACAGGAGGTTATATAAAGCTCTAGCACTCATAATAAGCAAATTAATAAAAGATGATAAGAGAGAGAGGAGACAAGAGATCAATTAATTCATACCTAAGACGAGACGAGGGTGTAGGGAATCAAGAAAGAATGAATGAATGAAAGAAAGAAAGAAAATATGAGCCAGCCTACTTATCTATCTATCTATCTCTCCATCAAATAATGGCTGCTAATTAAAACCGGACGCCCACTATCACAACGAGGCTAACATGACTTTTTTTAGCAAATTATTAAAATATAAACATATTATTTTCCTTTTTCTGTTAGTTTGTTTTCATACTAATATTTGACGTACGCCTTCTCTTTCAAACAAATTAATTAATAATTATGAATTTATGATCGATCATTAGTTTCAGTTCCCGATCTTTTGTCAATTCCTACGCGAAATGCAAGCCACTCCGTTCGTTTACCAAATTAAAACAAGAATAAGAAGAAAGAGATAGTTAAATTAAAAAAATAAAGAAAATTTATAAAAAATAACACAACTAGAATTTATAATAACAAAACTAGCACCCTAATAATAATATTGATAATTTAACTTGAACGTTTAATATTAAATAAATTTAAATTGTTGCAATTTAATTTGAATAACTTTTAATTAAATGAACGTTAAAAAAAATATATAAAAATATATAATTTGAACATAAAAATTATTATTTATGTTATTATAATTTTTAAATATGTTATTTTTATTATTTTTTTAAAAATAAAATGCAAGTTAAGTAATCGATTACATAGATTAATTTTTTCTTTTATTTGTAATAATTAGTGAGTTGTTTGCCGTAAATTATTATTTAACTGATTTTTTTTTAATTATATATATATATATTTATTTATTTATTTTAAATAAACATTTATTTGCTAACTTCAAGATAATGGGTATTCTCGTATCAAATACAATAAAATACATTTGTATTCTTAAATATCTCCTCACTATAAATTAAAAGAAGACTTAAAAAATTGTTAATTGTTTATACTTCATATGAATTTAACGGTAAAAATGAATTAAAAAGTAATTATTTTTATTTTCCATATTATATTTTTATAAAACATAGATAACAAAACTTGGTTCTTTTGTAAATTACATTTTTATTTCGTAAATTATAATTTTTAAAAAATATAATGTGTTATAAAACAATAAAATTTGCTTGATCAAATACGTAATCATGTTAGATATGCACATGAACATGCATACAACTCTGATATTAAACATTACGTACAATGTTTGCACATTTTAGACACTTTAAAATATTTTGTGATATATTTAATAATATAATTTATATTGTCAAACACATCAAGATACATTTTGAACTAGTTAATTTATGCTTTTTTTTAGGATAATTATTATATTTTATATTAGCTACAATCTAAGTAAATCGATGAGTTAATAAGATGAAGTCAATAAATAAATAAAAAAATTAGAAAATCATTCTAGCTTAATTTCAATACTTAATAGTACTTATCTAATTATTGTTACTTAAAGATAACAATAAAACAATAATTAATCTCAACCAAATATCAAAATTGACAAATAAATTATTATCATTATTTTTTGTTTTGTTTTTGTTTGATGATGGCAATTACAATGGCATAACAAAACGAGATAGAGAAGTTAGATTTATAAATTTACGTCATTAAGAATACAATTACAAATAATAGTTAAAGTCCCCAGAAATTATGTAGAGTTACAATCCATGATTAATAATCAAATAATTTCAACTTTGAATTTGAAAACAAAATAATATAAAATGTTTGAGATACTCATATTTTATTGGATTTGGGGTTTAAATGTTTCTATAATTTTAGATAAGTAACTTATTGATTATGATATTTTTAAGGTATGGTAATTTAATTTAATAATTTTTTTAAAAATTGTCAATTAAGTTTAAACTTATTTAAAAAAATTGAGTTTTTTTAGGAATAAAATAGAACGTAATTAAAAAATTATCCTCTATTTTCCTTCTCCACCAATTTTTAATTTTTTAATTAATTATCTACTTTCGTTATTTTAATTATAGAAATAAAACATAGTATTTTACTTATATCAGAGGTCATAATAAATTGAATACAATATTACATTCTCTTCTAATTATCTATTATTTATTTACTTTTTTTTTTTCTAAATTCTTAATCTTAATTCATCTATTATTTTTCTCTTATATTCTACGTAAATTTTGTATCAAATCTAACAAAAATTAGTTTTCTTAAATGAAATTTTGTATCAAAATTTTTCTATATAAAAAAGGGTCACATAGAAAAGAAAAAAATAGTCTCGCTAAAATGGGAGATGAAATAAACATATAAAGACTTTACAATTTATTTATTTTTTGTTCTTTTAATTAATTTTTTAATATTTTTTAAAGGATATACTATTTTATTGTTAAAAAATCTCAAATTTTTAAAATTTAAACTTAGCTTCATCATTTTTTTTATTTATAGATATATATCAGTCTATATTAAAAATTATCCGATCAATTTATCACTTATTTAAAGTTGCATGACAATTTTACTTAAAACCCTTCTTTATAACATAATTTTTATTTTACATTATACTTATGTATAATTAAATTTATAAAATAAAATATTGTGATATAAATATAATTATATATCGTAAAATAATTATAATTTAATAAGGTAAATTTTGAAAAATGAATTTGGGCGACCTGATTGCAACATGAATGTATATTTATTTTAGAAAAAATAAGTATTATGAGAGAGAACATTATTAACAACTCATATAAAATTTAAAATTAAGGAATAAAAGTAAAATATTGGGGGAAAAGAAAAAAAAAAAAAAAGAAAAAGAAATAAAAATCAGTTGAAAAAACAAACCGGAAAAGCCCTAGTGTATATTGGATTTCACGTACCCTAGTTTCACTCTTTCCCTTTTCGACACCAACGCTGGCCGTCAAGTATCCTCCAACTCTATTGCCGCCGGCCCAATCCCGTGAAGTATTACTCTTGGTTGGCTTTTAGTTTGTAATAGGTAATCCCTGCCTTATCTTGCTTTATTGGTTTCAGTTTTATCTTATAATATATGATACTGTCATATTAGTAGTTTAGTGATCTGATATGATGATTTATAACCTTTTCAATCATTCAAATGTGTTATTCTCAACTTTTCAATACATTTCAAGTGCCTCATTTTTAATTGCGGCCTAGGGCCTCACATGCTCTTGAACGGCCCCTGGAGTTAAGGGTTATGCTATGCTATTAAATCTTTTTTGATTCTCTAATTTCATTTATTAGGTTGTAGTCTTAAATGATTTCTTAGTCTTACTCTGAATGTATGTTTCATGATTCTTGCATTTCATTGAAAGCCTTTCTAAGCTTCATTTAGATTATGGTTACATATGGGTTCTCGGCTTGTTATTTCGATGTTCTACTTGGTTGGCTTTTAGTAATAACTAATAAGTAATGTATATAGCTGGGCTCAGTCGAATAGAGAAAGCTTTGATTTAATGGTTTCACTTTTATTTTTTTATTTTCCAACCTTGCATGATACTGTGATATTAGCTAGTTTAGTGATCTGAGATGATTCTTTACGCACCTTTTTATTTTATTTTATAAATAAACAATAAACATAATACACTCTATGAAGTTGATAAAAGTAGGGAATTCTTTATGCACGTTTTAATATTTCAAATTATGAAAATTTCAATACATTTTTGCTTTATGTTTTTCTGGATTTTGTTGAATGCTTAAAATAATACTAACTGATTTTTGAAAACTTGAAGTTTCTCACTTTAGTTTCCCTCTTACTTTTTGTTTGTTAGAAGTTAATTGTCAAAAACTTAGAGTACAAAGGTAAAAAAAAAAAAAGTAATAACAAATAGCAATAAAAATTCAAAAAATAATTTAATTAGAAAATTACTATTCCTGACTAATTTTAAATTAATTAATAATGGCATGAATATTGTATTATTACTGACATATTACTTGATGCATACAGTTTACAACAACTTGATGCATATAGTATTACTCTTTGGTATCATAGTATTTTGATCATCGAAGTAGGGTTACTACTATAATTAATGTTTGTTTATTATTAGATTATAATATTTTTATGCTTTTTTTGATAAAATTTAATATTACTTAATTATTAATAATTTTAAACGCTAATTAATCAAGGGACTCATTTTTAATTCTGGCCTGATGCCTGACACATTCTGGAGCCTGCTTTCAATAACAGAGACTAGGTAAATGGGTTCAACATGGTCAAACAACTTTATCAGTGTTTCAAAATGTTTAAGATTTATATTTTTACAATATGGGTATACTTCTAGACTATGCTAAATTCTCTCTGTAAAACAGGTTCCCAACTTTTGTTTGTACCCTTTTTGTTTTCCTAGAGAATCTTGTTTGTTAATTATGATTATTGATGCCTATGTTTAGTGACTCTATATTAGTTTAATCTTTAAATTATATTTTTTGTTCTTCACTGTTAATTTAATCTTCCGTGTTTGAGTTCTATTTATGTTTTTTTAAAAATTGAAAACAAAATATGGGGTTCAAATTTGGTTTATTCTACTTTTTTTTTTTCCAGCACCTTCTCGGTCTGCTGCCTGAGGTTATTCCCCATCCATAACTGTTATGGTTTTTGGGAAGTTTTGGGGAGACAATTGTAGCCTTCTAGGTTTGGTTTCATGGATGGTTATAGCAAACACTGTCCCTGCTCATCCTGACTGCTTCTAGCAGACAGGAAATTTCCGTAAAGCAGTCATGTGTTTGGTTTCGGAGATGGTTCTAGCAAAAAGGATCCCCATTTCACGCTGCCCATTTCTATTAGTCATAACTCATAAGCAGTGCTGAAGTCCAAATCTTCATTCAGTATCCAAAAAAATATAGACAAACACCATATCCTTGTATTGCTTCTAGTGTTATATTATTCTTAGAATCTATAGTGTTACATTATTCTTAGAATCTAAAGAGTTTTCTCTTTCTATGCAGTTAGTCATACCCATACCTTAAAGACAGGCATTCTAAATCTGCTGTTCAGGATCTACTGTGATCATTCATGGCTGCTCCAGCTACACAGCTCTTGCAATCCTTTTCTCTCCCCAAATCCCCAAATCATCCTATTAACCAAAACCCATTTTGCCTCCTCCCTGTTCTATCACTCAAAACATATCGTAAAACCCTTACTTTGAAGGCTGTACTTTCCCAGGGGTCCACTAAAACTGCATCCCAAAATCCTGGGACTGCTACATTTCAGCACTGTTTCAAAAAATCCTCAGATGGGTTTCTCTACTGTGAGGACGTAAAATTGCAGGATGTCATGGAGTTTGTTGAGAAAAGACCTTTCTATTTGTACAGTAAACCCCAAATTACAAGAAATTTTGAGGCCTACAGGAAGGCATTAGAGGGATTGAAGTCAATAATTGGATATGCCATCAAGGCCAACAACAATTTGAAAATTCTAGAGCACTTGAGGAAGTTGGGTTGCGGTGCTGTGCTGGTCAGTGGAAATGAGTTGAGATTGGCTCTTCTTGCTGGCTTTGATCCCACCAGGTAAAATATGAGTGTCCACTTGGATTTACTTTTGGTGTGTCAATATTTGTATGAAGACTTTATTCTTACCAAAGTTTTCTGGTATAATTATGCTTTCAAACTTTTCAATCAGTTATGAGCGCAGCCACTATTTGTATTCCAACTTGTTTGGTATATATTTGTAAACCTTGGAGTTTGCACCCCTATTTATTTTTATTTTGTGTGTGATTTGATGTGTGCTCTGCAATCATTGGAGCAGGTGTATCTTTAATGGGAATGGAAAGTTATTGGAGGATTTGGTTTTAGCTGCTCAAGAAGGTGTATTTATCAATGTTGATAGTGAGTTTGATTTAGAAAACATTGTGGCTGCTGCAAGAGTTGCTGGGAAGAGAGTTAGTGTCCTGCTTCGAATTAACCCGGATGTTAATCCTCAGGTATACATTTCTTGGACTTTGATCATGTTCCTTACAAAGCTTAAGTCCTTGATATTTTATCAACAAGCATTAATATGAAGGTACTGCTTGAATGGAACATTGTAGGCTTCCAATGAAAGGAAGCATGTGCTACCTCATTAACTTTGAAAAATTTGCATTTGCATTTTATCACACTTTCAGGGAATGAGAAGTTGAGAGCTCTGTATTAGGGTAAGTTGAGTTATTACTTAAACATTGCATTTTATCACGCTTAAGTCACTTAAATTTTACCAACAAGCATCGTAAAGGTAATGCTTCAATGAAATAGGGTAATATGATAGACATTTCACTTTACTTATGCAAATTGAGCACATTAGTCATATTGGTTTAATTTAATCTACTTGTGGTCACTTTACTTTCACAAATTGGACACATTAGTCATTTTTTTCATTTTTGGTACAAAAAAAAATGTAGAAATAGTAGAATGAATTTGAACCTTATTGGCATGGGCTGCTGGATGTTTGATGAGGAAAATATTCAAAAAATGGCAACAGGGGGAAAAAATGGAAAATAAAGTGATTAAAATGACCAAAATGGCAATAAATGACTCAAGTGTTCAATTTGTGAAAGTAAATGGACCCCAGGTGCACTATTTTAAAGCAATGTGATGAATGTCTCAAATTGTAAAAGTAAAGTGACCACAAATGCACTTTTTACGATGAAATATTGCATACTTCCATGAAAGGAGGCATGTGCTCCCTCATAAACTATGATAAATTTATATTTGCATTTTATCACGCTTTCAGGTTATGAAAACTTTGTATTAGGGTCAGGATGAGTTATTTCATAATGAATAGAAAACGACCTATTGAAATGATTACTAGCTGAAGTTTTGTTACAATATATTTTTCCTCCTTTTTTTTTGTGTTCCCTTTCACATAAAGGTGATATAAGTTGTGAGAACTAGGTTAACTATTCTATAGGCATCAATTTCTTATTTATACTTGTGGAATTTTGTTTCCACCCCTTTCTGTGCTATATTTACTAGAGTATCTACACTGAAAAGTGCCTTCTTCAAGCTGGTCTTTTTTCTACATGCCACCTTAATGTGTCATAAATCACAATGATTACTGTATCATCTCATTCAATGTTCCAATATGGAAATACCACATTGCTTGTAGCTGCCAGCCTCCCACTAGAGATTAACATCAGGTGCCTCTATTTCTCCACCATTGTTCCACACCAAACATACTTTTCCAACCTCTTTCAGTGTTATATTTGAAGTTTGGGCCATTGTAATTGTTATGTTTTTAAGTAAATTCTCATTTAAGTGAAACAATCTGTGTTGTGTATAATTTTTCCTCATCTTGTTAACCTTTGTTATTTGGTGTTTCTTTTTAAAGGTCCATCCCTATGTTGCGACTGGGAATAAGAACTCCAAGTTTGGTATTAGAAATGAGAAGCTGCAGTGGTTTCTCGATGCTGTGAAGGCACATCCTGATGAGTTGAAACTTGTTGGAGCCCACTGCCATCTCGGATCCACCATTACCAAGGTAATAACATTTCTTTTTTGCAATGATAAATACAATATTAGTTTTACACCTGAGGACTTGTAGTAGGGAAGTTCCCATAATCTGATAGCAATTGCATTTTTGAAGATGATAATTTTCAGGAATTTGGTGTTCACATGAATTTTTATATATATTTAAAAATATGCGCCTACCCTTACCAATGTTGTAAAAAGCTATTTCAAGTACTTGGTCATTTTCCTCAAGCGGTCTGAGGCGTAATCCTCAAACTTTGCCTTTAAAAAAACCTCAAAAAATGAATAAAAGCAATTATTGAATCTGGTAAACAATTATCATTGAAGTAATAATAGAACACAGTAAATCATATGGGGTTGTCAAAAGAAATATAAATAGAAATAGTCAAATAGGGGAAAAATGTCAAAATTTGTTGTTGCCAGCGGCAATGGAAAGGAAAGGTGTGAGTTGGAGGTAGAACAAAGAATGTAAAGGAAGCAATGCTATTCATGTTTGCTGTTAAGATTTTGCTATTCTTTTTTGTTTTTATTATTTCCGACTTTCTACTTTTTAAAGTTTTAACGAAATCAGTCGGGATTTTATTGGTAACCCAAGGAGATTTTATAGGAAACCCAAGAAACAAAGTGCTTGAGGCTTTCAATCTCCTTGAGGCATAAAAGCCTTAAGGTGTGCTCCTTAGACCAAAAAGGCATGAGCCATCATATACCGCATGAGGCTATAGCCTTGTAACTCTTTTTTAAGCCTTGAGGTGAGCTTCAAAAAGTAGCTTTTGACTTCAATGTTCCCTGCAAATTTTTTTGCTGTTGTATAATAGTGGCCACCATCGCTTTTTTTTTCTTTCTTTTCCTTATCATACCAAGATTTGTTTGAATCTCCTTTCTTCTGACAAACAGCTATTTATTCTTTACATATCAAATCTCTTTTTTAATATTTCAGGTGGACATATTTCGGGATGCTGCACTCCTCATGGTTAGCTATATTGACCAAATCCGAGCCCAAGGTTTCGAGGTTGATTACTTAAACATTGGAGGTGGACTTGGGATAGATTATTATCATTCTGGCGCCATCCTTCCATCACCCATAGATCTCGTTGATACTGTAAGGATTAATATTTTAACCATGTATCAAGAATTTGTTAATTAGAAATTTTTTTACTTGTCTTATTTTGTAATATTATTACATGTGACCAAATTTTGAGCTTGTCACGCTGGAAGGTATTTTGGAACTTCCATTTAGTTGTGACTTTGATGTGATATTTTTGTGGTAAACTAGAGAAGCGTTGGTATTTATGCTTTATGCATGCTTCCTTCTGCTGTTCCTACTTATATATATATACTTGTGTTTTGTCTGTTTGATGCATAAATATTGGAAGAGGTCTTTCATTGATTCCAATGAGTTGAAACTTGGGTAATCTTGATGATTGTTCTTTTATAATGCAATCTCTCCGTCTTTTGTAAAATATAATGGGTGAACTTCCAGTAAGTGCATAAACACTTCGTCTGATGTAATAAAAGAATTATTAAACATTCTCGTTTAACCAAGGCAAAGAGACTTACTGTTAGTCTCCAACTGTACATGTTTAGACCATTTAAATAAACTACAGTGCTTCTAGTTTTTTAAAATTGTAGATGACATTTTAATGCCAAATATTCTTCAAGAGAAATCCACGTTTGGTTATTATATATTTGTCCACTTTCTTCCATTATTCATTATAAATTCTACACTTACCTTTCAATGCACATGGTTATGATAGGTTCGGGAGTTGGTCCATTCACGAGATCTTAATCTGATAATTGAACCAGGAAGATCACTTATTGCAAATACTTGCTGCTTGGTTAATCGTGTAACTGGAGTCAAAACTAATGGAACAAAAAACTTTGTTGTGATTGATGGCAGTATGGCTGAACTTATTCGACCTAGTCTTTATGATGCGTACCAAGTAAGTATGCCTTTATTTAGCAGCATTTGGTGTTAAATATATTTAGAATATGTATGGGGATAATCAAGAGCATCTTTTCCTTATTCCTTGGTAAAAGGTATCAGCACTTCATTTTGTAGGCTATGGCTTCCTTTTGGAAAAGTGGATTTTTTTTTTTTTTTGCAATTCCCCTCAACTTTTTTTTTTTAATGTAAGTTTGATATTTCCCTAAAACGAGCTCCAATAATGGAACATAAATGTTTTAATAGGTACATAGTACATTTTAGGGGATGTATGCCTCTATGTGTGTTCCGTGTTTTGTGTGTGTGTGTGTGGAGGGAAAGATACATTTACTTTATCTATCATCAAATTTTAAAGCATTATGAAAGTAATCATAGACCACTAATCAATTTTTTATTTTTTTATGTGTCATTTCATACACAACACTATTGTTTTATGTATTGATTAAACTTTTTGGGCCTACAAGTAAGTATACATTTAATCCAGTTGTGCTTCTCTTCAGACCATTTTACTTTTTCTCCTCCCTTTAAAAGCCATTGGTTCCCTGTCTTGTTGATTGCAGCATATAGAACTGATTTCTCCTGCAGCTTCCGATACCGAAACTTCAACATTTGATGTTGTTGGCCCTGTCTGTGAGTCAGCTGATTTCTTGGGAAAGAATAGAGAACTTCCAACTCCAACCAAGGTACAGTATACCTTTATGTTGCAGCTACAACTCCCATATTTTAAATCAAGAATAGCTGTGTTTTTCATTTTATAATTATTCAAAATTTGTTATGGTGGAAAGTTTCTTGCTTTACTTGGATTCTGTAACGTAGAACTTTTACTTTGCAGGGAGCTGGTTTGGTTGTTCATGATGCAGGTGCTTACTGCATGAGCATGGCATCAACTTATAATCTCAAGATGCGCCCTCCTGAATACTGGGTATGAACCTTACCTGCGCCATGTCTCGAGATGTATTTCCTGTAAAAGTTATAGGTAGAACTACTCAACATGTTTGTAACAATCATCGAGTAATGGTAGAAATAATCATTTTCTCACATTTGTAGTAACTAGGTTCTAAAGGTCTAGGAATCGTCATATCTTTTGCATGACATTTCGTGTGTCCTAATTCTCACATAAATAATGGTGCATTTGTCATTTTGGAATTATAATATTATAATGACATACCTTGAATTTTTTTTAGGAATATACAAATTTACAGTTGCGATTTGCATCTTAAATATTTCAATTCTGAATTGTCTTGTTCATAGAGGTTTGATATAATGCTTGTAGGTAGAAGAAGATGGATCAGTAGCCAAAATCCGACATGCAGAGACCTTCGAAGACCATTTGCGATTTTTTAAGGGTCTATGATTGCTGATTGTGTTGTGTGTTGTTTTCTAGTGGAAAGGCCCAAGTTGTTTTCTATTTGGTCACCGTTGTTTACAGGTCAAACTTTCCACCTTGGCAATGCTAGAGAAGGAAATGTACTCTGGCTAATATCCATAAGTTAAATTGAGAGAGTCTAGTAATTTGAAGATGAGCTCTTGGCTATTGGATGTTATAAATCACCCTATTTAAAAATATTGAGTATATTTTCTTTTTTAGTTAAGTTTATATATGAAACGGAGTAAAAAAAAAAAAGATTTAGATGCGGATGATATAATTTAATACGTTATTTTCTCATAAACATTACCAATAATTTCTATTAAAATTTTCTTTTCAATCCTCTAGTTTAAGTTTATATTTGATAATGACAGGCCAAAAACGTACATAGTAACATTTGAGTATTCAAAGTAAAAAATAATATGAGTGTGATTAAATAATTGAAAATATGGGTGGAATTTTGTATTAAGAGATATGATCCTCATTGCAAATAGCCTAAACCTTAACAAAAAAATAAATAAATAAATAAAAGAGAGAAAATAGCAAAAATAATACTTTTAAAAATTTATAATAATAAAAATAATATCTTTATGTTAAAATTATATATTTTTATAATTAAAAGAAATAATTTTTACCACATTTTTTTTTGAACATTTATTCAATTAAACGTTGTTTAAATTAAATTGTGGCAATTTAGACATGTTCAATGTTAATCCTTCAATATTATATTGAATTTTTAATATTATTGAGGTTTTAGTTTTGTTATTAAAAATTTTAGGGATGTTATTTATAGTAATTTAAAAAAAAAAAAAAAATGAAAGTGAACTGTTAGATTTGCTACAGATGTATCATTAAAACTATTAAAAACTTGCAAATTTATCCTTCCATTAGTTCTCCGTTCCTCCCCTCTAAAACCAGCCGTGTTCTTCTGAAGCAACCTGTACTCTTCCCTACTTTTCATTGAGTCCATTTAAAATTTTGACATTTCTTTGAATTATTATCTTCCAAACTACATTCGTTGTTGAAATTCACAATGTCATTGTCTGAACCAATAATCCAATCTAAGCTCTTTTACCTAAACAATTAGTTTAATCGAAGCAATAAATGAGTTCTAACCCCAAGATATCATTTTAGATGTCACTTTCTAAAGAGCATAAATCAATTTATATTTTCTTGATCTGGGTCTAAGAGAAAAATCCCATGAGAAAAATTCCTCTGAAACTGATTGAATATGTTGTTTACATTTCCAAGTTTGGATCTCCAATTGTGCTTTTGATTTTAGATTAAAGTTCCAATTAAAAGAAAGATTTGGAATAAAGTTTGGAAGATTTTCAAGAATTCAAGAGGAAAATCATGGTTGCTCTGTTGTTTATTTTTTTTAAAAATGATTATATTATACTTGAATTCTAGGCCTTTTGTATCCTCAAAGGTGCTAGATGTTGTTGATCACCGGCACCTTAACATGTGTTTGTTGGTTGTTCTAAACTTAGTTCAAATTAATGTGAAATGTACATTCTAAGTAATAGAAGTGTTCTAAATTTACCAATCTAATCAAATTAATATAATATGAACCAATTCAACTTATATAGTTTGGTTTTCTGTCTTTTATTAGATTATATTAGTTCTAAAAATTTAAAAACTGATTCAAGGTAGGCTGTATTGGTTTTGAATATTGAAAATTTCATAGAAACTTATCCAATTTATTAATAATATTATTTTATTAATTAATTTTATATTATATTTTATTAAATAAAAATTCAAAACTAAAAATATTGGCATTTGTTACTTTATTTTAATGGATGATTATTTAAATTGTGCTTATATAAACACATGTATAATATTTGTATTTATTTAATCATATTATTATTGTTTAATTAATCAATTCTTTATATATGTAATATATATATACTTAATTGATATGATAATAAATAATATTTTTTTTAGTTTTTGTGTTATTAGAATTACGGTAAATATTTTTGTTGATATATTATGTGAAAAAAAATTAAAATCTTTTTAAATTTTAAACTTATTTAATATTTCAAACATAAAATTTAATGTAATAATTATTTTAGTATTATTTTTTGAAATAACATTACATAACTTGTATACTTTTAGGATGGAATTTTTTGGTGTAATTGATTAATTGCTCATATAATAATTATTTTATTATTAAAAATAAAAATAAAAGTGATAAAAAAAATCACAAAAACTAATAACACCAAAATCGCTCAGGTAGTGTCATGTTGATGAGTGACAATTTTTATTGGACTTCTTGGTGAGAAATAAGTTGAATAATAAACTTTTGAGATTTTATATTTATTTTGCTCTTAACCACGGAGAATTAATTGAATGATACATTTGCAATATTATAATAGTTCAATCGTATATTTATAATGAGATTTTTTTAATGATATTTTTATAGGATTACCTGGCAAATATCAAATAGCTTATTTAGATAACAATATTAAATAGGTTATTTACAAAATAAAATAAAAAGTATAAAATATGAAAAATTCAAAAAGACAAAAACAGTGATATGGGCACCTACATAGTCATAGCTGCGCTAATTAATAGAATAATAAAAAACATTTTTTTTTCTAATAAATAAAACAACATTTGTACAAAATAATATAAAATAGAACAAAAACAAACAAATAAGAATAAATAGATAAAAATAACAAACTTAAAATTTATAATAACAAAAATAGCATTTTTTATATTCAAATTATATATTTTTATAATTAAAAAATAATTTTTACATCATTTTTTTAATGTTTAATGTTATTAAAATGTTAATTTTGTTATTATAAATATTAAAAATGATATTTTTAATAATTTCTCAAATAAAATTTTTGGAATAGAAGCTTAGGACAACAATGAAAAATAAATGTTTTTATGGTAGATATTGCAACCAAACTGAGAGCTTCCATGCTTAAGGATGAGAGAGAGACACCTAGAACATAAATGTTGAAGTTAGAGAGATGAGTATTGTAGTGACCCAAAAAATAAATAAAAATTTTAAATTTTTATGATTCAATTTTATATAATTTGAGCTTTTTTTTTTTTTTTTTTATATAAATTTTTGTGATTTTTTATGCACTAAAATTAAGAGGCAAAAAAGAGGTTAAAATAAAATCTCAAAACCCTAAAATTTTGAGTCAAGTATATTTTATGATAATTTCAATATAGTTAGGTTCTGAATTAGGACTTCAAATTTTTATTGAAAAATATATACATGTTTTCGAGTCTAATAGTTTTTAAATCACTCAAAAATATTTTGTTTTCTAATTTTCATGAAATTTTGAAGTTAAATTTGAAAATCTAAAATTCTGCAGTTTTTGTATTAACATTCGAAATAAAAATAGTTTTAGATTCTTTAACCCAGTTATTTTAATCTAAAATTTTAATAACAGCTTTAAATATATGTTATTTATTATTTATGAAAATTTCGAAGTCAAATAATTTTTCTAGAATATTTGAGATATTTTTCAATAAGAGGTACTTTGATTAGGAAATTCTCTGACAGATTTCGTAAACTGATTTTTAAGTATGTTTTGAATATGATTTATTTATCATTTGAATCTAAAAATTTTAGTACAAATAGATACATGTTTAGTTTTACTCCAAGAAATTTTACGAAGAAACTAATTTTTAATGTTTGGTAATAAATCATGTATTGAGACACGTTCAGGTTAGCTTAGATTTTTAGGTTATAATAAGTGTCATATATTTTACTTGGGATAATATTCTATAAGTGTAAAGGATATTTTAGAACATAAATTATTTATCAAAAATTTTATAATTTATGGAAACACATGAGGAATAAGATTTAAGAACGAATAAAAGAAAAATAAATAGTTATACCCATATACTTAAGATTATAAGTTAATTATTTTACTTTTGAAAATTATAGAATAATATTGGCTATGCCTAGATCATATGATATTTTGAAATATTGCAACATTTTGAGGTAAGTAAACTAACCCTACTTGAAATATTAAGTATATGTTTATTTGCTTGTCTAATCATATGTTTGTTTGTTTGTTGTTATAAAAAAGTGCTTGTATTATGTTATTGTTTGGGGTGAAATAATGTTTTATAAATGTCTATGGTTTATGTCTCAAGTTTTCCTATGTGTAATTGAGCATTATTTGACATATGCATTATTTCATGCATGTTATCATGAGCATAAGTTTTGTAAAAAACTTTTATTTATATGAAACATTTCAAAAAAAATAAGATTTTTCTAAGCCAAGTTTTTTTTAAGCAAGCATATGTTTTGATAGGATGCCTGAATCTTCCATATATAAGTTAAGTGTCTTGGAACAACACGATATGATAAGATATGATAAGTTTAAGGGTCCTGTGCGAAAAGTGTCTCTTATGTAAGTTAGGGTACTCGGGGACTAAAGAGTCCTTACCGTTGGTTTGGACATATGTGTGCATGTCAGAATTATGTATGAAATTCCAATTTTACTAAGTTATAAGTTAAGTCTCACTTGCGTATGCCTTTCACACATAGTCGCCGACGGATGACTTATGTAAGGCTCCACTATGATAAGTTTAAGAGATGATTCATGATACTCTTAAAAAAAGAATAAGCGTTTTGAAAAGTGTTTCTAAAAAATAACAATGTTTTGCAAGCTTTATCCTATAAGCATTAAGCATGTTATATAAGAAATAAAAATGCACTGCAAGGTTTACTACATAAGCATAAGCATGTTCTCGAGAGTATATAAATGCATTACAAGCATTACTCCATATGTATAATCATAATATAAGAAAATATTTTTGTTAAGTATGATTTTTATGTTGTGTTGCTTAATCATATCATATGTATTATCCAAGTTTCAATAACTACTTTTCAGGAACCATTGAAAAAGATTTGGCAACATCATTGAAAGTTATTGGTACCCTAGGTTGGTTTTGGTCTAATGTGCTAGGTTTAAGAAATTTTGAAGGTAAATTATATTATTATTAGGTTTTATAAGTATTAAGCTTTAGGATATTAATGTTTTAAATTGAGGATATTTACATTGATAAATTGTATGAGAACTTTATTCCGCATCAATGACCATTTTTTAATTTATTTAAGTATTTAAAAAATTTTGCAAGTATGGTTGTAGAGAAAAGAGGGAGATTTAAGAGAGAGTTTTAGATCTACCAATTGGTAGTTAGAGATTTGGCTCCTTAACCAAACACTCGATTACCAGCAAAGACGGAACAAGAATTAGAAGTTACAACCTATGAATGCAAGAACAAATAATAAGTCCAGCTTTAAGGTTATTTAATATTGTTAATTTATTTACGTTCAATTTTTAACATTTAATGTAAAGGCTAAATTAACTTTTAATTATTATTGAAAGTGATGGTTTATAAGCTATTGAGAAGACTCAACATACTAGTAACAACTTATCCTGAAAGTTTAATTTCAAATAATGTCAACTATTTTTTAACCAGTAAAAATAAGTAGTCTATTGTGCTCGTAGCACTAATTAGAGTGCACCCCAAATTTCATGTGAATAATAATTTAATTAGTTTATGTTTTTGATGTAATCCAGCATGTCTTGGAATTAGATCAAAAACTTCTTTGATTTTTCAATGAATTATGCTTTTGTTTGTAAAAATATAAATTAAAAAAAATAATAAGTCAAGCTTCAACTTCCACATAATAAGAGCAAGAACTCATCAAATTCTAGAAAGATTCAAAGAGGAATTTATCATTTTTTGGGGATAATTGAGAGAGTGATAGTTTCTTTACTTTTTACCCGTTTACGCGAGTGTGATTCTCACGTGGGGATCACTGCAAGCCTGCAATGTTGGAAGGAGAATATATATGATTACCATAAAAGAGCAAAAGTGAAATCCATAGCTCTTTGAATTATCAACTTTAATTTAATTTTTTTCCCCATTCAATTTTCAAAATATTTTCCCTTGTTTGTATTTTCTACTTCTTGCTCTTGTTGTATTGGAGTTTCTCGGGATCAGAAGGTGTTTGGTTATTGAAGATTGTGTTCCAGTAGATTGGGTTCGAGTATTTGTGTTCTCCATATCACCCACAATTGTTACAGGTCTCCAGGTATTTTTCTAATTCTAATTCTCTAAGTTTATGTTCATTAACTTAGCTACACGATTTTTTTATATATGTTTGTATCACTAGTTTAATTTCTCTCCTTTATTTTTGTTTTTTTTGTTTGTGTGTTAAGATGGCTCTGGTGGCGGTGAGAAAAACTATTAATTATCAATTTATTATTTTTGACATCTATCAATTAACTTCTTTGTACATATATTTTCCCTTTTGAATGTTCTATACTCCTTTTCTTTCTTAATCTATTCTTAAATGCTTTGTAAACAAAGTTTTCTTTTCGTAGTTAACTTTATTTACGAGTTTCATTGCATGCACTAGAGATTCTTCTGCCATTGCTATGGTTTCTTAACTGAGGCTCAGTTTGATTATGTCACTTTATAAAGAGATATTGTAGCAATTATGGAGATTCTTTTTCTAGTGACCGATTATTGTAAACATTTATTATCCTTTTTAAATTCTCACTTTTAATTTTTCTCAAATTTTTTGAAAATAAGATTCTTGTTATATCCAAAAGTATAATATATATAGAGGATGTAAGCTAGAGCGATTAAGTAGGGCTCTAATGACCCAATTCAGTCCCATATAGCTTAATGATTTTGTAGGGGTGAGTTCTACTAAAATGGTTGTTACAATTAACATCAGAGCTAGCATCCTTGGGATCGCCCTCATCAAGGATGGAGAGAAATTAGGGAGGGCTACTACCAAGTATTAATATATCCGCCAAGTCTCCCATGTGTGGGGAGGGCTACTACAGTTGGGTTCCTTGATTTATACACTTATAAACCGATGATAACTTGTTTGTTCTTACTTCCAAACAAAACATAATACTATTATTATATTTGAATTGCATGGAGCTATCCTTTGGTATTCTTATCCTGTCAAGATTACAGAAAAAACATGGAATCTAGGAGACAAAAAATGATAGGACACATTTTGAGATGGGATGAAGTGCACAAGAACGAGGTTGTTTTATGAGTGCAATAGGTAAATCATCAAATGAAGTTTCCAAATTACCTGTATTGGAAGATACAGAAGCACTAGGAGCTATCACTGGGTCAGACTCTTGTAGTGTTTCAAGTGTGGGATTCCTCACGTATTTTGAGTTCTACCTTCGTGAATAAACAAGTATCTCTTTACCTTTATGTGTACTTGTGTTTCCTGAGTTCAAGTTGTCTTTTGTACATGGCCCTTTAGAGTGGGGTGGTGTGGAAGGATCAGGAACAGAAAGTTCAAGAAAGATATCAAAGTTACAAACTTGAGCTTCGTCAAGACTCTCCCCCTAAAGGGAAGGTTTGTGAAAGTAAGGGTTTTTTTTCAAAGAAGGTGACATCCAAACTAGTATAGACTTTGCGAGTAGATGAGTCGTAACATCTGTAACCTTTTTGAGTGTGAGAATATCCCAAAAACACAAATTTGAGATCTTTGGGATCTAGCTTACTGAGATTAGGAGAGTGAATGTGCACAAGTGCACTACATCCAAATACTCGTAGAGGTAAGCTAGATAGAAGGCGACAGGAAGGGAAAGTCGTTTGAAGTTTTTGAGTGGGTGTTTCAAATGAAAGAATACGATTGGGCATTCGATTTATAAGATAGGCAGCAGTCAAGATTGCATCTCTCCAAAATAATTTAAGCATATGTGTAGTGAACATTAGAGCACGTGCAACCTCTAATAGATGTTTATTTTTTCGTTCGACAACTCCATTTTGTTGAGGAGTGTCGACACAAAAGCTTTGGTGAATTATTCCCTTCTGTAAAAGATAAGTGCCTAAGTTTGCATTGAAATATTCTGTACCATTATTAGTATGTAGAACTTGAATTTGTGTTTGGACCATAGTATGAAAATTGATAAAGGTAGTACAGACATTAGATTTTTTATTTAATAAATAAACCCAAATGATCATCGATAAAAGTTACAAACTATTTTGTATGAGTACGTTACAGTACAAGATGGACTCTACAGGTCACTGTGGACAATAGTAAATGGTTTGGAGGGTTTATATTTATGAGGTAGAAAAGATGTATATCGATGCTTCGCAAGTTCACAAATTTTGCATTGTAAGTCAGGCAATATTTTATTTGAAATAATAGGAGGAAACAATTTTTTTTAAATAAACGAAATTGGGGTGACCCATCCTAAAATGACACAACATTATTTCACTCTCCCTAGAAATAGACACAGAATTACAACTGGCATTTCGATATTGTGCACTCACATTGGATTCCTCAAAATAGTAGAGGCCCTCATATTCTTTAGCACTGCCAATCGTAGTCTCTGATGATAGGTCCTAAAAAACACAAGATAAAAGAATAAATTGAGCATAACAATTAGATTATTTTGTTAATTGACTAACAGATAGTAAATTACATGATAGGTTTGGAACATGGAAAACAAATTCAAGAGTTATAGAGTCATAAATTTTTATACTTCATTTTCTTACAATAAATGAGAGACTTCTATTTGCGATTTTTACTTTAATGTTTCCAGCACAGGATAAATATGAAGAAAATAGGTGATATGCATAAGTCATGTGATCTGAAGCACCAAAGTCAATAATCCAAGGAGTGTTGGTCCGAGATGTAGCATTTAAGGCATTTAGAAATGTACCTTTATGAGCCAATGAACCTGTAGGAGTATGTTTGGATGACTGACCGATGGTATGAAAATTTGAGAACATTTTGTAAAGTTGCTCTATCTGTTTTGGATTGAAGGTTCCATTTGGAGTAGATTGTTGGGGCGCTTCTGTTGAAAATTTAATTGTGACCTGATAACCCCGAATTCTATTGGTGAATTGTCTTAGTTTTTAGTCTGCAGGTTTTTCGTATATTTCCCAACACGTGTATTTTGTATGTCCAATTTTATGACAATGTTCACACCAAAGTCGTCGTCTTTTTTGTTGATTATGTGTAATACCATTTTGAGGCCCACGAGAAGGCCCATAAGATAGTAGCCCTGTTGGTCCAGAATTAGGTAACCTACTACTCATAAAATTTTCAGGCCCATTCAGCCCATTTTTTCCATTGCTGATCGTAGATCCACTCGGCCCAGTACTGTTGGCCATAAACCTTTCAGCCTCATTCGGCCCGGTGGCACTGCACATCCCTACCAGGAACCCCCCACGCAGATCAGCTGCTCCATCTCCAGTGCTGCTTGCTTCGCAGCCCATCGTGCGCCGCCGTTGTTCTTCACGCCTAACCTCAGAAAAAACTTCGCGAATGGAGGGGAGTGGTCGGCGGCCGAGCACCCTCCCCTTGACGTCGTCGAGATCACCATTCAGGCCTGCGAGGAACTCGTACACCCTCTCGGTTTCAAGGTTTTTTTGTGCCAAATTGCATCTTCTTTACACACCCAATTTTCCTCTGAACTTGAATCTAATTCTTGCCATAATGCTACCATCTCCATATGAAAGTCAGTAACTTCACGATGCCCTTGTTTTAATTTCCTCAGTTTGATTTTAATTTCTAAAATGTGCGAGAAGTCTTCAACATCAGAGTAGGTTTCATGAATAGCTTCCCAAATATCCTTGGCTATTGGCAAAAAAAGGTATGTTTTTTCGATTGAATTTTGCATCGAATGTATGAGCCAAGCTTTCACCATCGAATTCTCAGATTTTCACTTTTGAAGATTATTGGGTTGTGAAGCTTCTGGCTCTGTAATTTCTCCAGTAAGATAACCGATTTTTCCTTTGTCTTCAATTACGAGTTTTATTGATTGTTCCCATTCGCGGTAATTTTTACCGTTGAATTTTTCGACTGTGAGTTGGATGGGTGAATTATCATATGCTCCACATGATTGTGGAACCTTCTGTTTCTTTATCTGAATTTTCAGAGAAAATTGATTTTGAATTGTTGTTCACATCGGTCATAGTTGACGGGTGTTAAAAAAATGCTTTGATACCATGTGGATTGAATAAGTGAGAATATTAATTCTTATTGTATTTCTGATAATCAAAACTGTACAATATGTTTCCTATTTATAACGATTCTAAGAAGTAAATCACAAATATAAAGATATCTAATTAAATTCTAATGATCTGAAGAAAATATTCTCTAACAAACCAAAATATATAGACAGTTAAATGAAACATAAAAAAATCACAAAATCCCACAAGTTTCGGGATTTCCACATTATATTTCCACTCTAAACTTTTTACTAATGCTTAGTATTTAGTTCTGTGTACTTAGTCCTTACGGTTAAATCATCATAGATTTTGATTTAGGGTTGAGATGTTCAAATTCAATGCATTTATTGTATCTTAGCAACAACAACAACAAAAAAGTGTTTATTGTCCTTTTGCCATGGGTAAATATCATTTGATGCCTGTTTGCTTGTATCTATCCGATGCTTCCTATTGCCATTTTCATTCCTACCATTTCCAGGAGTCCTGAAGTTCTCTCTCTCTCTCCCCCCATCCCTGCCTCTACTTTTTCAGGATAAATTGATACTATTGTGGTGGCAGTAACGATGTAAGGGTAAACGATTTCTTATAGTTCTACACAAAGGTTATTAACATTTGAATTCGTTTGGTACAAAACTATATATATCATGAATTTCTTTTTCTCATTATGCCTGGAAATTTTGTAGTGATATTGTGCTTACAAGGAGGGTAATGGAAAATTTTAAGATAAGACTTATATGAAAGGTGTTCCTCAGTGAAATGGTTGTACCAAGTGTTTTTAACTTGTGCACCGCAGGCTTTTTAATGCTTTGTTGTTTGTTAATTTGATAAACCGTCTTAAGTGTAGGCTTAAAAATTTCTGACTAACTCTTTCATTGGTTTGATCTGGTGATGGTGCCTGTAATTCAATTATTGAGATTCTTTTTATCTATTTCTCATCAATGTACTATGGTCATGCTCTTTGGAAATCTTACTTTCCGTACTTCCATATTTTTATATAGCTGACATGTATTTGAAGGATCTTGAAGGACCTGGGTCAAAATTTGGCGTTCATGGATGGACATAATTTCATTTAGTATATTATAGATAATATTAACAATCATGTTAATCCACAGGTTCACAGAAGGTACAAACAGTACTACCACCAGATGCAGATAGTGGTTTGATGCAATAGCTGGATGTGGTGTAACTAAAACATATACATCCCTTGCCCTCCAGATCATTTTGTGTCACTTTAGGCGCTTACATGATGCAATCACTGGTCAAATACAAGCAGCAAGAAAAAGCCTTGGAGAGCAAGATGCTTCAGTAATGGAGCTGGAATACCTCGTCTTCGATATGTAGACCAGCAGCTTAGGCAACAGAGGGCTCTTCAGCAGCTTGGTATGATGCAACAGCATGCTTGGAGGCCACAGAGGGGGTTGCCAGAAAGATCTGTTTCAATTTTATGAGCTTGGTTATTTGAGCATTTTCTTCATCCATAAATTTACTAGCCTTTGTGTTTCCCTTTGTTACATTTCTAGATTTCATATGTTTTGCTTTATTATGCTACCCAGCTAAAAGTTTAGTGGAGGTCTCATGTTAACATTGGTCAGGTACCCCAAGGATTCTGATAAGATCATGCTAGAGAGGCAGACAGGTTTAACTAGAAGTCAGGTAAAAATGAAGCAATGATGTGGTGTTTTGCTGTGTGGCTCATGAAGTTCCTTGCATTTAGCTTGCAGCTGGGAAGGCTTGTCCATAGTCTTTTGTCTTTTGATTTGTTTACCTTTTATTCCTTGACAATACTTTCCCTATACTATTAAAGAAATCCGATTTAGGATTTTTACAGGGGCACTACTTTCATTGTAAAGAAGCAAGGTATGCAAAATGAATTTATAGATGTCATTGAGCCTGCCTGAGGAAAATAGCTAGTATTCTTAGAATCAGTGGGGAAAGTTTTTTTTTTTAATTTTTATTTTTATAGAAAGATTTTTTTATAGAATTTTTGCTAGAAAGTTAGAAGGAAAAAAAAAAAAAAAAAGAAGGAAAAAAAAGTGCAGACAAGAACTAGATGCCTGAACATTTGGTGCATTCTAAAGTTTTCTCTATTCCTTGGGTTGTTAAAGTTGAATCCGCTCTCTACTCTTAGTTCCATTCTACACTAAACATGTAGTGTGTTTCAGTGATGAAATCGGATGACATTTTTTGCCTGATACAGGTAGCAAACTGGTTTATAAATGCAAGGGTGCGCCTCTGGAAACCCATGGTTGAGGAGATGTACAAAGAAGAGGCTGATGATGCTGAGATGGACACAAATGGTTCATCTGAAAATGCAATTAAAGGAACAAAAGGTGAAGTTAGGACCTCTGAGGACAGGGTTGAAGATTTGCAGCAAACTGCAAGCTCAACTGGCATCAAAAGATGCAGCACTGGCTAATATATGGACTCGAAAGCAGAATAAGTACCTGATATACAATTTGCAGGATCCACCGGATCTGCAAGTTTCCAAAATGAAATTCCGTGAACCTTCTGAACACGAATATGGATTAGCAAAGTGCCGGGAGGAGCAAAGTCCTGGCATTGATGATTGTTGTCTCTTTCCCGGTACTTTAGTTCAGTCTGCTTTGAGCAATGAAAGATTCATGGCTGCTTACCAAATGACAGAATTAAGTAGGTTTGGAGCTGGAAGTGGAGTATCTCTCACATTAGGTTTGCAGCATTATGATGGTATTAGTATCCTACCCATGTCAAGGGGGAATAACCACAATTTTGCTGCAATGAGAGGGGATGATGTGTACAATGCTGCAGCTTCTTCAATTGGGGCCGACAGAGTTTGAATGCATGGATTCGGGGATGGAGCAGCACAGGTTTAATTCTTCACATCTATTGCATGATTTTATGGTGTGAATGTGCATAACTATCCACATAGCTAAAAAAGATGACCACTCTTGAAGGGCGGGTGTTAAAAAAAAAAAAAGGAGATGGCGAAAGTTTAAAAGTACTGTTTCTTAAGGAACATTAATCTTGGGTGAAAAGGAGAGGTGAAAATATGTATTCTTTCTTGTATGAAAATTTAATAAGATACAATTGTAGTATGTCAAGAAGTGGTTGAAAGTTTAGCGTATTTGTGAATGTAAGATGCATGTATTTTTTTGGGTATGTTAAGTGGAGAAACACACCAAGTATCAATAATGGTGAAGGAAAAATTATAAAGGTTGAAGTAAATACTGTGGTTAATATTTGTATAATGACAATGACATAAAGATTATTAGGAATTGACTGCTGCTTTATATTGACGTGAAAATACAAGGAACAAACTGGAACTGTTTTCCTAAGACATTAAAAAAATATATATGAATAATAAATTAAGTATATAGTTAAGTTGTGCTATTTTTTTATTAAATTAATATTTTAAATTAAAATTCTAACTTAACAAGAGTCGTGACTCAATTTATAATTTACATTATTTGAGTACACAAAGTAAATTTTTAATTTGAATGTTGATTTATGTAAATAGAGCACATGACCCAAAGATTGTGATTAACAATTTCATTATTTTGGACTAATCAACTCACAAATTTGAGATTTACTTAAAATTCACTAATATGGTAATTTGAAAATTGTATTATCTGTGGTGAAAATTTTTCTTCAATTAATTCACTTAATATCATATATAATTTATTTATTTACATAATTTTAATTTCAATCTTTTGAAAAAGAAAATATTTTCTACATGACAAAAAGAGAAAAGCATATGACGAACATGTGTTTTTTTTTAGAACTAAAAATGAAAAGCAATTAATCCTTAATTAATTTACCATACTAGGGTTTAAGGACCAAGTTTTGAAACGAGGCAAATTATAGGAACTACAATAGTATCTAACCCTAGTTTAAACCAGATTTCGTTATACCACTCACTTTTTTCTTTTATTAAATTAGAATCGTAGTTGAACAATGAGCACTTCAATTATAACCTTTCAATCACAACTAAAAGTTCTGTAACTTTTAGGACAACAAATAAAATTATGATTTTATATTGCATGCTATATGAGATTTGTCACATAATTATTCCTATTATTATTATTATGTAATTTCCATCATATGACACTTTTTTCACACTACTAGAACATCAAATCAGAGCAATTATATTAAAAATGTGAGAAAAACTCAAGATAAAGATGGCTAAGTAGCCATGACCATGAAAGCCTTGGCCCATTTAAAAACCCCTTCTCAATATCAAGTGTTTGGTGTTGGTTTTATGGTATTTATTTTCATTGGTTACTTGAGGACTCATCAATTGGATGCCAGAATCTATTGAAAAACCACAAAGAATCAGCTTCAACTGCATATCCATCTTGATTTCGGTGCCAACTGTAGTAAGCATGAGTTTTATTTTTTATGGCAAAAATGGCATGACCAAAACTGGCTTCACGGTAAGCAGAATAAGCCGGCTGCGGTTCTGTCATGCTGCAAAGACGTAACAAGATAATTATGTATTAATGGTTTTAATCAAATAGTGTGATTCTATCCTATAAGTATCTTACTTGGTTGCTAAGCCTTCTAGATTCCCTCCATCTCCTATGGTTATGTAGACAGGTGCAGATTGATCTTTCACAGGTGTGCAAATACCATTCACAACATTGTAAGCAATGTTCAATACACGTTCCTGTCAGTCACACAAATATATGCATCAACAATGAAGTAAATAAGAGAACGTCAAATCTTCGTGATTAAGGTTTCAAATCTCTCATGTTGTGCTTCTGGTTCCTCTCTCTTCGTTCCTCTCTAGTGCTGTGTTCTGGTTTTCGTCCTCATTTTGTGATTCCTCTATATGCTATTGGTTCTATTTCTTCTATCTTACAATTTTGTATGGAATGAGTGATTGAGTAATTTGGACGATCTTGATTTATCTCTTGAAATCAAGGAGTTGATTGAACGTAATCAAAGTTCTCTGGACCTTGCCTTGGCTGCTCGCATTGTTTCTGATAAGGTTGTAAATCCTGAAGCTCTGCTGCGTGTTCAGAGAAGGAGTTAGACGAAGAATGGAGGTTTGAGTCTTTGGGTGTTGGATCACTTCACTTTTATGCTATATTTTGAGGAGAGTGAGAATCTGGAATCTGTACTCAAGCGAGCTCCATGGAACCTCGATAACAATATGCTTGTTGTTACTCGTGTCTTACCAGGTATCACTCCTTTGAACCTTGCTTTTCATGAATCACTGCTTTGGATTTAACTTTGTGATATGTCTATGGACTAGAGACAGATCTCAATTGTATCTAAAATTGCTGGAAAAGTAGGTTCACTAATTGAGATTGATAAATTTTCATTATGAAGTGAAACTATGACGGCTGTGAGGGTTCGAGTTATGTTTAAACTGGCGAATTCGTTGATCCCTAGGGTTCGGATTCCGTTTAAGAATAATATGGTGTGGATTGAGATCAAATATGAGCGTCTGCCTCATTTTTGTTATGGTTGTGGTAAAATTAGCCATGAGACTAAGAACTGTGTGATTGCTCGTGAGTTTTGCGTTGGTTTTGGGGGTAAAAATGCTTTGTTTGGGGAGTGGGTAAGGGCTGAAATGCATATGAATGTTCCTGATCATGTGAAGTTAGGGAGGAAAAAGAGGTATGAAGCAAAACAAGCTAATGATCTTGGTCCTGAGATGGTTTTGGTGCTGGTAGTAGGGATATAGCTAGTGGTGATGTAGTTGGTGAGAAGTCTGCTGAGAAGTGTGTTTCTGAAGCTGGAAAAGTGGGAGATGCTTCAGGAAGGAAGAAGCAGGGCATGGGGGGGGGGGGGGGGGGGGGGGGGTAGGAGGATTTATGAGAATAAGGATGTAGAGGTTGTAGTGAGAGGTGCACAGGGAAAGGGGCTATGTAAGGAGCTTGAGGATATCTCTTTTGTGGTTAATATGCCTGGAAGCTCTAAGGTATTGGCTGAAAGGGGAGGGAAGGTTCAGAGTTTAAAACAAGAGGGTGGAATGACTAGCCCTGGTGTGAAGGAGCCTAGTGTTGAAGTTGCTGTTATGGAGTAAAACAGAAAGATGGTTGTATGTGTACCTTAGGGTGCATGGTTTGTGTTGGTTATAGTTTTGGGTGTTGTGTTTTGTTTCATTGTTTGTTGTCTTTTCTTTTGCTTAGTGTCTGTATTCAGTTTGTTTGGGTTTAGCTTGAGGAGCATGGTGTGTTGAGTTGGCTTGTGCTTGGGTCTCCTTGGAATGGTTTGATCTTCTTTCTTGTCTACCTTGCTGGATTGACGCAGGGAGTGAGGGGATCAATTAGTTCTTATGGAGTCACTTAAACTTGAATAGCTTAAGGCTATTGGTTATGATTGTACTTAGCTCCTTAAGTTGCTGTTTAGCTATTTCTGTTGGGGCTGTTTAGTTGTCTGTTTTTGAAGTCTGTTTAGTGTCATGTTTGGTGTCTGAAGTCTCTGGATAATGTTTGTATTGTTTTCGTTTAATGAATTTCTTTCTTGTCCAAAAAAAAAACAATGAAGTAAATAACAATAGATTAAGAGAAATCTGAAATTTGTAAATGCAAGTAGCTAGAAATTTGTCTATGCATTAAGTGAAAAAAAAAAATGCAGCTGCCAATAGCTGCGTTGGCAAACATAATTTTTGAAAAACCCAGCTTCTACTCTTCCCAACTTGGGAAGCTTCGCAAAGAAGCCAATGGACTTTGGACGGCTAACTTGGGATTCAGATCTTCCCAAGTTGGAAAGAGTAGCATTTTTCATTTTCTAAAACTCCTAAGATAGGAACTCAATTGAATCAGTGCTGTCAAAATTAAATATTCACTACACTAATGTAGTTGAAGAAGGGGTGACAGATTAGTTATAGATACTAGCAAATCTTCCATGTAAAAACAATGTTTGTGTAGCTGATAAATATAAAAGATATGAACAACATACAGATCTTTCATAGGCATGTACATGGCCAGCAAATACCACATCAACTTTGTACTTCACAAACCATGGCTCGTACATCACTCTCATGGTTTCTCCTTCCATATAATGATAGTTGTAGCTGTTATACCAAGGGGCGTGCATGAGAACGATCAGCCATGGTGTCTCGGTTCTGTTAACCTTGGGTAGCTCTTGTTCAAGCCATCTGTACTGAGGGGTGTATTTGCCTATGGACGTGCAAGAAAGGATCCAAAAATTACAAGCATTATACATAATCATGCAGATAATGAATTATTTTCATTATATATCATTCTTAGAGGTTTTATCACTTTATCAAGCAGTTACTATGATTAAATTTTGTTGGAAAGTAGTCATAATGAAACAGAAAAGTGTAAAGAAAAACTTGTATGTGTTTAAATGAGAAAAATCAAATAATAATCCTATTTGCCTCTGTATGAGGTAACTAGGGCTTATGGTATGAAAAGCAAATATTTTCCTCTTTTAATTATTTGTAAGAAATCAAAGGTAACCATCAACTTAAAAAGCATCTAGAACGAACACCAAAGTCAGCAAACTGAAAATAAGAAAAAAGACATTTGATGGTTCAAGACTTGGAGTCCAGTTTTAACTGATGCCAATATATTGGAAAAGTACAAGACAGGAACCATAATGAGTATATAATAAAAGTCTCCAAATAATTTTTTGGCCTATACACAAACTGTATATACTGCTATTGTATACTTAAACTTTATGCTTTGCTACATATTGCACTATGCCTATCATACCATCTGCTAAAAAATAATGAGATTCCACATTTGAAAAGGTACAGTTTCGTACCATATGCAGAATATGAAGCCAACACTATGATGTATGCTGAAGCCCTCTTGATCGAGTACCAAAATGGAGAAGTGCTTCCAGATGCTTTGTAAGGAACATGATACCGACGAGTATAGGGCTTAAAAGGTTTGGTTTCACCCTGCAAAAATAAATAAAAAATTTAAATTCACTCCTCAAACTTCCCAATGTCTGGTTAAACTTATACAATACCAGTAACTTAATATCGAAATTGGCCATTTTATAGATGCTTACAATTTCTGGGGCAAAATCAATTTCGTGATTCCCAGCAGTCCATATCCAAGGCTGATAAGCAACACTTCTCTCAACGAATCTTCCCCATGTGTCCCATCTAACATTATCATGATTGGGATAAGTATCGGCATAAGAGAGATCCCCAACAAACAGTACCGATTGCCCTTTCTGTGGGTTTAATTCATAGTGCTCAAGTGTCCTATTTGAATCAAAGCTCTGACCAAGATCCCCTACAAGAATACACATTTACATATCAAGCTAAATACTTCAACAGAATAAGCAAATGTGCATTCTTAAATTAAGCACTTTTACATGACAATAATTCTGGAGTCAACCTGTCACAGATGATAGAACTGCAAAACAAGCTAACAAATTGCTAAGTCTAAATTTAATACAAATTTAAGCCAGATTAACATCATAAACTTACACATGTAGTTGAACCACAATTCCAATTGATTTACTTTTAATATCAAGGGTTTTTTTACCTATGAGACCAAATGTATAGGGGACATCAGGGCCAATTTCAGGTGGAGTTACAAACCAGAATATCCGCTCCGTATGACCAATCCCAACCACATAGTAATATTTGGTATTGAACTGCCAAAAGAGAGAGAGATCATTCTATTATTTATGGCTTCGAAGAAATGGATTACTCGATCAATAAGGAGAAAAAAATGTAATCAGAATTTGATCATTTTTGGTAATTCAAAATCCTGAAACCATGAAACTATCCCCACAAAACCAGAATGATGATAATATGTGGATCACCTTCAAATTTCTGATAGTGCAGTGATGAATGAAACCGGAAGTGTAATTGTAAAACTTGTAGGTAACTGTTTTGCCCTCAGCTTGCTTCTTGTGCTTGCTATTCTCACCCCAGTAAAGCACCGTACTTGAACCGCGTTCATCTACTGTGACCCATGACACTATCATTGCCTTACCCACATGGTCTCCTTGGGTGATATGAACCTTAATTCAGAAAACTCAAATGTCAAACATAATAGCACCCAGTACAACGTTTAGTATTTGAAACCAGACCCATTAATCCCACTCATAAAGAAAACTAAACTAAATTGCAACTTAAAGAGTAAAAACCACTTAAAATAATAATAATAATTTCATGCCTTACGCCTAAACGCTTTGCTTCTCTTGAAATCATTTTTCACCAAACAACTCCCAGAAACCCCTTCTAAGCGCATCCAAAATGGCCCATAGAGTCAAATTACATAGATCAAATTATCAATTATCAGGAACATCTCGATTTTTAACAACAGGGATTCAGACAGAGGAGCAAGAAAATAAACCTGTTGAGGGGAATTATAGCCAGGAGGAACTCGGAAGACGTCACTATCAAGAAGCATATCCACAGTCTTCTCAACTTTCCTCACGAAAGTGCTTGTTTTGCCTCCATCACAAACCACAACCACGTTCAAAATCAAACCCAGTAAAGCAATAACAACGGCAGCCATTGAAGAAGATGAAGAACCCACAAGGACCATCTCTATCAATCTCAATCCACCTTATATACCCATCTCACTGAGCTCAAAATGTGGTGTATGCCATTAATTAAGGGGAATATCCAGAGCTCAATACGAACATACAGATTTTTTTTATTATCAAACAGTAGGGTTTAGGGATATACGGATATACATTTTTCTAAACAGATTACATGTGAAAGAATTGAATTTTTGAAGGCTTTCAAGGATGGGTTTTATAAATAATTAATTTCTGAACAGCTGTGATGCTTTAGCCATCGAAGTTGACTTCATAAATAGATAGATATATATATATATATATTAACAGCTGTGAGCCTGTGATGCTTTAGACAAGTTGACTTCAGCCATACATACAACACATATATTCATACAAATATATAAAGATATCAAAAAATTAGGATAAATTAATTAAAATTGATAAATCTGACTAGATGCGACTATATCAAATACTTATATAAATAAAACGATATAATTTAATTTTTATTTTTTCAGACTATTTTATAAACGAATTAATTTAATTATACGAATTTTTAAACCGAATCAAAACAGACCGTTATTTATAATTATTTTTAATATATTATTCTTAAAAAAAAACAAAAAAATATATATTAATTATATATTTTTTTATAATCGAAATATGCAACCATAATTTCCTAGCTTATTTTTAATATATTATTAATAAATTAATGTATTATTTTTATTTTGTTGTAGAATTTACAAAAATATTTAGCTATAGATTGTAATTGATTATATTGTTATTTTTAGGATGTTATATGATTTATGTAGGATGTAATATGATTTATATTTGTAATATATATTAATTAATTTGTTTAGATTCAAAGATTTTTTTTTCTTTATGCTATTTTCAAGTTTTAATAAATTTGGAGAAAAAATAAATAAATAAATAAAAACCGTCAAAAATTGTTAACCAAATCAGATTAAACCATTCGATATATGTATGTATGTATGTATGTATGTATGTATGTATATATTTCGTATGATAATGTAATAAAAATTTATCCAATTACAAAAAATAAAAATAAATAAATAATAATAATAATAACAACAACTAAAAATAATACCTTTATTTTTTAAAATTAAAAGTTTTACTTAGAATTTTTTAAGTTAAATATATTTAGTTTCCATAATTTATAAAATTTAGTTTAATTTATATTAATTGTTAAAATTTAATAAAATTATCTATCCATTTAATGCATGTTGTTATAAAATAAATGTACGAAAATATTCTCATTTCAATTACTTTATAAAAATTATGTGAAATTTACATATTAATTTTATTAATTTAACTATAATTTTAATGTCTTAGTAGCAATTGGACTAAATTCACTAAATTAATAATTATGTGCATTTTATAACATAATTATAAATATTTTTGAGAAAATAATTATGTGCATTTTATCACTAAATTTACTAACTTATTTAAATTATAAAACTTCATATGCCTAAATCAATAATTATGTGCATTTTATAACATAGTTATAATATTTGTATTGCCTTTTTCCAAAAAAAAAAAAGAAAATTTGGACAATTTTAATGCCAAAATTTATAATAAAAGAGTGCTTGGAAAGGGTTTGACACTTCAGCCGAAAAACATTTACTTATTATACTAAGAGAAAAAAAATTCTCATAGTTAACAAAATTATAAGGTGGTTACTACTAGTCGAGTACATGTAATATTAATTTAATTGCATATTATATTTTATATGTATAAAATTTTATTTTTAATTCCTTAAAAAAAAAATACTCATTTAAAGAAGTAAAAGATCATCATTTAGGCCATAACATTTTGCAACAAAAAATCTTTTACCTGCTATCTTAAATTAAAAATGCTATAATATACTATTTTTTATAACTTTTTACACCAAACCAACTAAAGATCATAAATATTATCAATATTGCAAAAAATAAAGAGATGTCATCTATACACCTGTTCTTACTTCTCGAAGTGGAAGGAAGGGCGCACAACAAAGTTGTTATAGAATAAGCGGGGTAGAGAAATTGGTCAACTCATAAAACTTATGACCTAAACTATAGATTCCAATCATGTCCTTGTTAATTAATTGAGATGTATTGACATATATTAATATATTTAATTTTTTTTATATAAATATATATTTTTTAATGTTATATAAAAATGAACATATATATTTTTTTACTAAAGAGATTAAAAGTAAAATTAGTTAAAAAAATTAAACCATTTATACACAAAATAAAAAAAAACAAGTGGGATAGAAAAATTGGTCGACTCATGAAGCTTATGACCTAAAGACTATAGATTAGAATCATGTCCTTGCTAATTAATTGAGATGTATTGACATATATTAATATATTTAATTTTTCTTACACGAACATATTTTTTTAATGTTGTAAAAAAATAAATACATATTTTTTTTACTAAAGAGATTAAAAATAAGATTAGTTAAAAAAAAATTGAGTCATTTATGCATAATATAGAAAAATATTTTCACAATTTTACTGAATTTCATTCTACCCTAAAAATATGGTAAAAAGTTGGCACAATAAAAGTAAGACAAATTTAAATACAATATAATTGGTTTAATTTTAAAATATAATTTATAAAAAATATGGTAAGTATAAATAAATATATTAATATTTTGTTGTTTTTAATTTTTATAATATTGTAAGATTAAATATAAATTAACAATTAATTATGAAATTAACTTATTTCGCATCTCTCTCTTTTAATATAGGACTGGGCTCTTGTCACGATTGAAAAATTGGAAGAAGAAAAAAAATTAATTTTACAATTTTAATTTTAATATAGATAAAAGTATATATTTAAGTTAAATGAATATAAAAATTAGTTTTTTTTTTTTTTTTATACATATTTGTATTCCCTTCATATACTTTATAGTAATTAGCATATGCAACATGTGTTATAGTTGGAGAAAAGAATTCAGGGAAAATATTTTTTTATCACAAAAAACTAGGGAAAAAAAAACTACAACTTTATAGATTATTGCTTCTATTGTAAGCTGTTACATGAGAAAATAATAATGATTAAAAAATTTGAAAATGATTTTTTTTTTTAGTTTTTTTCATTTATTATACATGTGGCAATCACTAAAGATATTAACAATAGCAAATCTGAAGACAAAACATAAATGATGTTGAATTTGGTTGCAAGTTAAATTTAAGAATATGAGTTGAATTATATATTATTATAACAAGTTAGAATGATCTAATATCTTGGATATGATATACATTGACGAACATATATGTTTATGAAATATTGTATGAAAAAAATTAAAATGCAATTTTATATATAAATGAGTTAATGTCATGCATCACACTTTAATTTATCAATTTGATTAGGGTTTAGGGTTTATCTTGACTTTAGATGCAACTAAGCTCAATTTAACAGCATTAAAGTACTACTGTAGTCAAAGATTAGGTTCAAATTACAGAAATGAAAAGGCCTTTTTCATATTGAAATTAATTAGAGAATTTTCTGAATAAATGAAAATGCATTTAAACAAATTAATTAGGAAAAGTAAAGAAGTGAAATTATTATTAGATGATGAAATAGTAGTAGTTTATTACAAAAACACAGAATGACACAATAATTAGGACTGATTGAAATAAACAACGAGATTAACATAAATAAAAATTGCAAAGTAGTTTTTAAAAGCACATGACATTAGATAGATAATGATTATTAAAATAATTAAAAAGAAGGAGAAGATGATGATGGATCAATTTATAGTAGTGGAATCATCAAGTTGATGCCAATATCTGTTGAAAAACCACATGGAATCAGCTTCAACGGCAAAACCATCTTGATTACGGTGCCAACTATAATGAGCATGACTTCTGTTCTTGATGTCAAATATGGCATGACCATAACTCACCTCCCGGTAAGCTGAGTAATGTGGTTGTGGCTCAGACACACTACAAAAATTTATTATAAATATAGTTATAATTAATTAGTTAATCTCAAGTAAGAATAAATTAAATAAATAATGACTTACTTGTTGGCTAAACCTTCAATGTTGCCTCCATCCCCAATGGTAATGTAAACTGGTGCAGATTGATCTTTGACAGGTGAGCAATTACCATTTGTGATGTTGTATTTGATGTTCGATACACGTTCCTAAATTAATATTGTAACATATCATGTAGAATATTATAAGATTAATTAATTAGATAGATCCTAAATAAACAAATATTAAAACTAACTAGTGTACTTACAGATCGTTCATAGGCATGGACGTGACCAGCAAAAACAACATCAACTTTGTGATTAACAAACCAAGATTCATAAACAACTCTCATGGTTTCACCTTCCATGTAATGATAGTTGTTGCTATTGTACAAGGGTGCATGCATTATAACTATCAACCATGGTGTCTTAGTTCTGTCCACTTTCTTCAGCTCTTTTTCAAGCCATTTGTATTGGGGTGAATATTTTCCACTTGCTGAATAAGATGACAACACTATTATGTGTGCAGAAGCTCTTTTTAAGGAGTAAAACAAAGGTTCGGTACTTCCTGATGCTTTGAAAGGAACTGGATATCTATGAGTGAAGGGCTTAAAAGGTACACTTTCACCCTGCAAAGGCAAATGCATATGCATGCAGTAGTACCATTAATTAATTAATTACACTTTTTCATCAAATAATTAACAATTATTATGCATACATACAATTTCAGGTGCAAAATCAAGATCATGATTCCCAGCAGTCCAAATCCAAGGTTGATAAGCATTGTTTCTTTCAACAAATCTACCCCAAGAATCCCATCTGTTATTATCATGATTCGGATATTGATCTGCATAAGAAAGGTCTCCAACAAACAACACTGTTTTTCCTTTATGTGGGTTTTGCTCATAATGACTCAGTGTTGTATTCGAGTCATAGGTCTGACCAAGATCCCCTGCATTAATTTCAATCCAAAATTTAATTATATATATATATTTTTCTTTCTTTCTTTTGATTGAAAATACTATTATATTATTAACTATTTAAAAATAGAGTCTACATCCTTTCAACAGAACATCCCACAGGAAATTCAGAATTTCAAACAGTACAATCCGAAATCCTTAAAGCTAACTTTGCTGTAACATGTGCAGAAGCATTATTGCAATGGCCTCCCGAGAACGAAATAATTTAATTATATAATTAAGAAGAAGAAATTTAATTAATTAATTTCAAGTCTTTTTTACCTATGAGACCAAAGGTATAAGGGACATCGGGCCCGGCTGCTGGAGGTGTTGTAAACCAAAAATTCCTCTGAGTTTCATTATTACCCACACCCACCACATAGTAGTATTTGGTATTATACTGTCAAAATCAATTCATCCAACAGATTATTAATTAGCAATATTTTCAACATAAGAAAAACAAAAATCATTTTTTAAAATTAAACGTACTCTTAATTATAGTAATCTAACAGAAAATTGAAAAATTAAAGCCAAAAAATTCATGGGAATTATTATAAAAATATCATCTCACCTCCAAATTGCTGACATTGCAGTGATGAATGTAACCAGAAGTGTAGTTGTAGTATTTGTAGGTAACTACTACACCCTCAGCCTTCTTCTTGATCTTGTCTTTGGCACTCCAATAAAGCACTGTATTTGAGCCTGCTGCTTTTATGGTCACCCATGACACTATCACTGCTGTTCCCAAATAGTCTCCTTGTGTGATATGAACCTACATCAATTAGTTAAACATATATAGAGTCACAACTTTGAACAAGATTAATAATGCATGTCTGTCACATAAACCCAATCTTAATTAATTTAATAGATTCTTCAATTCCTCTTGTAACATAATGTACAAGCTGAAACAGATAAATTAAGAGCAGCAAATATTTTTATATAAATATACCTGTTGAGGAGCATTATAACCAGAAGGAACTTGGAAGACATCACTAGTAAGAGGCATGTCCTCAGTGCTCTCAAGTTTCCTGAAATAAGTGCTTGTTTTGCCTCCCTCTGCCACGTTCAATATCAATCCCACTACAACTATAACTACTACTACTACTGTAGATGACATTGAACAAGAAAAGCCTTGCACACCCATTTTAACGTTTTTCTTAAAAGACCACCTCATTGACTTAACTCTTGCTATTCTTCTTCTTCATATATATATATATATACACACATATACATTACTTGGTGTTATCATTAAATTATAAAGGTAAATTACAAGCAAGCAAATATTAATTACATTGTTAAAGCCTATGACAATAATTACTTATATCTCATTCTTCAAAACTACAAATAGTTCTATTACATAAATTGATTGGCTTTTTTTCTTTTCCAATCCCAATTCTAAACCCCAAGTTTCACACATTTTAAGCATGTTTCAAACTGATTTTACGCCTTTACCCATCATGCTATGACTCAACATTGACATGAATATTTGCTTATTAGCTTTCTATTAATATAATGCCCCCATCTATTTAAAAAATAAATAAATAAATAAACGCCTAATCACATACATACATACATACGCTAATTATATATATATATAATAAACAAATCTCCAAATAAATATATATCAATGGGGAGGTAGGGTACGAAAGGTTGGGTTATTAATTTGTATTTTTTCTTTAAAAAAAAAAAAAAAAGATTTGTACAATTTCTTTTCTTTAAAATATATGTATAATTGATATAATTATTGAAATTAATACCATTAATTAAAGATTTTTTAATTATATTTAATTAATTTAATTTAATAAATTATAGAAATTAAAATATATAATTTAATAATTATAAAATTAAAATACTTATTTCCATTAAAAAAAGGCATAAACTCCTATTTGTTTATGAATAAAATTTTGGTACGTAGGTCCAGTGTTTTTATTTATTTATTTATTTCGTAATAATTGCCAAGACATTTCACAAAAGAAGCTCATTGATTATTATTATTATTATTATTATTATTATTATTAAATGCATATCTTTTCAATATTCGTGTCGATTTTTTAAACCAGCAATTATTCTCTCAACTAAAAAAAGCCATAATTTTTTTAAAACTCATTTCCTTCGTAAATAACAAATAATTTGTCAAAAAATAATAAATTAAATACACAGTAAATAGGAATGATATTCGCGTGACTTCTCATTCTTTATTCTCGAATGTGAACCATTAAGTACATTTTAAAAATAATATAATTACGTAAAAATTATATATATTTAAATAATATAGATTTAAATTATACCATATATTTATTTTAATTTATTAATTTATTTAAATTATGTATTTTAATTTTTTATCTTAAATTAAAATTATTTTTTTATAAATTTTATAATAAAAAGTATTTCAAGTATAAATTATTTTATTAAAATATTTATAATTAATTTTATCTAATTATATATAATTTATTATTAAATATTATATAAATTAACTATAATTTAATTTAATAAAATATAATTTAGTAAAATATAATTATATAATACAATATATCAAACGTACCATAAGTGATAAAATTAAATGGAACTTGGAGGTCTCTGGTATCTACTTACGTTTTTTTTTTTTTTCCATACCAGAGAATATTCTTTTAAGAAAGAATGCTAAAAAATTTTAAATTTGTACTTATATTAATTATAGTGTGACTTACAATTAAATAATTTTTTTAAAAAAAATTATTTATTTTTCAAAAAAATTAACTATTGTTTTTTTTTCAAAAATAAAATTTAACTACATAAATATAAATACAAATTTATATCATCCTAACATCTATCATTCCACCAAATATTCACTTTCAGATTTTTTTCATTCACCCAATATGAAAAAACAAACGAAAAGATAATTAATAATGTTGTATGACGCGGACAACTTAATTTATAACTAAAAATCCTTTTCATGTCCAAAAATTTGGAGTATTAATTGAATTATGAAATTAATCATTTAACTTAAAAATATAACAAAAATAACTTCAAATTTTATAATAACAAAAATAATATTTTTTTATTCAAATTATATATTTTTATAATTAAAAAAATATTTATTATATCACTTTTTTGAACGATTATTTAGTAAATGTCGTTTAAATTGAATTATAACAATTTAAATTATTTCAATATTAAACGTCGTATAATTAGACATTATTTAATATTCTTAATGTGTTATTTTTATTATTATAAATTTTAAAAATATTATTTTTTTATAATTTAAAAAAATAAATTATCACAACTATTCGGATATTAGAGAATTAGATAGGCAGCAAGGATATATGGAGAAATACTAGGTCCAAAATAAAATCTAGAGAGTGTACAGAAAGAACCATATAAAAAAAAAAAATATCTATACATATTTGGAGTATGGTCACACGTGATATTTAATTTATTTTTATTTTCTTTGAATGGACAATTATTCAATATTTATACTTTGGAGAAAGAAAAGAAAAAAAACAAAGCCAAATTTCACTTAAAAAGGATGGAAAATGGAAAATAAAGTGAAAAAGCTGTAGAAAGAAAAAGACACTTATGTAATTACCCTGATGCCCAAGACAAAAAAAAAAAAAAATGCAATGACGAAAACAAATTCAAACAATAATAATAATAATTAGAACAACGTTAGACATACCAATTAGAGGAAGATTTGGATCTCTTACTTATTTCTTTTTTACTTTTTAAATTTTAATTATTTATTTTTATATATTATTAATACATAAATTATTAATAAAAAATAATATTTTAATTTGAAATTCTGAACGGCATCTGCCTATCTCTCTGACTCTCTGGCTGTCGCCTGTTGGTTTTAATTCATCACGTGGTGCTTCTAACACCTCGCTCGTGCGCAATCCCAAAGTTTTATCTCACACCATACATATATTATCTTATCCTATTCATCTCTATTCGCCCCATACTTCTTCTGCCCTTTGTTCAAATTCAAACATGTTTTAATAACTACTATCTAAGGACCTCTTAAAAAAAAACACTCAAACAAACAAAATATCTAATTGATGGACAGACAAAAGCTGAGCATGTCCATTATCTCTTATTCCCCTTTATAAATAATCGGGTGTAATTTTATTTTAAGATCTTCAAAATATTTTTTTATCTATTTAGGACCACTTTTAAATTTTTTTTTTTTTTTATATATATAAAAGTAAGTACATTACTAATTATGAATGAAAAAAAATCAAAAATATCCCTATATTAATATAATGAAAATTTTTATAAAATTAAAATATAGATATCAAGATAGGATATAAATCGACTTTGTGCAAAACATCAAAAATACCATATTGGAGTATTGATTTTGATATTTTTACTTTATTATTTTTTGAAATATTGTCAAAATTTTGATAATATCTGAAAAAATATTAATAAATATCAATAAAAATTTTAAAAAAATAAAAATAAAATTTGCAGCATATATATATATATTTAATTAAAAATTTTGGTAATAATCAATTATGATCATTTTCAAAATGAAAAACATTTGCATTCATTTTAGAATAAATATCATTATTATTATAGAAATTAAATTAATCTAAAATTTCTTTTATATGGAGATATTGTTGGAAGATCAATCAACCCATACATGATATATTAATAATTATAAGTAAAATTATTATTACTTAATATTATGGTATGATTATTGTGTCTTTATTGATATTAATGCTTAAATAATTACAGAATTTAAGTAAGTAAAGTTAGTTTAATTAACTATTTATATATATTTGTATTAGATATAACTTAATGTATTTAAAGTTTTGTTATATACCTTATATTTATATTTATTAAATAAGTATTGAACCTATGTTTCACTATTATATGTCCATTATATGTGTAATATATACTATAAATATGTTATTATTTATTAAAAAAAATAGATAAATTAGTATGTTATGTTATTATTTATTTTAATATTTATTAAAATTTTATAAAAAATCTATAACAATTTTTTTGTAAATTTATTTTCAAATATCCATAATATTCTTAATATTTTAGTAAAATTAAAATTTTGATATCTCTTTCAGATATTTTTCATTATTCATGTCCGTAATTTAGATTCAAACTTCTTTCAAGTTATTAACTTGTAATAATCGGTTTTTTTTTTTCTACACATTTTATTCGACCATATGTCTATATATTGACTTGAAAAACTGAATGCAACAATTAATTATAAACTTAAAAAAAATATTCTTAGGATTTTAAATTGAGGATGCCAAACACGGTGTGTCCTGTAAAATTAAAAATCCAATAATTTAATGGAAAACTTATAAAATAAAGTTGAGTTGAGATACATCAATATTCACAGTCGAGTCTAAATTGGACCTATCTCACAATTTATTTTAATCACAATTTATTTACTCTTCATTTTTTCAATTTTTATTTTGACACGTGTGAAAATTTTCATACAAATGTGTGCTACCCTACATACCCTAACTTCCCTTTTCCCACGCTCAAACTTACATTAAAATATTCGCTCAACTTATTCTCTTGCATGAAATATGCTAAAACTAGTAACCACGTCCTTCCTACTTGTTTAGCTTGCCCATTGCCTACCTTTCCCCGACATTACTAATCAGTAACTCGAGATAAACTCCATTATGGTACGTTCCAATTTCAATTTGAACACCAAACCACAACCATCTCTAGCTTTTAGAGATGTAAATTGCTTTGTCCATTTTATTTTATGTTTCATTTAATATTCTTAAAGTATTCATGAATTTTATTTCATCTTATTTAAAATTGTCTCCAATAAACTCATGGTTATTATAAACAATCATGTTTCTTTTTAAAAAAATGAGTTAAAGTCATGTTTGATAACAATTCTGATTTATAATTTATAATTAAATAATTAATTTTATAATTTTTGATTTTTTAATAAAAATAATCACAATATGTTTGATAAAAAATTATACTTTGTGATTTTCAGAAAGCTTTATCAAACAACTTAAAATTTATATATTGAATGAATCACTCCATATTTGATATTGATTCCTTAAAAATATAAAAATTACAATAAAAATGATTACTAAAAATACCTAATTAAAAATTCACTTAAAAAAAATAAAAAATTAAGAACAAAATTGTTATCAAAGAAGCCCTAAATTAATCCTTTTTATTATTCTTATTTTAAAGTGTCCCTTAAATGTATAAAATATACAAGTTTGATGTCCATATTAGAATAAAATTAGTAAAGGAGTTAGATTATTTCCTTTATTTTTATTTTTTTGTATTTTTACTTGTCTTACTTAAGTATATTTAAAATAATGAAATATTTCAAAAAATATTATCTCATTATTATCTCAATCGATCAAAAAATAAGTAGAATAAGATGAGATGGGTTCATAAATTTAATAAGTTTATAAGATAATGGGACATTTCGTTCTAATTTTTAACTCTACAACTATAACAAATATACAAGAATTGTTAAAGTTCACATCCCACTTGAAAATAGTTGTATTCGACACTTTTTTTTTGTGGGCTATGGTAGCATAGCAGCAAGGGGTTTATATTAAATCAACGTAGAAACACCAAAATCAATTAAAATTTCCATGTTGATAGCCTTGGAAAAAGACAATAAACGACAAAATAATTCACATTTGAGGGGTTGCTGAAAAATATAAATAAATTATTAAGTTCATCTCACAAGAAATTTTGTAAATTGTGGTGAATGATATTTTTTAATAACTTCCTGGTTAAAAATATAACGAGTAAACTAAAATTTGTATTAACGAACTAAAGTTACAAATCTATATTTAACTTTGGGCGTGATAAATTTAAAACCAAACATTTTATTATTTTACAAATCTATAACCAAATTCCTTATACAAATCTACTATATATATATATATATATATATATATATATATATATAATAGTAATGATAAATTTGTTACACTTACGAGAAGTTTGATGGGATAGATTTGACGTAGTGCAAAGTTGATAAATTTGTACAAACGCCTAAATACGTATATTTGTTAGTTTACTCGAATGTTGTCTTGAACACAATAACAGAATACAATATCCCTACCTACCTTTTTTGCCATATCATAATAAGAACAACTCGTATCTTCCGTATCATGGTCTCAAAATATTTAGTTATTTCTTGAAGTATAGTTGTGAACCCAAATACCTCTCGGGGCTCACAAGTAATCTGGAAAAATAACGGTTTTGTGGAAGGATTGATCGTCATTTACCAAAGAACGGAATGTCTGCAATCAGCACTTTAGAAAATCACAGCTTACAAAAGATTGCCTGAGTACATGTTTTCTCGTAGGGCTTGCAATCCTCAACTTTTTCAAAAACTCTATATTAAAAGTTTGAAGCCAAAAAAATGTTTGCAAAAAATTAACACAAGTTTTGATAATTATAAACTTTTATAGTGTTATACTATCACTGTTTCATTTTATCCAAAAAAAATGCCAGATTCACATGAAAAGAAGCTGCGATCATCATTTCATGCAAAGACATTCTTCAGCATTTTGACAAAAAAGAAAAACAAAGACATTCTTCAGCAACCCACAAGATATGATGGTGTTTAGTAGTCTTCAACTCATTCTTGGTTCATCATATGTCACTATGTATTTAATTTATGCATAATTTTGACATATAATGTATGAGAAATTTGTGGTAAACTTGCATTGAATATATTGGTGCTAATATATGTAATATATGATTTATTGTTAATTGTATATCGGGCTCCTGGGCTGCTAATTGTATTTGGATTTGTTTTATACTCATTTTTTTAAGCCCAAGCAAGTCAGTTTGTTGGGCAGAGGGGCAAACTCGTCATTTCACCAGCAATATATTTATACTTATTGCTAAGGGTGTGCAAATAATCCAATCGATCCACTTAAATTAATAAATTCGATCCGATCCGTCGGATTCGGATTGAAAAGTATACAATCCGTTCGGATTCGGATTGACATATTTTATAATCCGCTGTAATCCGATCCGGACTGAATTACTATTAAATTTATAAATAAATGCATATTTATTTTTAATGTGTTATATTTAAATATTATACATACCACAATTACATTAAATTATTATTTTAATTTTTTAAAAAATAAAAATGTTAAATTCTCTATAATAATTTAATAATATTCAACAATATACTTTTTATTATTTTGATTATCTAATTTGTGACTATAAATAAATAAATTTTACTAAAAAATATACCAATTTAAATTTTAAATATTAGTAAATATTGTGTTTTATATATGATAATAATAAAAAATAAATTATAATCTCAATCCGACCTATTCGATCCGAAAAATCCGATCTGCTCGGATTCGGATTGGTTTGGATTGACTACATTATCGGATCGGATTCGGATTAGAAATCTTCAAATTCGCTTCGGATCGGATCGGATTCAGATTGGTAAAAAACAGGCAGTTTCGATCCGCTGCTCACCCCTACTTATTGCTAGGTTTTTTGCCGTTCACTCGTCATTTTGATTTCTTCTTCGCGTCTCTTCGTTCTCTTCATCTCCTCTCTTCTCTATGTAAATACTGGTTATGTTTTGTGAGGATTTGGAAGCATAGTTGTTAGGGTTTTCCTCTGTACATGCTTTCATTGTTTATTCTCTGTAAAAACATTGATTTTAGTAGTGGATATGTTTACCCTTTCCAGTGGATTAGGCCGTGTAGTTTCTAGGAGCCGAACCACTTAAATCTGATGTTCTTGTTCTTATATTTTCTTGTTGGTACTTGATCTGATTCATTTTTATAAATATTTTGTTTGTGTGAAAAATCCTTTTGAAGACAGTTTAATTACAAAGTGGTATCAGAGCGAAGTTTAAGTTTCGTTTGGCCTTCAAACTGTTATTGAAGAGTACCGAACACTCTGAACCCTCAAAAATTTTACTTTTCCTTAATTTTTTGAGTGATTGGAGACCTAGGGTTTCTTGATCCTCTTGAATCTCTGTTATGTAGAGTGATTCTTGGGTGATTGGGAGGCTTAGGGCTTATAGGCTTTCTTGATTCTCGTGCAACTTGATCCTCTTTAGTGATTCTTGGATGATTAGGAGACCTAGGGTTTCTTGATCCTCTCGAATCCTGTTCTATGTTAAGTTCTTCTGGTGATCCAGAGACTAAGAAAATCTTTATTAGTCTTTTGGGTTCTTTTGAAGAATTTGACTATTCGTCTTCTGTAAAACAGGGAGTTTTCTTTTTCTCAACTTTCTTCTTTGTTTATTTTATTCATTTATAATGAATACACAATACAAAATAACCCTATTTGATGGCACAGGTGATTATGTTTTTTGGAAAAGAAAGATGAAAGCACTCTTGGTTCAACAAGATGTGCACGGTGCTATTGATGCCGATGATCTGCCTGAAAAAGGCATTTGAGGCTAAAATGAAAAGGATTGAAAGAATGGCTTACTCGGCTATATTGTTAAATCTGACTGATAAGGTACTCAGAGAAGTTTTTAAGGAAACACTTGCTCAGAAGGGCTTTTCTAAACTCGACTCTCTATACTTAACTAAGTCTTTACCTGGAAAAGTTCATCTTAAACATTATTTTTACTCTTTTAAAATGGATTCTTCCAAGGATCTTAAACAAAACTTGGATGATTTTAAAAGACTTACTACTGATTTAGATGATATTGAACTAAAGTGGAAGATGAAACTCAAGCTTTAATTTGATTAAATTCTTGCCTGATAAATATAAAGAAATGAAATCTGGAATAATGTATGGTAGGGATACACTGTCACTGGATTTGGTTATTTCACATCTTAGATCCAAAGACTTTGAAATTAAAGATAAAAATATTGCTAGTGAGAGTCGTCTAGTTAGAGGTAGGACTGAGAAGAGAGAAAAAAGGTTTAGGGGTAAGTCTAAGCATAGATCCTAATCAAGGTCAAAGAAGCATGTTAAATGTTACTTCTGTAAGAAAGATGGTCACTATAGAAATGAATGTCCACTTAGGAAAGGAAAGAAACATGATAAAACAGAATTCAGTACTGATAGTGAATCAAACCTAGTTTCTGAGGGTTATGAGAGCTCTGAAATGCTAGCAGTGAGTTCCTTTAGGTCAGAAACAGATTGGGTCTTAGATTCAGGTTGTACATTTCACATGACTCCCTTTAGGCACTGGTTTTATGATTTTAAAGAAGTAAATGGTGGTAAGGTACTTCTTAGTGATAATCATGAGTGTCATGTCAAGGGTATAGGCTCAGTTAACTTATCATTAAAAGATGGTACTGTTAGAGTCTTAGAATGTGTGAGGTTTGTCTCTGAACTTAAGAGAAACTTGATTTCACTAGGTACCTTAGATTCTTAAGGGCTCTTTAGTAATCTTTAAGGCTGTTAGGATTAATGGTCTTTATTTATTGCAAGGTACAACCTTAGAATCTAAAGGAAAGGTTAGTGTAGTTGTTTCCTTAGATAGCGCTACACTTTAGCATAGGAGTATGGGACATGTTAGTGAGAAAGGGTTGACTGAGCTAGTAAAATAAGGGGTATTTGGAAGTGAATCTTTAGGAACTTTAAAATTTTGTGAACACTATGTGTTTGGAAAACAAACTAGAGTTAAGTTCATTAAATGTCAATATTCTTCTACTCATGCACTTGATTATATACACTCTAACTTGTGGGGTCCTGCCTCAATTCAATCCTTAGGTGGTAATAAGTACTTCCTATCTTTAATAGATGATTTCACTAGAAGAGTTTGGACCTTTACTTTAAGGTCTAAAGATGAAACCTTTAATACCTTTAAACATTAGATTGCCCTAGTTAAAAATCAAAAAGGATGTAAGGTTAAAGTACTTAGAACAGATAATGGATTATAGTTTTGTAATGAACCTTTTGACACTTTCTGTAAAAACCAAGGAATTAGGAGGCATAAAACTGTAGTTGAAACACCCCAAAAAATGGTTTAGCTGAAAGTATGAACAGAACCATTTTAGAGAGGGTTAGGTGTATGTTGTCCCTTTTTGGCTTGCCCAAACTGTTCTGGGCTAAGGCTGTTAATACAGCCACTTATCTTATTAACAGATGTCCATTCTCTGCCTTAGATTTTAAAACACCTGAAGAACTCTGGATTGGGAAAACAGTTGACTATAGTAATCTTAAGATTTTTGGATGCATTGCATATAGTCATGTCAATCAGGGTAAACTTCAAGCTAGATCACTGAAATGTGTTTTTATTGGTTATCCTTTAGGTACTAAAGGATATAGGTTGTGGTGTCCCTCACTTAAGAAATGTTTAACTAGCAGAAATGTTATTTTAATGAATCTGAATATTATTTTGACCTATTAAATGAATCTATCTCTCATTCTTTAAGGGAACCTTTGATTGAGGTGGAGGCAGGTGCCACATCTCTCAATGATGTAAGTACAGAGATTGAGGTTGAGGTATCTATAGCACTTCAATCCCAAGATATGACCACTGAAAGAACAAATACCAGTGATGATGAAGGAACTATCGAGGAACACAACATTTCTCCTGGCAGTTCCATTGAGCTGAATGATTATCTTCTAGCCAGGGATAGGTCTAGAAGAATAATTGTTCCCCCTCCTAGATATTCTAACTCTTTAGTTGCATCTAATTCTGAACATTTTGACAAAATTACTTATGCTTTTTCTGTTGCATCCAACATTAATGATTTTGAACCTCATTCTTATACTGATGCTTTGAATTCTTCTAATGCAACTAATTGGTCAAATGCTATGCATGATGAGATTAATTCTTTAAATAAGAATAAAACTTGGATTCTGGTTAATAAGCCTAAAAATGTTTAAAGTGTTAGGATGTAGATGATTATTTAAGAAAAAGGAAGGAATAAAAGGTCTTGAATCTGCTAGATATAAGGCTAGACTTGTGGCACAAGGTTTTGCACAAAGAAAAGGAATAGATTATAATGAAACATTTTCTCCTATTGTCAAATTCACTTCCATAAGAATTCTGCTGTCTTTAGTAGTACAATATAATTTGTCACTTGAACAAATGGATGTCAAAACAACTTTTCTACATGGTGATTTGGATGAGAAAATATATATGATGCAACTTGAAGGTTTCGTTGAATCTGGTAATAAAAATCTTGTATGCATACTTAAACCTTGTATGGCTTAAAACAGACTCCTAGGCAATAGTATAAATATTTTGACTCATTTATGTTAAAAACAGGTTTTATTAGATGTGATTTTGATAATTGTGTTTACTTTAAATATAAAAATATTTCAAACCCTGTTTATTTACTTTTATATGTGGATGATATACTGATTGTATGTAAAAATATGTCTGAAATCAATAATTTAAAATCATTTCTATACAATGAATTTGAAATGAAAGATTTAGGACAAGCAAAAAGGATTTTAGGCATGGAAATATCTTGGACAAATTGTGGATTACTTCTATCACAACAATCTTATATTGAAAAAGTTTTAAAAAGATTTTCTATGTTTGATTCCAAGTTAGTAAGTGTTCCTTTAAGTTCTCACTTTAAATTGTCTATTAATGTTTGCCCTATAACTAATGATGATAAGAAATATATGAACAAAGTTCCATATTCTAATGCTGTAGGTTCACTTATGTATGCAATGGTTTGCACTAGACCTGATATTGCATATGCCATGAGTGTGGTTAGTAGATTTATGGCTAACCCTGGTAAGGCTCATTGGCAGGTGGTAAAGTGGATTTTACGTTACATTAAAGGGACAATTAATACTAGTTTATTGTTTAAAAGGAATCCTTGTAATGTACTTATAGTTTGTAGATATACTGACTCTGACTTTACAGAAGATAAAGATAAGAGAATGTCACAATCAGGTTATATCTTTACTATTTTTGGAAATATAGTTTCTTGGAAAGCTAATTTATAATCTGTAGTAGCATTATCAACTACTGAGGCTGAATTTATTGCTTTTTGCACTGAAGTAGTAAAGGAATCGTTATGGCTTAGAGGCCTTACTAGGCAACTTAACATAGTCAAATGTGATGTTATTGATACTGTTTACTGTGATAATCAATTTGCTATACATTTGTCTAAACATCTCATGTTTCATTCTAGGTCTAAGCATGTTGACATTAAAATGCATTTCATTAGAGATATAGTAACTCAAGGTTTTGTTAAAATTGACAAAATCTTTAATGATGATAATCCATCTGATATCCTCACTAAACTAGTTCCCTTAACCAAATTTAAACATTGTTTAAATTTGATTAGGATGTCTCATATTTAGGCATTAGATTGAAAGGGTAAACTGCTTATATCCATTATTTGTTGCATAGTATCAAGGTGGAGATTGTTAGGATATGTCACTATGTTGTATTTAATTGATGCATAATTTTGACATATAATGTATGAGAAATTTGTGGTAAACTTGCATTGAATATATTGGTGCTAATGTATGTAATATATGATTTATTGTTAATTGTATATTGGGCTCCTAGGCTGCTAATTGTGTTTGGGCTTGTTTTATACTCATTTTTTTCAAGCCCGAGCAATTCAATTTGTACGTTGGGCCGAGGGGCAAATTCGTCATTTTACCAACAATATATTTATACCTATTGCTAGGGTTTTTTGTCGTTCACTCGTTCATTTTGATTTCTTCTTCACGTCTCTTCGTTCTCTTCATCTCCTCTCTTCTCTATGTAAATACTAGTTATGTTTTGTGAGGATTTGGGAGCATAGTTGTTAGGGTTTTTCTTTGTACATGCTTTCATTGTTTATTCTCTGTAAAAATATTGATTTTATTAGTGGATATGTTTACCCTTTCCAATGGATTAGGCCGTATAGTTTCTAGGAGCTAAACCACTTAAATCTGGTGTTCTTGTTTTTATATTTTCTTGCTGGTACTTGATCTGGTTCGTTTTTGTAAACATTTTGTTTGTGCGAAAAATTCTTTTGAAGACAGTTTAATTACAATCATAATCTGCATTAGAAGTACTAACAGAATAACCATCAAAGGAAAAAGGAGCTTATTGGAATTAAAATGGGAAAGTAAAAAAAAACCTCCAAAAAGAACACAGGCTTAGTTAAATATTAGTGAAGAGAGAAAAGGAGATGATAGGAGGGGGTTGAAATTCATTTTCGTCTTTAATTATCTATTCCACTCTGTCAAGTTAATTGGCCAATTGCATCGACATATAGGATGGCGATACGAATGCAAGTCTAATAAATATGCAATCCAAAACCATATGCAATTTGTAGAAACTTTAGACGTAGAAATGATAACTAGCAAAAACCAAAGGAGAAAAAATATAAATAAATAAGAGACAACTGAGAGCCAAAAAATGACAGAATTCCAAATAAAAGATAGCAGGGTATAATTTTAGCCCTAGCCATGTTTGTCTCTTGGGATGAAAATAGAATGCATAACTACAGACTTCTTGAAACATGATGCAACAAACAATTTCAATAAGCAAATAAAATGTAATTGGCACCAAAAGATTCCATCTCATGTTTCCTAGAAACAAAGCGAATTATAATAACCAACTAAATATACACCAAATCATAAATCATTATAAGCAAATTACTCCTACTGGTAGATTTGGGTTTCGAGTAAACTTGCTACCACCAGGAGCCCAAGGAACTGTACAAGATAAGTAATTACTAAATTACAATTCCAGGATGTTATGAAATAAAAAAAATTGAATAAGCAATGAAAGTTCAACTCTACTGTACCAAAAAAATTGGTTATCTGTAGTATCATGAGAGCATACAGACTTCTAAAGAGTACATCAAATATCAAATAGTGGATTTTTTGGTACTTTAATTTCTGCAGGTTTAAATTATATGCACCAACATGTATAAGGTTAATATAATTGGAAGTAAATTTTTTATCCCAATAGACTTCAGCAATTCATTAATTATGGCTAACCCCATCATGAAAACATAGGGAATTGGACAAAAATTATACATGACAAAAAACTATAAAGACAATACACAAAAGGAAATAAGGAAACTAGCTGACACAGCAAACTCCCCTGCCATTCAGCTGTCTTATTTGATGATTTGGTGATCTACAAGCTCTAGGGTTTTAAAACCCATGGCAAATTCTCCACTATGCTAGAAAAAGTAAATACATGCTAAAGCTTGTACCTCAGAGCACATATTATCTTTAAAAATAATTATCATTAGAGGCTAATATCAGATGCCCGCATTGCCAAACTTTAGGAGAAAAGGCTTCTTAAGCGTGTATGTTTCCTAAAGATTACATCAGAAGAGTTCTTCATGAATAGTCTCTAGTACTTTGGACGAATACCCAGCCTCTTTCATATCCATGTTCAGCTTTTCTAACTATTCGTAAACCTCTTGCGATAAAATGTAAGTTGAATCACCAACTGCAAAAACATACACACTCTTTTATAAATCAATCCTACTATACCCTGTTTCTTTCTTGATTGCATTTTTCTGCATCAATTTTCTAACTTGAGCTACTTCAGTCCACAAACCAGCTCTTGCATATACATGAGCCAACGTGACATAAGGAGCAGCATTCCATGGTTCCATCTCAATAAGTTTATTGGCAGCCTCTGTCCCAAGTTCTACATCACCATGTACCTTGCAAGAACTCAAGAAAGAACTCCACATTACATAATTTGGGTTGCAAGGCATTTCTCTCATTAACTCCTTTGCCTTTTTCAGATGTCCATTTCTTGCATAAAGGTCAACCAAGCAAGCATATTGATCTAGCTCAGGAACAAGCTTGTATTCCTCCTTCATTTTGTTAAAATAGTTTACTCCTCTTTCAAGAAAGCCTGCATGGCTACAGGCAGTCAAAATAGCAGAAAAGCAAATATTATCCGGCACAAACCACTCTTCAGTCACCAACTGCTCGAAGAGTGCTAATGCATCCAAACCCCTTCCATTCTGAGCATAACCCGTGATCATAGAAGTACATGAAACACTATTCTTTTGAATGGTTTTGTCAAATACAAAACGGGCCTCATCAATGCTGCCACACTTTGAATACATATCAATTAAAGCACTGACTACAAATACATTGCTCTTTGAACCCATTTTTATGACAAGAGAATGAATCTGTCTTCCTTGGTGAAGGACAGCAAGGCTCCCACAAGCATTCAAAGTATTGGATAAAGTATGATCAGTTGGAGTCAGGTGCATACTCATCATTTCTGTAAATAGACTTATAGCCTCTTCACTACGAAAGTTCCGTGAATATCCCACAATCATAGAGTTGAGTATGACATTATCTATCTCTTTGGCCTCATGGAACACCAATGCGGCTTCTTCTATCCTACTGCATTTTGAATAACAATCAACTAAAGAGCTAATGACAAAATTGTTACTATTGAAGCCCAGTTTGACAACATGACTATGGAACAACAAACCTAGAGTAAGCGCCCTTTTAAGCCCTGTAGATGCGCTTATAACACTAACATAAGTAAACTCATTGGGCTTGAATTGGGTGTACATCATCGATTTAAACATCAAAATGGCTTCTAATCCATGTCCACTTTGGGAGAACCCAGAAATAATTGAGGTCCATGATACTTTGTCATGTTTTTTCATGCTATAAAATATCCCTGTTGCGTCTTTTATAGCATCACACTTTGCATATAAATCAATAAGTGCACTGTTTAAAAACATATTGTGTTCATATCCAACTTGAATACTATGAGCATGAATTTGCTGACCCAAGAAAAAGTTGAGTGATTTTGCACAAGCATTAAGTGTTGCACAAAGAAGATATTTTGTGGGTTTTGTTCCTATCTTGCTCATCAAGCAGAAAGATTCCAGTATGTCACAGCCAACAAAATTCTTTGCCAGTTCTCTATTGTAAGCATTCCTGCGTTCTTTCTGAAGGAGTGTATGTGACAGGACACCAGCAGAAAAAAGTTTGAAACATGAATTAGAATATCCAGCAGCACGTTTTTCTGAACTATTCCAACACAGTCGACATGCAGCAGCTACATTGTGTCTACAACTAAACCAATACCACAACACTTCGTTAGTGCCACAAATGAACAAGCAGTGTGAAAGGTAAGAAGCATTATTGCAATTCACTAAACTGCTTTGGATGGCCAATCATTTGATAGCTGTGTTAAATTAAGAATGCTTGCATCAAAAGTGAAGACGAAAACTGAAAGTCAATGCACTAACTGTAGTATGGCCACCGAACATGTGCCTTGTGGCACAACAGAATATGCCTTTTGTGGCGTGAACTCAGCCACCTCCATATACAAGTTTGTAAGTGTGTAATCATTTACTTTGTTGTTAAAAAAATCTAACTTCCCCCATTCCCCATTCAATGGGGAAGGTAAAAAGTTTGTAAGATTGTAAATTATGATCCATAATATGTTTCACGGTTTTTTTTTTTTTTTTAATGTTCTTTTTATGTTTGCATTTAATCATTTGATTTTAAAAGCAATTATTCTACTAAAAGACCAATCGTTCACTCTAATTTCAAATTTACAATCTTGCTATAATATCACATAATCAAAATTCCATGAACATAGAAACATCAATCAGGTTGTATTTACCAGAATACGCCTATGAGGAATTTTGACAAGCACAAGGTATGCATAGAGCCAACCAGCACATTTGAAACCTCAATCACCACAAATCTGAAATAAAGGAAAAGGAAGATACAAATATGATTTGAAGCGGTAAACCAAAAGCATCAAACCAGCACATTTGAAACCTCAATCACCACAAATCTGAAATAAAGGAAAAGGAAGATACAAATATGATTTGAAGCGGTAAACCATAAGCATCAAAAACAGAACATGGTTTCAATAAACAAACGGTAAAAGTGATTGGCACGTGTAATTATGATTACCAGGTGGAAGATGTGCAACTCTGGTTCATGATCCCTTTCATTGACAAGAATGTAGCGGAGGAACGGGTTTCAGGTTGAGATGGTACTACAACTGTGAGTAAATGACGTATGTAACTATTTAGCTAGGTCCGACCTAAGTAGAATTAGTCCAACAATAGTCAACAATTTTAAAAAGGGAACGGAGTCACAGACGTATTACGTTATTTATATGTTATTTTGTGTTTTAAATTATAAATAATATTATTTAATTTTTTAATTTAAAAAAAATAAATGAATTAAAAATAAAATTCATAAATTTTTTAATTAAAATATTATTTTTTAAATTAATATTTTAATATAAAAAATATTAAAATAATATAATTTATCATTAATATAATTTTTAAAAATAATATTTTAATAAAAAAATTATTAAAATAATATATTTTGTTATTAATTAATTCATTTTTTAAAATTAAAAAATTAAATAACGTTATTTATAATAAAAAAAAAATTAAACAATAATTTAATCTAAGTGGCTTTCATGATCTTTTCCTCCTTTAAAAATTGGTCTCATAACTCCAAGTTTTTTAATTTTGTTAAATATTCTCATCCACTTACTACTCATCTCTTTTCCATTATTTTTCCCCTATATCTCTCTCTCTTATTTAATTATAAACAATCTTTGTTATGTTTTATAATTAAATTCAGGGAGCAATGTAATTTATATCATTTAATTTTTTAAATTATAAAAAATATTTTTTAACCCTTTAATTTAAAAAAATAATTAATTAAAAATAAAATATATAATTTTAATAATTTTTTAATTAAAATATTTATCTTTAAATTAATATTTTAATATCAAAAATATTAAAATAATATAATTTATTTTTAATTGACCTATTAAAAAAAATATTTTTATTAAAAAATTATTAAAATTATGCATTTTGTCTAATTAATTTTTTTAAATTAAAAAATTAAATAATATTATTTATAATTTAATGAATTAAATAATATAAATAATTTAATTTAATTTAATTTAAAAGATATCGATGATACTTTTCTCTTAAATTAAATTCTTGTTAATAAATAATAAGCAAAGGAATAAAAAATCAAATCTCAAAGACCATTATTCACTTTCTGGCTTTTTAATGTTTTCTAGTTGGGCTCGCCGCTCTACTGCTCCCTCGTTAAATCCCAGTTTGCTTCTTTCACCAAACCTCCCTTTTGCTCTGACTCTCTCTTTATCTAATATCTCTTTCACCTCAAATTTTCTATTATTCCATCTCTTCATCCCTACCCAAACCAAGAGTCTTGGATCGAAGCAATTAACTAGAGCTAGCTAGCAGACAAGAAATAAAAGCAGGACAGTACTAGCTCTTCACTAAACATGAACCACCACCACCACTTGATGCAGGGACTTCAAATTCATTTTACATTTACTCATGTTTATTGTCATTATCCTTTTATGTGTTGTTTTGTTTACATGTTTATTTATCCTTTTTGGTCTTTTACCTTTTAATTAGCTATCTAACTCTGTTATAAGGTTAGTAATGCACGAGGCTCAGGCAGTTGATGGTTTTGTAATTTGCTGAAAAGAGCTTTAGCTCTCAGTAATGGAGACTTGTTTTGAGCTGATTCATAGTTAATCAAGCTTACCCCAGAATTTTCATTTATGGTTTACGGCTTCTATGTCAAATTGGTATCAAAGCTTAGGAATTTCAAAAGCTTTTGATGGCCATTAATGGTAGAATTGGTCGACGCGATGGAGACGAAGATCTCATCATTGGAGCTATGTGTCAATTGCTTTTGGAACGAGAACAGAGGTTGAATGCCAAACTCAACCACTTTGTTAGTGAAGTGCAACCAGGACTTAATCAGAATTATTTTTTTTAAGAGCGCTAATTTATATTAAAATAAAATTTTAATTTTTTTATTTATAATATTAAAATTTATAGTTAATATTAAAAAAATAATATAAATTTTAAAAATAAAAAAAATTATTTAAGTTGTGTCCGACGAGAGCATAAAATTCATCAATTATCAATTTAGATTCAATTTTTTCTACAAACTTCAATAAGTAGTTTTTGAGATCACTTACTTTTTTGATTAGTAGCCTCAATAAAAGTATATTGGTTGATTGGTCATTTATGTTGATTATTGGTCATCTATTTTCTTAAAAAATAAATGAAAAGTTTTAAATGAGTTAGAATTTTTGTGAGGTTTATCTATTATAACATACAAAAAAAAATATTTAATGTAAATTAAAGTATACAAATTAAAAATTATAAATTTAAATAGATCTAACAACAATTAAACAAAAAATTAAAATAACTAAAGAATTAAAGAATCAATAAATAAGTTATATGCCTAATTATTTTTCACCTATTAATAGTAATTGATAGTATATAAATTTCATGTTCTAATATAACAATGATATAATATATATTTTGAAATAAAGAGCTCTAATTAATAATTTAAAGAAGAAAAAAAAACATATTTAATAAAATAATGGTGAATTGTTATAAAAAAAGAGTGCTAAATATATATAAATTTATACTTAAATATATACTTAAATTAATAATTAAACAATATTTATCAATTAAAAATTTTAAAAATTATAATTTTTAGGAGTATATACATAACTATTGATATGAGTGTAAATTAAAACATAAATATTTAATATTTTTATTTTTAAAGAAAAAGATATAATTATAATATAATATATTAAATTATATTTATATTATTAATATTAATTAAAAAAAATAAAAAAAAAAAAGGCTGTCCGGGCCCACGGCTAGGTACGTCTCTGAGTGCAACATACTATGGATCAGTTTCATCGCAAATACATCATAGCTGAAACAATGAATCCATAGCCTGTTGGGCGAGCAATACCTCAATAAACAGCACCATTGAACTACCCCAACCCAATAGGGTAAATCGAGGACGTGGTAGTCGTCCAGCACCACCACTACCTTTCGAAGACTTCCTAGAAGATGATGACACTACTGAATTTGAAGCTATTGCCGATAGAGTTCATGATGAACGGAAATTACCTAGATCCCAAAACCCAGTTTACCATTCTCATTTAATCAACACCTCACTATCCAAACACCACGATAAATCCACCAACATTGGATTCTTCCACCTCTCTATCCAGCCCACAATCACCAACCCCAACACCACCCACTACTAGAGACGCCAATTTGACCCTACGGGTCGAAGCTTTGCAGGTACCCCATTCATTCAGGTCAGATCGGGTCGAAAATGGGACTGGATATTATCCATTTTATTTTAAAAATTTTAGGGCAAATCAAGTCAGAGCTGGGCAAAAACCAAGTTTGAGCACCGCTTGGATATCTGCTTTTTTTTTTTTTCTTAATCAATTCTAACATTTAAAAATTTGCACCATTTGTAATTAATGGTATTCTAAAATTCACATACATACTAGTATTTATTTTTAAAGCTATTTACTATTCAAATATTTACGAATCATTTTGATAATCCTTACGTTGGATTATATGTAAAAGAAAAAACGACAATGTATTCTAACATGCTATAATTGTTAATTTACATAGAATATCATACAATTGATTATATATTTAAAAGAATTTTTATATTTTGCACAATTTTAATGTATGAATTAAAAATTTTCATATTTTTCAATTAGACATGGTCTGGTGGTAGGCTCATCTCTTTAATTTAAAATTACAGGTTCGATTCACAAAATATTGTTTGTTAAATAATTGAATTATATAAAAATATACTATTTATTTTCATTTGAAAAATGGAAAAAAAAAAATCAAATGAGTCAACGGATCATGTTTTTTGACCTAAGAATATTACCCAATTTGATTTGAACTTGTTTGGCCTGAAACAATTTAGTTTAAATTGACATGTGGATTAGAATAGTTAAGTTGGGTCTAATCCAAACCGACCCATTATTATCTCTACTCACTACCAAAACCACCCACCATTATACCTTGTTGAAGCCCTTGCAACATCCAACAAACCAGCAACATCAACTTCCATTTTCATCGCCTTAACCATTCCTTTCGAACTTAGCTCCTATAAACTCATCTCCTTGTGTTTCCCTTGTACTCCGCTCATTCAAAACTCACCTAGCGTCTTTGTCATCCTAAAACCTAAAATATTCATACCCATCACAACCTTCAATGATATCTCAACCTCTATTTACCTCGCCGCCTACCCAGGAGTCCAGTCTACCATCTAATGACTCCATTATTGAAGTAGATAATATGCCTCATACCCAAACCCATTCTAAACCTCTATTGACACCACAACCAACACAATGCCTGGTGCAACCTACCCAACGCCCATCCTTTTCAATATCAGCTCTTAGACCAACCACAAATACCTTTTATTGTTCAATTTAAAATTTTTTTTTTAATTAATTTTTTTTTATTTTTTTAAAGATTTTTTATTTTATCTCTAAAAAAATCTTAATTTTTTTAAAATTTGGATTTGAATGATAATTTTTTTAAATTATAGAACTAAATTAACTCATAATAAAAATTATAGGACTAATATGTTACTTACCTAAAATTACATGACCATTTTAACCAAAAATTCAATAATAATGACATAAGAAAGAAAAAAATTGTGAAACTATATAAAATAACACTTTAAAATTTATAACTATAAATATGATACTCAATAACATTAAATATGTTAAATTAGTCGGAGTTTAAGCCAAATTAAAACATCAAGCGGTTCTTATTTATTGAAGTTTAACATTTAATTAGCCTAATTTGCTTAAGTTTAACTTGAATAACATTACATATGAAATTTTTGAAGTATAATTATTTTTTAACTAAATTATGTAAGTTGAATATAAGTTTTTTATTTTATGGTTTTAAATTTTAAGTGATGTTATAAATATTTAAAAATATATATATATATATTAATTATGTAATTATTAAAAAAAAAAACTTAAATTAAGTACTTTAATTATTTAAGAAAAAATTAATGATAACATTTTAACATAAAATTATTTATATATGTATTTTAAAAATTAATTAAAATAAAATATTAATAATTAATAAATATTAAAGGATAAACATACAAAAATATCATTGAGTAATGGATTTTAAAAAAAAAATAACACTCATTACGTAAAAATTATATATTTCAATAATTAAAAAAATAATTATTACATCATTTTTTTTAACAAAGTTTAAATTAAACTACGACAATTCAAAAATAACACTATTTAAATTAAACTGCGACAATTTAGACTCTTTTAACATTTTATTTGCATAATAAGAAAATACTTTCATTGATAATAAAGAGATGTCTCAATACAAGTACAAATTGAAAATAAAAGGAAATCAGCATAAACATTTAAAAATGAAACAAATTTATAGCATATGGTGAGGGTCTATTCAGTTGAACAGTAGTAACTTAGTCTTTAAATTGTTGAATACTCATTCAACAATTTTATATTAGTATCACGCCAATGTACTTGTATATTAGAAAATTATCATGCACACCTCTTCTTAGGTTAAGTAATGAGATTTGATAATTTATGAGAAAATTTTTGATTTAAACCTATAATATATATATATGAATTGTCAATGTTGGCAAAAAAAAGAAGTTAATATTAGCTGAAAAATAGTTGGTAAGAAAAATATTCAATATTAAAAAAAATTTACTACTAAGATAAAGTGAATAAACTTAAATATATAAAATAAAGTAAAATAAATAAATAAATATGATAGTTTTCTATGAGAAAGTATGAGGCAAGTTTTTTTTTTTTTTTTTATAAAGATATTATAAAATTACTAAGACTATTTTATAAAGATATTATTAAATTGCCTCGTATTTTCTCTTTGTTGCTCGAAGGAGGGATTCCTTCATTGGTTTGACTACTGAGAAAATGTTTGCAAAATTCAGTTAACGAAGTGAGTAGAGGTGGGTTGGTCCCTCACAATTCACAAACAACAGCAAGTAGGGATTTTTTTTTTTTATATTAGATATCGTTTGAACATCGTTTAATATTATTGAAGTATTATTTTTATTATTATAAATTTTAAGAGTGTTATTTTTTGTAATTTCTCAAAAATCAAATTATTAAAAAATTACAAATGTACAATTTTATTAAATTGAAATTTCAATGTATTTGAGATTATGATTTTAAAAAATTGAAATTTTCTAAAATTCATTGATTATTTTAGTGATAAAAAATATATGTTTTTACCACAAAATAAATTAGTGAGGAAAAAGTTGGATGAAAAATGTTTAGGAAAAGAAGGATTATTCATTGGTTTAGACTATTGAGATCAATAGCATGCCAAAAATATGAATGAAAGAGAATAAGATGAATACAAATGAGCCCCACTTTTTCTTATATTTGTTGAAATAGTGTGGCTCTAATTGAGCCATTTAATGGAGGAGTAGATGAGCTCATTGCTTATGTCATTCAAAGAGTAAGTTCATTGCTTATGTCATTCAAAGGGTGAGCTCATCCCTTATGTCATCAAGCCCACAAAAGAAGAAATTTCAAAGAAATGTTCATACATGAACTAGCTCTTAATAGTAAAATTTCTTTTCTATAAATAGAGCAAGTATTTGCTCATTTGAAATCATCCCTAGTGTGTAAACTTAGGAAGTCTATTCTAATAGCTTCATAGTGTTAAAAATAACACATTCGGTGATCTCTTTTGTTTGTTAGAGAGAAATCTCTAAATTGGGTGTATTGGGATATCGGGATATTTGAGAGTTTGTACCCACTGTGTAAACATCATTTGAATAGTGAATTATTCTCCTTATCTTTGCCCGTGGATTAGGCCTTACACTGAACCACGTAAACTTGTGTGTCCACTTTATTATTTATTTTCTCTACGTTTGGTTACTGCAGTTATTTGTTACTCAATTTAGTGCTTACTATTTAGGAAAGTTCTGTTTAAAGAGATTGGAATTTAAATAGCTCCGGTGTAACCCTCTAGTCTTTCCTGAAATCTTTCTTATAACAGTGGTATTCAAGTGAATCTCACACAACAATATTATCTAAGGAGTATTGAAACATCTTTGGTATATTTCTAGTGAACGTAATAAGAGCTTATTTAAGAACTTTGGGTTGAATCTAAGAAAATAAATGCGAAGAAAAGTCCAAATGAAAGAAGTACCAATGTTAATCAATGAAATTCAAACTACCAAAAAAATAGGCCATGAAAAAATGAACCTGATTAAATACAAGGAAAAAGTTATTTTTAAAATGAAATTTCCGACCAGGTGACATTTTATTAGTTGACAACACTCAACACTCCCTATTGACATTTATTAGTTGATTTTTAACAATATATTTATTTTATTATTTTTATAATATATTTATATGATTATTTTATATTCATAGGTTTAATTATTTCTTAAATGTTTATCTAAGGTTCAATCTAATATTTATTTATATTTTATAAATAAGTTAGAAGCTTACATTGTGCTAAGAGATAGGAGCTTGAAATTTGGTTGGAAATTGATTTTTTTATAGATGATTTAGTATTTTACTATTATTTTTTATTTTATAATAAACAATGTGCACTAAAAATTTGAACTTTTATGTTTTAATTTGATGTTTATTATTATGTTTTGAATTCCATCTAAGAGAACAACCGTTTTCATTTACTATAATATTTTAAAACTTGATTTTGCATTCTAATTTATTAATATGAGATAAATAAATTTTGCCTGTTTTACTTTCATAATTTGAATATTCAAACGAAATTTATAAAATTTTTAGACCAAATACTCTCTCCTCTTTTCCTTTTTTATTCGTATAAAATACTAATTATATATTATTTATCTATTATTATAATTATACTGTCTTTCATATTTTTTCATTAAAATTTGCACTAACAATATTATAGATAATTTGCACATAAATTGTTACTCTTTTTTATTGCCTATTTATCTTTCTTTTAAATTTTCTTGCTTTTGTTATTGACATAATTTTAAGTAAGTTTAAATTTTAGGAATTATAATAAATTAATATTGAAATATTATAATATAAGAGTTAAATAATAATAATAATAATAATAATTTATTATAAAAAAAAAAAAAACTGTTCTTTGACCTAACCCAAATTAAAAAAAAGTTTGAGTTTAAGTTAAATCGAGTAAATTTATTAGTTGAAATTAGTTTTCATTTATTGATTTTTAATTTTAATCTAAATTCAAAATATACTATACTTACACTTCAAATATTATCAATCTTAGTACATAAATAATTTCATTTTTTAATAAAAAAATATATTTTTTTACGTTATAAAAAATAAATATATGTTTTTTTCTTGATAAAATTAAAAATAAAATTTTATATATTAAAAAAATTATATCATATAATTAAATTTATTTTCAACCTAAATAATAGCCTATAAAAACTTTTTATATATAATATATTATATATTTTTTATAAATTTAAATTTTTAATAATATTTATATTTAATATTAATTTTTATTTTATAAAAATTAATGATGAAAATTTATTAATTTTATGTATATTCAATAATAATTATATACGAGACTTTCTAATCGCCTACTACACATTTCAATAATTACATCCTAATCGTTCATACAAATAAAATGTTTGACCTGATTACTATCAACGGTCCTAATATATTCAACCCTAAAACCAAACAACACCAATAATATTCTACGAAACCTACCCTCATTGGTCCACTTGGCTTTAAAGGGGACCCAATCCCTTTCAATCTCTCATTCTCTCCCTCTAAAATCATGGATAAGTTTCTCTCTCTACTTGTATTCTCTCAAATCGTCTCCTCCGTTTCATCGGAGATTATTTCCTGTGATTCAAATGACGCCGATCCTTTGATCAGGCAAGTGGCGGAATCCAACGCCGGTAATGATTATCATGTAGGTGCCGAATACCATTTCTCACTGTTCAAGAAGAGGTTCGGAAAATCGTATGCGAGCCAAGAAGAGCACAACCTCAGGTTCGCTATTTTCAAGGCTAATCTCCGACGATCCAAGCGTCACCAGGACCTTGACCCGTCTGCTCAACACGGCGTTACTCAGTTCTCCGATTTGACCCCTGCCGAGTTTCGCCGATCTTATCTCGGTCTCAGGAGTCGATTTAGACTCCCTGCTGATGCCAATGAGGCTCCTGTTCTTCCAACAGATAACCTTCCTGAGGGTTTTGATTGGAGGGATCATGGTGCTGTTACTCCTGTTAAAAATCAGGTTTTTATTATTATTATTTTTTATCCTGTTTCACTTAATTTTGTTTTGTCTTCTTTATATGTATATGTGAAGGGAATGGGGTTTCTTTTGCTTAACTAACGGGTGTTAATTGAACGGGTATTACTTGTATTTGGGGATTAGGGCTCATGCGGATCGTGCTGGAGTTTCAGCACCGCCGGTGCGTTAGAGGGGGCAAACTTCCTTGCTACTAGGAAGCTGGTCAGCCTTAGCGAACAACAGCTTGTAGATTGTGATCATGAGGTTTGTTCGTGTTGTCCAATTTATTATTTTTCCATGTTGTCTCATTCTTTTCTTCCTCTGCTATGTGTATAATATTTTTGCTTCTAAGAAAATTTAATCCATGAGAGATTACAATTTCCATTTCAAACTTGTGTGTTTGAAAATCATTGTATTAGCATGGAGGATTCAACTTAATTCCGGACCGCCTCGTCCTAGTAAAAATCATATCTTAACATTTGGTTGCTTATAATACATATTAACATCACAGAGCTGTTATTTGTCGGGTTCAATCCATAACGATCCCTTAAAAGTTTTTATTGGGTAGTTTCTATATACGAGCACGAAGAAGATCCTCTTTACAATAAGATATGCATGTTGTTTGCTTATGCTGGGTGATTCCATTGGGTGGGTCCAATGGAATGTTTGTCTTTTTGACATGTTTTGCAGTCATACAAAACTGCCAGAATTCATGTTTGGCATTATTATAGCCAATATAAATACCATCTTGGTTCTGAATGTTTCATAGCATATAACAAGATAAACAGATTTACACCGTTTGTCTGCTGGCAAGATACTGCTAAACGCTTTGGTTTTTCTGTCCCTCTTGCTCCTTCTCTTATTTTCTTAGTTGATTTTGGTAATATTAGCTGGCGGGGAAAAAAGCTAATGAGAAGCATGGTACTGGACTTGCAAAATCCTAGGATCAAAATTGTACAGTAATTTATTATTTTTATTTGTAGACTACTACACTGTGTTCTGTAATGCTTCAGTTAGATTCCTGTACGTGGCACTTGGCAATGCTTTGAATCTGCTCACATCTTGACACCGACAGTTTTCTTAATTTCCGTTTCCTTTTACTTTTAAATAATTGGTTCTTCTGAAATATAGTTTGTTTGGATTGCAGTGTGATCCAGAGGAGCCAGGTTCATGCGACTCTGGATGCAATGGTGGGCTCATGAACAGTGCTTTTGAATACACACTCAAATCTGGTGGACTCATGCGAGAGGAAGACTACCCTTACACTGGCACTGACCGTGGGACCTGCAAGTTTGATAAGACCAAGATTGCAGCATCGGTGGCCAACTTTAGTGTTGTTTCTCTTGACGAGGAACAAATTGCTGCAAACCTTGTGAAGAATGGTCCTCTTGCTGGTAAACTATTTTTTAGTCCAATTCTCCTATATCATTGTCATTTGTGTGCCATTTTATGTACCACCAATACACGGCAAATTCATGGGCAAAAGTGGTGAGAAATGTGGGTCCCTTACATAAAATGTGTACTTTTTATACATATGTTTATTAATCATTAGTGGTACACAAAGTAGCACATCCAAAATGGTACGGTTGATATCCATCCACTATTCTTGCATGATCTTTAGTTGTGGTGTTGTGGATGATATAAATATATAACATCACTTTCCTATTACTAGTCAATTGCAACGATGCTCATTAACTATTGTTCCCTACTTTTGCAGTGGCTATAAATGCTGTGTTCATGCAGACATACATTGGAGGAGTTTCATGCCCATACATATGCTCAAGGAGACTGGATCACGGTGTGTTGCTTGTGGGTTATGGCGCAAACGGTTATGCCCCTGCAAGAATGAAGGACAAACCATACTGGATCATAAAGAACTCATGGGGGGCAAACTGGGGAGAGCAGGGATTTTACAAAATCTGCAGGGGCCGTAACATCTGTGGAGTGGACTCTATGGTCTCAACTGTAGCTGCCGTTAATAAAAACTCCCAGTAGGAAGTTTCTTTCTATTGTTGTGTATATGTTACTTCTCACCACTGAGATACAAGTTTCATTGTTGGCTAGTTGGTGAATTATTATAGTTCAATTAAAATTTAAACTTTTTTCACTCAGAAACATACAAATGAAGTTCAATTCATGACGATTGGCAGTTTGTTGGTGCAAAAATATAACATTATTTATTTCCAACACAGTTCAATACTTATGAACGTCTGACAATCTCGATTTTGGGGACTCCAAATATTGAGAGCATATTATTATATGAAAATGAGAATAGTTAGGATTTCACGAAAGAATCTTGGATAATGTAGTCAAGTAATTCGAGAATTAATTTGTTTCATTAATGAAATTGATAAAATAACTTCCTTTACCTTGAGAAGTTGAAAAGTAACTTAGAATTATTGGACTACCCTATTAAGTATTAATTCCGTCATTTATAAGAATTTAAATGAGTTGAATTCTAACCAATTCTTTTTAAAACTCTAATTAATTGCTGGAAACGATAAATCAAAACTCCATGCAACTCATACGCTATTTTATCATTCGATTCTTGATATACATCTGGAATCGTCATAGTAATTATTATACCCGAAAATTTTATGTTGTGAGACTCGGAACATCTTTTATAAGTTTATATAATAAATAAAAAAAATCAACTAAGATTCAAAAGCGACCCATTTCTTTAATGGATGATTTGATAAACCTTGCCAACTGCTAAGCTTTCTTCTAAAAGCTCAATATAATTCCATCATGAAATTTCTCTATTTAAAAAAAATAAAAACTACCCTTGTTTAATCGGTAATAACAGAAATCTTAGACATTATGCCTCAGTAAAAATGAAACCATACCTTATAGACAACTTTTTTTTTTGCTAAAACCTTGTAGATAACTTATTAAGACTAGAAGTTACTTATTCACAGATAATATATATAAATAAGGTCCAACCAGCTAAAGTACATCTTTGCACATATTTCACCGTTCAAACGTATGAGAGGACTAAAATATAAGTTAATTTCATCTTTCATTAATTGATAAATATATAAATTGAAAGCTGATTATTATTACAATATGCCTCCAAAGCAGCTGGTCAGTCAATGAGAAACTGCTTATGTCTTTCAATAACTAACCGATAAACGAGAAACAGAAATTCAAATGAAAAAAGCTATTAACAGCCCGAAATGAGGGGAATCCAATCACCTTGTAAAAATTCAAATGAAATAAACAACATAAATTCATACCTATCAACACCCAACTTCAAATGATTGGCTACAACGTAACTCGTTGCATCATTCATCTTCATCGTCAATGAGAGAGAATGCAAATGGATGAAACTTGTAACCGTCTCCCTCGTAAAACTTGTTTTGAAACTCTACCCAGTGAAGTCGCAAAGCGTGTAGGAAAGCACTGAGAGTCTCCATCACTAACAGAACACCAAATGTGGCAAAAATAAAGACGATGATGCCAACTATAAGGATTATGACGTTGTCGTACCTGTAAGACAGAAACCAGTGTCAACCATTCCACCCTTGATATTCCAGCAAGACAGTAAATCTAACAATTAATATCCCAAGTCCGATTATATCCAGTGAGCAACGAAAACAAAATTAGAAATAATGGCCAAAGAGGACAGTACTAGATGCAATCCAGAGTACAAAATTTATACAGACTACAAAATTTATTATTTAGCACAATCCAGAGTAACAAGATGAATGCACGTACCCCCAAGCAAGAATGAGAACCTTATCATAGAACACACTCGACAATTCTGAATGTGCCAGGCTGGAAAAGTAAAGAAACAAAAAGTTGCAAATTAGCGTACTTCAATTACTACCATATAAACCTGAAATCGTATGATAAAATTTGAGCAACATGAGTACATGCATGTGGATCTAATTTATTGAAACAAGAAAATCAATTCAATCGTTTTACATCCACTTTTACGTCATGAAAGCAAGAACTATCCAGCACAAACATGCTATGAATGCCCTTATTATCGCAAGTATAGACATCTATGAAAATGCATGTTTTTTTACAAGGATTTAGAACAAAAGTCTATGATTAGTGATATAAACAGATGGAAAAATAACAAAAATGCATGGTAGGGCCTTATAAAGGTGCAATTTAGTTCAAAATCTGCAGTTGTAAGGCCTCCTAACTGTGCAATTTATGTTATAATTGGTTTTATGGTCTAACAACTGTCTATTTTGGTACATTAGAAGAGTCTAAGATTCACAAAGATAAATGTTCGAAGAATGTTACCTCAAAGCCCATAAACGAAGGTATGAAGCAGTATTTGAAACTGCTCCAAGTACAAATTCAATAGTGTGAATGAGTTGGTGAACAAAAACTTCACTAAACTCAAATTCTTCATGATCATGGGAATCATGATTTTCACCTACTTGCAAGGAGTCATCCGCGGTTTCAAGTATAGTGTAGGATTGGCCATGGTGCCTCTATCGTAACATAAATACCAGAATCAGCACAAAGAGAGAGACTAGCAGAGATGAAAGAAATTTAGAACATACATTTTCGTGTTGTTTCTTCAAAATGAAAGGCCTTGGAAGCAGCATCCATGGTACTGAAACTAAGGCCAGTAATACTAGCACAATCTGGAAAGAAAACCATTGCAGCCCAAAAATTCTCATTACCACTCCAGTGCTCGTGGATCTATTTCTTTAATTAGAATTCTTTGCTTGCGGAATGAATTCAACATTTAGAATAGAGAAGCTCCATGAATTACCTGTACAGTTTTCTGACCTACAAAGAGTTGATTCTCGCCCAAATTTTCAGTAGGACCAAGGAACATGTATATCATAATGTGATACAAATCGGCTTGAGAACCAGTGCACCACTTCACAATGATGAGAACAGAGAGGTAGCCAAATAAACAGTTCAAAAATAGCATCTGTGGAATAAATTGGAACCTGGAATATTATAGCTGTGTTAAAGGTATGACTGAAGGTTTAGAAGAAACAGTAGAAACGATAAATTAAACACATTTTGCTGATAAACATAAAATATTTTTTACATTACAGCCTACATGTTTAAAAGCCATTATGACAGTTTGAATGCATACAAGTGCTTTTAGTGAACTGGTCAACTTACCAAATGTTCACGTTACTTCTGAAGTATAAGGCATTGAAATAGCTAATTGTGATTCCAAGATTCATTTGAGCCACACCAAGAAGTATGGACATTTTCATCTTCAAAGAATTGAGGAATGGAAGCTCGCTGCGGGTGCCATGCCATACAGGGTCAACACCAAATGGATATGCGGAACGGACTTTAATTAAGCCAATTGTAGTAGCATCTCTGCAAAGGGAACATTCCAAAGTAATTCTCAACAACTCCAAGACAATATAGTAGAGAACCGTATATATTTTAGCACATTAAAGTTTGAGTCATACTCGCAAGAAAGATCTCGGCAAGCATAAGCTGAGCGACCAAACAGTTCAAATGGGACAGAGAAAAACTCATTGTAGATCAAGCCTGTGTAGATTGAGAAAAGAGCCATCATCAAAATGACATAACGACCACCAAAGGTCATCTCCATGATGTCTCCAAGCTTCTGGTAACCCAAGAATGATACTGTTAGTTTCCAAAATGAAACATAAGCACTGGAAACTTTGATGCATGAAAATACTGGCAAAACATAGAGAAATTGCATGCAATTGGAAAAATGATTTATGGTTTTACATAAGTCAAGTCAAAAAGGGATAGGTGGAATACTGATGATAAGTATCATGAAGACTATAGTAACGAGCTTAAACACCAAGGCTACTTCATAAAGTAGAAATGTAGAAATTGATAGCTATTGTTGCTTTATTGGTAAGTGTTCCCGTTAAAATATCAAAATTGCAAAGATTGCACAGTGATAACAAACCAAGAAAATATATTACATACCTGATCTTTCAATAACAGCAAAAAAGACATGTTACCCATATAATCCTAAAACCAATTATAAATTAAAGAAACCATGACTAGAAAACGAATGAATTTTGTTTTTATAATCACATATTTTTGAAGCATTGACTTTGACACCTAAATCCAAGCATAAACATAATCAGCAACAAACACGAGTGCAGAACTTGAAAGTCAAATTGTCATATATTTTGCTTTAGCTTAATGAATATTGGAACTATTTTCAAAAGTAACCAAACATTACCTGACTAGAAAGTTTCCTTTCTCTGAATATCAAATATAGAGTAGCAAGTAATAAGCATATTCCATGCCCCCAATCACCAAACATGACAGCAAAAAGAAATGGAAACGTAACAACAGTATATACACCAGGATTTGCTTCTTGATACTTTGCCACCCTGCATTCACAAATGTAGGTACCTTGATTAATAATTTATATTGATATGATTTAAAATATAGTCTAGTGGTAATATCACATAAGATAACCCCTTAAGGGCTCTTTCATTATTAATCCCTTATTACTTTTAAAGACATGTCCAAAAATATTTTTTATTCGTACATGCACAAAAGTCAACAGAGCTTTAGCAACTTTGGTGGCAAACAGCCATCAAAGTACCGACAAACCATGCTATGCATCCCTAAGATGTTTTGGATAGTGGGTACAACTCTTGAACACATGTTCAAATGAGATTCATTTTACAACATGTGTTTAATCTCGAGTATAAATTGACTAGGGGTCAAAATGGAAATGAATGTACATTGTAGAGAAGTCAAAGAGGAAACCTACTTGTATCAAGTAGACAGCTTAGTTTTGCATTTACAGATCAGGCAGATAAAACCAGCTCATACAAAGTAGCAACAGAATAATTAAACACTACAAAATATTTGATGTAGCTTTAATTTATGCTGGAAAAAAAAAATTCTTCTATAGACTAATAAGCTATTTAACTGCATATGCTACTATCCTCATGAGCAGATGATACCAAAATTCACTGTTGTAATCCTTCAATTATAAATAAAGCAGGAAAAAAGATCCCGAACTAGAGTGACTGACCCATATGCATCAACAATTTCCTGAAATGCTGAGGTGAATTTGTTTGTGCGAAAATAAGTAGGTGGAGACTCCTTCGTAGGCAAAACTTGGAATATTGTTCCAACTTGTGAGTTGGAATCACAAGATGCTCTTTGTAATGCATCCTGGATCTGCAAATACCAAGTTCAAAATGTAAGAGATTGAATGGCATGCAGCCTTTGTACCCTAATGGCTTAAAGCTAAAGGTTAATTACTTGCTCCAAGAATACTAAAAGCCATGAAAACAGGCAAACGCACATACCTGCTTTGTTGCAAAAAGGGGGCTCCAACCCTCTCCCACAAGACACTTTTTTGTTACATCAAGGCTAAGCATATTTAAAGTATGATATATGGATTTATCCTTCCTCACCTTCAAATTTCAAATAAACATTGTGAAATTGCAAGAAGTTACTGCATTCTTCTAAATAACAAATTCACAATCAAAGTTAAGCCATCTTATACAAAAGGGAATGGAACAGGCCAAAAGATTATCGGAAAAAATTAACAAAAGAAAAAAGACTGACCAAAACGTCCCACTGCTCAAAATGATCTCCCATGGTCTGTAACAAATTGCCACGGTGTGAGAATCCAGAATCAATGGTAGTCTTCAGCTCTGAAATCCTTCCTGAAACCTGCATTTGATTCAAGTAACTATATCAAGGATGAGGAAGGGGAAATAAAACCTTTGCACTGATAAACACAAAAATGGGATCTCTATAACAGATACAAAAATAATAACATATCAGACCAAAATATGATGCCAAATGAAACACTCTGAGCATCGGTAGAAATAACATTCAATCATTTACTTTCAATCACAAATGCAATACCATGAAAAGCTGCAGTATATGCATGCATATTTAACTGTAAGAAGAAAAAAACACTAAATAAAGACAGATATGCCTTGAGGCCCTCGACAAGCAGCTATAGGACCTAATAAGTATTTAGTACAAACAGTCATCAGTACAATGGCTTTGGTTCTCAAGGCAATACATAGGCCTAGCAGAGGCAAGTAGACGATTCTTTCAAGAAAACACAGGTTTCCCTCAAGCGTCACTTATTTTCACATGAAAAACGTAAAGCCTATCGTAAACAAATAAACAAAATCTATCTCTTGTATCTCTCAAGCAAAACAAGAACTTAAAACATAACAAATTCCATAGCTGTCAAACATGGATACGTTCTTGTACAGCAGTAGCCTGTCCAAGTGACTACTGATCAATAAAAGGTGGTTCTACTCTACCCAGTGCCTCCACTTATCCATTACAGTATGTCATACAAGATGGCCATTTCAGTGAATGAAAAAGGATCTAGAACTGATCCACAACAAGCTCAACCACCACTAGAACAGCGGAAGGCAACTCAGGAAAGTTTGAAGTAGGCAGTCTTGAGTTTCACCAAGTCTCAACACTTCCAATTAATTAACTAAAAGCTAGAATGTCGTCTACGAATGAGCCGTATAACACTCAACAAGTTAAATTGAAGGTAAAAAAGGAAAAACAATATTTTTCATTCTCTAATTTATTCATGAAATCAGAATCTATAAATAGAGGACTGCTCATACAAATAAATCCCTCAAATCTAGGGACACATATTTGAATAATAAAAACAAATAAACATAAATAAGGAAAGAACAAATCTTCCTATAATTATTCAAAATCAAATATGCCCATAATTATTCTAATTAAACAAATATCCTAGAATATGTCTAGGATAATTTCAAGATCTTCAACATAAATATGAGTCAAAACGTAAATAGAAACTGCAACAAGGAAAAAAAAAGATATATTGATGACAACAAACAAGCACAATACTAGGAACAAAATAAGATACACAAAAGGCTTAGAACAAATTGACAAAGAAAAGGAGACTAATAGAGGGGGAAGAGGAAGACAAACAGAACTAGATGCACACAAGAGTAGATTAAAAGCTTACTTTCAGACAAACCAAGAACAATGATAATTTATGATGGTCATACCTCATTGATCATTTGAGCTTGTTTTCCTAGGTCCTCAGCAAAAGGGTAACGATTTGCAGCAAAAGCCTCACATATTTTGAGGATTTTGTTCTTTGCTCTTTCTCCAGAATAGAACACAACGAAAACATTTTTCTCAGCCTGTAAATTTAACATGTATAGATTACACAAAGAAAGCTACTTCTAACTATCATCAATGCCAAAAATTATACATTTTTACTCTCATATTTTCATGTAGAAAAAAGATATATAAATGTGCCACGCACCTTCTCTCCTGAAACAGGATCAGTAACAGGATCTTCCACTACAGCCTGCTTCAGAAAGACATTACCCCTGGTAGCACGAAAGAGAATTCTTTCAAAGGCCATGGACTTTTCTCTAGGAACAAGACCACTAAGAAATCCCAACTTAACTTGCTTTGATGAATCTGTTGAAACTTCCTTCAAACAGGAATACAGGAACAATTATATTTAGTTAGACGGGATTTCTTTTTCTTTCAACTTAATAAATTAGAAGATTCTGAGTACTACAAAGAAAAGCAAAACCAGGATAAAGGCTTATACTTGCTCCATTAATAAAGGCGTTTCCAAAGTTTCATCACCAGCACGACGTGTTTCATATTCTCTCTGCTGCTCTGCAGCACAGCTTTGAGCTGAGTGGAAAAACTCACCAGCCTGAAAGGAAGAAAAAAGACTTCCATGTAACCGCTTCAAAATATGAGAGGAAAACTTAACTACATGAGGCAAATTGGAAATTTTTTTAATATCATAACTTCACATGATTTGCTAAGGTGACAATTCATTCGAACTGGGCTAGTTTGAGCTGACCCAAATTAGAACATCCTAAATTGGTCTAACCTAACTCAAATCGAATTTAATTCGAGCCAATAAACTCGAACCCAAACCAAATACTAACGAGCTGGCCCAAACTAGCCAAAATTACTAATAAACTCTCTACAAATACCATTAGACACAGATACTTATCGAAAAATAAAGAATTCAAGTAATGTAAAATGTCACATGAGGATACTACTTTAACTATCATATAATATATAATTCTTAGGACAAATGGCTAGTTGAAAAGAGAATAACACAACATATAGTGATAAAAGGTTTGGAGTTTTACTGCAAAGGCTAATGCCTAATCAGTTTAAAGATAAAAACTTTATAATACTAATTGAAATTAAAGATGATTTTTTTTTTTAAGATATGGATAAATTTAAATGCTAAAAGCATTAACATTAAAAAATGTAACATACTAATGTGATAAAATAAATAAATAATTATTATTAATTCCTTATCAGTTTAATTTTCAAAAGAAAAGAGAAAAAAATAATATATCATAAATGAAAAAGATTAAAAGAAATGAAAGATTATTTTAATTTTAAGATAACTTTTTTTTTATCTCTTTTTATTTAAAATTAAATTTTATTTTGAGTCAATGTGCTAGTCTTAACCCAAGTCAATTTTATTTAGATTATTTAAGCTGGCCCACAATTGACCAAATTTTAATTAGATTCGTGTTTGATTCGAGTACTTCGATTCAATCAATCTAATCACGGTACAAATTCTCATCCCTAATGATACTACAATGATGAGTTATAGTTCAATATCAATATAAAAAAGAAACAATACCTTTTGCAAAACAAGCTTATATTCTACAAGTTCACTATAGCACCGTTGCAACTTTTCACCATTTGCATTCATTTCAATCAACTCTGCCTCAAGTTCACCAAGTTTTACCTACAAAGACATGAAAAGAGTAACTTAAATAAACATAATTAAAAAAGAAAAAGCTGTGCGCAAAGTAAAATGACAGTATACCTCAAGGTCGTCAATATTGATGTCGACTTGTGTTGTTGAACCTTTTGGAACAAAACCAGCCCTCACCATTTGCTCCTTGATAAAACGTAATTTACGAGCCAGTTCACCACATCTTTTAATCTTTACCACCCAATGAAATGGGTCATTTTAAGAATGGGTCAAAATCAGATTTCATAGTTCCATATGAAATTTATAACACGGATTGAACAGTGTCCCTAACATCTACCTCAGAGAATAAGTATTACTTGCTCAATTTATACACATTGGAAAGTACATACTACTCTAACCACCAACAGTAAAACAAATGTACACAAATTCAATAACACATGACAGTTGGAATCTAATGAAAATTTGATATTTACTAAACTTTATAATTTTTCTGTACTAGTACGTTTTACCTTCCAATTTAATCACAGGAATTATTTCCATAAGCAAAGCAAAACAAACAAAAATGCAAGAACACTTAAAGCGTATGCAAACTCATGAGCAGTGAGGATGAGTATCAATTCACCTGGGTAGCATAAGTCCGTTGAAACGGGCTCTTTTCTGCATTAAGCTGGAAGCAATGCAGCAAGACATATCGAGCACCAGTCAGTGGAAAATCTTTAAAGCAAAATATCACACCCATATAGGTTATCAAATCCAAAAACATGGACAGAAGATGACAACTTGAAATCAATGATATTGTCAAATATTATATAGTGCTCATGTGTCTATTCATTCATTATAATATTTTTATTCTCTCAACAATGTCCTTTAATGACCTTGCTGGAGCAGTAACTAAAACAAACACATATATCGACAAGCGTTCATTAACTTAGCATCTTAATTTCACGATATAAAGCAGAATAGTAAATGTATTTCATTTCATTACTTGAAAGTAAATAGTTTTTTCAGATAGGTATAATAAAACCATTATATATCTGACACTAACAGAGACTCGGAACGTTTCTTGCATTAACAGGACTAAATCTGTACGAAACAAGGGCCTAAGCAGAAAGCTAGTTCATTCCCGACTCAGACAAGTACCAACAATTTCCATGAAAAAGGATGCCACTATCACAAACCCCGATTTCAAACGCTAATCAATAGGATAGGTAACCAATCGATTAGGTAAAGTAATGCCCAATCAATTTTCAGTTTCATTTTTAGCGACAACGAAAGTATTCGATCCATCCGCCACCAACACCAATGCCAGAAGCAATTCAAACTAAGCTCAATTCTTCTTAAGAAAAAAAGGTAAGTCTCGCAATTGCAGCTTTTTGTCAAGACACTGGTAACTCCCGCTCGGTCCCTCCATACTCCACTGACTGATCAAGCAAGGACTACAATTTCCAACAACAAATCAACAATCGGAAACTAACGCAAGTAAAACCCTAATTTATTCCGAAAACAATATGAATAAATCCATAAACGATTCCGATTATCCAAATCTACACACAATGAAGGAGTCCAGTTCAGGGTTCGAACACCGACTACAACAAAAAAATATTAAGAACTGTAAAGAGAAAATGAAGACAGTTAAGTACATCTTTGAACTGGATAAGACCGAGGTCACCAAGATAAGAGACGGTAAGGTGAGCTGACTCGATTGGGATGATGAGCTGCACCAATTGCATCGGCTCTGACCGAAACAGATCCATCGGCGGACAACCCCCCATTCTCTTTCTCTCTGTCGCTCCCCCTGTGATATTGAGAAGCGGTGAACAAGAAGGAGAGATTAATCAGAGTCTTACAAAACTGGGACGTTTTTATTTTATTTTATTACTATTTTTTGTCATAAAAAACTGAGATGACTTGTGTGTGTGTGTGTGTTTTTTTTTTTTTTTTTTTTTTTTAAAGAACAGAAGAAATTGTCTTGCCTTTGCACACTCCTTTGGTAGGGACTAGGGACGACAATGTATGCCGTAGTTAATCGAAATGAATACGAATAAAAGAATTTGAATTAAATTAAATTAATTTACATAATTGAATAAAATTAAAATATATTGGGTCATTTCATTAATCAAAATAAAATTTAATTTAATTTTAAGTATAAAAGAATATAAAATAATATGTTCTACCTTTTTTAACCTTTCTTTTTTATCATATTATAATTTATTTATTTTGTTATATTATTTATGTTAATACTTTTAAGTATTCATATATATTCTTCTTAAACAAAAAAACATATATTAATTTTTAATTTCAATTATTATTATGAAGTTTATATCTTTAAACCAATTAAACATTAATTTTTGTAATAAAACTTCAAAATTTTTATCAGCTTATGTCGTGTTTTTTTTAATTAGTTTATTGTCATGAGAATCATGTATTAAGTAATAGTCAAAGTCGTATTCTCGTATGACATTTTAAGTTACTTGAACTTTTCATTTTTTAATAAGTATCAGTGTCTAACATCATTTGTAGATAATTTATTAGTAATTTGGATTAATTTGAGCTAATTTAAGCCAATTTTTTTTGTGTTTAATTTAAATCTGACTTACATTTATTAGCTCAAATTAAATTAAATTTAAATTAAAATTTGATCAATTTAAGCTAGACTAATTCGAACAAGCTCAAATTAGCTCAATTCATACGAATTATTAGTATTTTTTCATACTGTGATATAAAAGAATAAGAGTTTTATTTACGTTATTAATAAGTTGTTTATTTTATGTTTGTTGTATTATTGTCCTTAATTATTACTAGAAGTTGTTTATAAAATTTTTGGATTATATTTGTTAATGTGTTGGTTGTGGTTGAATTTGTATTTTAATAAAATTATTAGCTATAAAAATAATGGTAATATGTGCTTCAAAAGATAAATTCGAATCCTACCACGAGTGTGTGAGTTATTTTTTCTTTATTAATAAAAAAAAAAAAAAAAAAAGACCTTTAGAGCCCTTTTAAAAAAAAAAAAAATCGGACTTCTAGGTCAATTGGCATCAAACCCTAGACTTTCCTGAATTAATCGATGTCCAATTCTTGTAGAAACTCCTAGCCGAAAGCTCTGGAAGCTTACCTTCCAAGAGCAGACAGCTTCTTATTCTTCTATTCCACCATACTTAAACCTGTTTTTGTCCAGCAACCTAGTTTTTGCTTCCACACCATTTCACTCTAACGCAAAAAATCGTCCCCTCTAACAACATCGATCTCCATCACCACCACTTCCCTCTTCTTTGTCTTTTCCAGTTCTAACAACTATCCAACAACCTCGATATTCAACAACTTTATCAGACCTAGAAGCTCAATCCCACTGCGAAACCCAAATATCCATACACCACCTGAATCACTACAACTTCCAATGTCAACCAACAACCCACACCTTTTGAATTCAGTAACTATTTCCCATTGCCATGGTTGTGCTATTCATTCGACCTCCCCCTTCCTTTACCCAAGCCCTCCGACCATCAAAGCCACCCACCGCTAGACTCACAACCACTATCTGACTATCCCCCTTCACTAACTGAGCCTCCTTACAACTCACAACCACCATCGACATGGTTCATAACCTCCAAAAATTCAAAACTCTTTACAATTTTCCACTACCCATCGACCATTGCGCCTGGTGGCCGAGCCCCCTCTCCCGAATACCCAAGACCACCTGAAAGCCCATCACCCATCGCCCCTAGTAGTTGAGTCGCACCCCACAAATGCCCAAGAAATCATGCGAAACTCAACCCCCCATAAACTTGCGTGAAATTCCAATCCCCATAAAGTCGCGCGATGTTCATCCCCTTCACCTACCCAGGACTCCAATACATCATTTAACTGTCCTATTCTTGAAATCGACCCTCATAGAACACCATCTCTGTAAAACCGATACAATCTATGTCATACTCAACCTTCATTGAAACACCCAACATCATCGCAAGCTTCACACCACATAGTCGACCCCCAGTCTCAACCTGCCTCCTCCTCACGACAATCCCCTCTAGCTATTGACACTCAATTTCAGTTTCCTTCATCTGTGCGACCACCTTTTAATTACCCAGCCACCAATAACACCATAATCAAGCATATTAATACCAAAAGAATCAAGGAGTATTCTCAAAATATAGTTATAGATGTTATTGCTGTGAATAACGTTTCTAAAATTGAAAATGAAACTGAAGGAATTGAGTATGAAGACATTGTGAGGACTGCAAACAACAAAGACTCCAAAATTGATGTGGCATTAATTCAAGGGAATATTAGTTATGATGCTCTAGTATTAGATATGATATTTTCCACATTGCTAGTAATCTCTTATGTTTCTTCAAATTGATTACTAGATAAATTATTTCCAAAGAGGGGACTACACTCACAATATCAAGTTGGTCTTATCCCAGTTGCTCTCATTATTTTCAACTGTATTTCACAATTTGACATCAATATTTGTAAATGAAGAAAGACCTTATTAATTCCAATTCTTGAAAAGTTAGCTCAGAGTTTTATAGGTCTTGAATTCCAAAAAAAGCTTACTAGTTACTATTGAAAGCAGCGTTGGAAGAAGGTTTACATGTCTATTGGTTTAGATGTACTAACCTTATTCAATGAGCACATGACTAGTCTTTGTTTGAATCTTAGAATTCATAATGATGGAGATATAGTTGTAGAGCCGAAAATGAATCACGATTTGAAAGAATGCTCTGTGTTTGGTTGAATCCAAGTTGATAAGAAAATGATTCCTATAATCAAACATTTTGGTTGGACCAATCTAACGTTGGGATTTACTGTTGTTGAATCAAGACTTGTAATGTTTTATTTAGAGAACAAATGTGATTCAGCTTGTTTCTAATTTGAGGGCATTTCTCTATTGCAACTTTTGTACAAAATGCCATGGAATATTCAGCAAACATTGTCACCAACATTTCATTCATGAAAAAAGGCTCTACTCAAAGGTCAATTTTGGGCTTGGTACAATAAATTGGATGGAACTGTAGAGTTGAACGACAATGCAAAATGTGATTTAAGTGATAGTAAGCAGAGGACAAGATTCATGGCTAGAAGCATCGAAAATGTTACTCTAAATTTACAAACAATACTAGATGGAGTTATTGAATTACACTCCCAGCTGGTTCATTCATCTATCTTCAAATGGCTTATTTGCTCTTTGATCTCAAAAAGATTCGGGGTTGAATCTCTTCAAAGAAAGGGAGAATTGATGTAGGAGAATAAGAGTTCTATTTACGTTATGTTTATTTGTATTTGTTTTAATTTTGTCCTTGAGTCATTACTAGATCTTTTAGGGAACTTTAAGGTCATATTTGTCAATGTATTAGTTGTGGTTGAATTTATCTTTTAATAAATTTGTTAGTTATAAATAGGAGGATAGTGTATGCTTGAAGAATAAATTGAAATATTGTATGAACTCTTGTACGAAGGCTTTCCTCTCATTTTTTTAATGAATATTCAATTTTTATCTAAAGGTTCTTCAATTTTTTTTTAGATTAAATCGAACTTCTACATTATATTATTTAAATATGATACTAATTTGAAGTTTATAAATAATCATGAACATCATTATTCTTGGAGGATAACCTTTTAGTAGTTAATGGCTTATGTTGCTTACACACTATGACATTGTATCAAAGTTTCAATCGATTAATGAGCTAAATGCTTTAGGTCTCGCCTCGCAAAAAAAATGAACAGGCTTTGCAAAAAAAGAAAGACGAGTGACCTAAATATAATATAATAAAATACATTAAAATATAAAGTGATAGAATTTGCAAGAGACAAAGACCTACATTTTGAAGAGGCACGTTAGAGGTATTGTCCAACATTGCTTAAGCATGATATTAAACTAATGTGAGGTTTATAAGTAATCATGAACATTATTATTCTTGAAGGTTAATATTTTAAAAATTGATAACTCATGTTACTTATACATTATACCATATAAATAAAAATTTATATATAGCCTTAATACTATGTTACCAATCGGAGAAATTTTTTTTATGTTATGGTAGTATTGAAATAGCAATATAATAGGAGAGAGATAAAAACAATTAATGTGGGAGAGAGAAATGTGTGAAAACCTAAAAAAATAGTTGGTAAGAAATATTTGAGTTTATATCTTTCATGAGATGTACTCACTCTTTATATATTACTGCTCTATAGAAGAAAAAAAATTAAGAAATAACCTAAAATAACATTCTCAAAATATATAATAATAAAAATAGCACCTATTTTTTGATTTAAGAGGATATGAGTTAAGGTTGTATTGATACTAAATATATTATTTTTATTGTTATAAGTTCTAAGCGGTATTGTTTTTGTTATTTAAAAAAAAAAATCCCCAAGCATCGTATTATCCAAGTAAAATTAGGAAATTTCAAAATTTTGACATTTATTTGCAGGAGAATATTTTTAAATTATGAAATATGCCCCCCTAAGAAGGAATATGTATAGAAGTCGTTTTTTAAATATATTAAAAAAATAAAAACAAAATAGATCTATTATATATCAAACTTGTACTATTGTTTTTCATATTCAATCAACTATGTATTCTTTATAATATTGTTTTTATTCTTCTTTTAATTCAATTTTTGCACCATTTTAGGACAAAATTATACTATTTTTTTTTATCTCCAACTTACTATACTTACAATTTTTTTTAAAATAAAATAGCTTGTAAACAGTATCATATTATATGAACAATTTTACACATATAGCACAATATTATTTATAGTATTATTTTAGTGCAAAACTTTTGAAACATTTAGTGCAAAATTTACGATTAAGTGATAGGATAGAGTAGATCCTCAAAGGCAGTCTCTGTAGTCAGAAGCTCTATCATAATATATTAATACACGCGAAGACAATTAATAAGAAAACATTAATAATCAGGGAATAAATGGCCTAAACAGTTATACTAATATATTTTCAACACTTCTTTTAACAGTGATAGATACAATTCCATGAACCAAACAGAGAAAAAAAGATAACTAAGTCTCTACAGTTAAAAATATGGATATTGAGATTATGAAAGTGGATTTGTTTCCGTTGTAATAATTGGATTTTTTTAAGATTCAAAAAAAATCAGACCCCTAAATGAACTATAAATAATTCGTATTTATTGAGGTTAACGTGTTCATGGCAAAAATTAGGGGAGATGAGCAAGATAGAAAAGGAGTAACATTGATGGGGTCACTAAGTTAGGCAATGACAAAGAGTCATAGCTGGCAGCCAACCAAATTTTGAATAGTATTATCATAAGATATAGAGTAATGCTACCATTTGTCACGCCTTCCTTTTAGGACCATATGGGTAATTATCCATCCACCATTTTTATTTTCAATTACGCAACGATAATATAAGCTCGAAAGTGTGCAATAAAATGAAGGTAGATTTGAATTGTAATAAAATACTTGATGGCAAGCTCTTACATTAAATATTATCATCAAAAGCATTAGGAAGCCACCTGCAAGTGCAACTCTAAATTTTAAACAAATACACATCATATGTATTTCGTTTTAGCTAAGAATCTGATTAAGCATATGGGACCTATGGGTAATAATACAACACATCTGGTTGAACAATTTCACCATACAGCTTCTGGAAAAAAAAAAACCTTTGGTAGGGCAAATGATCTACTACTATGTCTACTTTACTGCAGTTGTCCTGTTACATTCTTTTAACACTGTCTCCATGAAAAGCTACAAATCCCTCACTTGCAAGACTAGTAACTGCATTCCTTAGCTGAAATTAGAATATCAAGATTAATTATCCGCATGTTCATTCATATTTCATACTGTGCAAACTGATAACGAGAAGAGAAAGAGATACTGACATCGTTAACGTGATATTCAGTGCCAGAGTTGTTCTTTTTCAGCTCTTCTAATAACTAGAATAAAAAGGTTGATAATATGTTAGTTGTATATAAATTCTAAAATAAATTACCTTACAGCTTAATGTTACCTCTAACAAGCGCATTGAGGCTCCTCCTAGTTGCATTTTCTCCATAATTATGCTGCGAGTTGCTGATAGCATATTCTCCCGTCTCATCCTTTCGCTTGCCGAAACACCAGTAGTGATAAGATCCATGTCAATGGTTCCTTAAATTCAGGACTCATAATGAATTAGATCTAGTTTTTTTAGGCCAAAAAAAATATCAGGTAAATAAAAAGAATAATAATAACAATAATAATAATAATGTTGTTTCAAAGATACCTGTGGAGTGATCTGTGGCTGACTGTTGCATTGCAACTTCCAGAAGCCGAAATGCCTCCACTACATCTCGTTTCTCAACCTGCACTAATAAGAGAATAGTTAGTCTTACTCTATTAATCCAACCATACTTTGCTACCTCCCAAGCCAAGCTTTCACTGACCCTTTCTGAGAATCGCATCCTAGCCAGGGCTTCGCTAAGTCGTATCAAACTCTCAATCTGCCTAGGTGTTGCTGTTATCACCTGTTAAACATTATCCAAGCATAGAAAACTAAGTAAACATTTAAAAAATAAGTCTGAACCCACACTTCAAAACCAAAATAATGAAGTTGGTAGGAGAGAATTTGAAGGAAAGTATCAGGAAATATACCATCTAATTTCATAAAACCTTTGCAATCATAGTCTTCATAGATGTAAGATACAAAAACATAAAATATTAAGAAGAAAAAAGGCTGAGAATTCCAGTTCTGACATATATTGTGAAAAACAAAGCGAAAAAAAGGAAGGTGGTTCAGGTCTCGATCAATAATAAAACATGTATTATGATTTGAAGGGGAAGGCGTAGTTTAATAAATAAATTATTCTGAAAACTGAAAGCAAGCGATGGTTGTACAGAATAGAAAGAAACTTCTCACCTTTTTACTACTGCCTGGGAAATTACCTCTTCTTCTCAAATCCACATATCCTCGGGTCAACTCTTCAGCAGCTTCATCAGATAATTCTGGATGAATATGCTTTCGTGCATAGCTCACATAAGCAATCAGCGTAGGAAGGTCCAAACATTCATGTTCTATGCTCTGCAATAGATAACAACCCAAAAGACAAATGAGAAGAATTGTGAAATTTTAGTCTTGTAAAGGAGATGCACTGAAAATATTTTTGCTAGACCTCAGGATTCTCGAAGTGCAATGAGACAATATGCTTGGCAAGACGCCTGTCTGTCTGTTCATCAGCCTTGTCTAGAATTAAGTAAATCAAATCAAACCTGAGAATTTATAAAAAGTATGTGCTGTTAGTGGCTTCTGCTAATAAAATATTCATAATTCTTCTGATGCAATTATACTTGTTCGTAAAACATGCAAAGTTATGAAACAAACCCCAGCCAGTACTCATGGTTTAAGGCTGAAAACCGTAGTATTCAATTTAGACAAATAAAGCTGATGACACTGATGAACAGTAATTCATACAATTCTAAAATTAAATCATCTGAAATATTGTACAAATGAGCATGTTCTACCTGAAGGCACATAAATAATATCTTCACCTGGACAATAAGGTTGGTGGAAGGTGTATGTTGTCTATCACGGATAAGCGAGGATTATAACGTGAACCACTTGGATTTGCACAAGCTAATACAGAAGTCCTAGCATTAAGCGAAGCAATAATCCCTGCCTTTGCAATTGAAACAGTTTGCTGCTCCATCACCTAGGAAAATGCAGTTGTAAATGTACACTCATGAACAGAGTCATCACAGGATACAGATAAAAATGGTTGATCCCCAAGCCACAGTGAGAACAGCATTGCAGTTTCTCCCATTAGATTGCAAACTTATTTATAATTGATCGTTTAGCCTAAGATCCTAGTAAAGTCTCTATGCCACAGATAGATATCCCATTTATTACCACTATTCTCAATAACCCCATGTTCAACGACAAAGAGATGGAGAGCAAAATTAACACTAGTACAAAAGCTTGCCAAGCAGGTGAAAAGGGTTATTAGGTTTGTCATGATTTCAGAATCAATGAGTATATCTAACCTCATGAAGCATGCTCCTTGCATTTTCAGACATTTTATCAAATTCATCAATGCAGCAGATGCCTCTGTCACTTAAAACCAAGGCTCCACTCTCCAAAACCTAGAAAGTATGTCATTAAAGCAAATATTCTAGTTAGTATGACATGCTTCTAAGACATGGTAAAAGAAGCGAAAGCATCAAGTAGAGACATAGAGATGATATTTATACCGTTTCACCCGTTTCAGGATCTTTGCTGACATAAGCAGTCAAACCAACAGCAGAACTCCCTCTTCCACTGGTGTATATACCACGAGGGGATAATTTGTGTATATACTGGAGCAGCTGGGACTTGCTTGTTCCAGGATCACCAACAAGGAGAATATTAATATCACCACGGAAGCTAGCACCTGATGGCAACTTCAGAGGATTCCCACCAAACAGCTGTATTCGAGGATTCATGAATTAAATTAAAATTGACACAGAAAATGAGCAAGCTACATCTCCTAAATTAGTAAATAAGGCATCAGTTAAAAAAATGTAAAAAGACCTGGCAAAGAAGACCTTTCTTTACATCATCCAGCTCCCATATGTTTGGAGCCAAAGACCTAGTTAGCCGGTCATATATATCAGGATGTTTTGAGAGCTCTTTCAGCTCTTCCACCTACAATTAAGGAAGATCATGATCACTTAGTCAATATAAATAAAACTCAACATGATAAAGGGAAAGAAAAACGTGCACACCTTCTTCTCATCAAAAATGATATCTTCCGAATTTCCAACTGAACCATTATCAAATTCAATTTGATCCTCCACCACCATTCTTGACTTGTCAGTCTTCTTTATGTGCAAACAATCAATGTAAGTCTGCAATAAAAAAGAAAAGGAGTTTTAATCAGGCCATCCCATAAGCAAAAACTCCATATTTAGAAAAGAAAATGATAGAACACATACTTTGAATAAGGATTTTACAGTCCTCTGTGTGGGTCCAACCCTGACGCTCATAGCTCTATAAATTCCTGTGATCTATTAAGAAATAGATCAATGTCAATCAGATAATAAAAATTCCTTATCTTTATTGAGGTCATGTTGAGTTCACATGTCATCTTCACCTCAACTCTGTCACCTGGTTTCACAGCATCAACCAGTTTGTCATGCACCAACAGGCTCACTGTATGTGGTGTGCCTCCTTCAGGGATCTCATCAGGCATCTCCTGGAGCCTCACAATCTGCTTATCAGTGAACCTGGTTTGGAAAGGATGAAGTATGACTAGTTAATCATAATAGTGTAGCAATTAGAAACCAACAATTTTCTCTCCAAATAGATGAAACCATTCCTGTAAAAAGTCATTTTTAGGTAAATATTCCCCACAATGCTTTGCTTAGAATGCTTAAGACTTAAGATAATACAAAGATCTTTCCATCTCAAACCCCACTTTCACTGAACCCTAGCCAAATAGAGGATTGGATAAAATTTTAGATGAGGCGAGATCAACTCATGGTCAAGCTGCTAGTAGAGAAATCTATTTTCCAATAGTATTACCAAACTACAATGAAATTAAAATTCTTAGTGATGCATGCAAAACTCATTTGTCCAAATAAATTTTCAGGGGAAGACACTATTGGGAGAGAAATACTTTACAACTATTGCGTCTAAAAAAGTTAAATGTGCATCATGGCCATGAGCTTAATCAGGCCACATTAAAGTTATATTTTGACCTGCATCTATTATGGACCAATGTCATGGAGTTCTTGGCTTGACACTCTTCCTTAATACACAACATAGGTTCTGTTATTCGTCCTGATAAAACCAACAGCAAATACAAATTACTTATCCAAAGACAAGAATCTGGAAGGAGAAGTAAACTTAAAAGTAAGTGTCCATCAGCATTACCTTTATCAACAGGAATAGCTTCAGAGTAGTTGCCACATACAAGGCATCTAAATACTGCTTCTCTAATTTCTGGTATTATTGAACTACATCGAATGACCATTCCCTTCAAAGACACCATCCTCTCAATATCTAATAAAATCACGGTTATACAGAGCAATTAGGTGAACCTTAAAGATCAAAATTTAAAATCAAAGTCAAAAGGAGACAGTATATAATAAACTAACCAGATGGGTTGAGATTTCTCATTGATGTTGAGCTTCTAAGATTATAAATTCGAGTTTGAATGTGCTTTTCAAATAAGGGGTTAATAATGGGCACCATTTCCATCAACACAATGTCGAAAATTGCAAGAACCTCAAGTGGGTACCTAACTATCTTGGCATACAAATCAGAATCATAATCAAACAGATCACGTGCATCAACATCAAGTGAATCACCCTCGAGCTCAAGGACTCGCTTGATGGTCTGAATGTACTTCCCTTCTGTATGATATTCTCCCTCAGAAAACTGAAAGGACCGGTCCCAAAAATTTTTAAGGAATCTAATAATGGCAGCTTTAACATCGTTTACACTTATGTTGGTACCCCAAACATATGTAGGGCGGTCCTCATCCATGTCAAAGCCCTCACCACCTTCAGAAGACATCGGTGCTTCGTCCGTAGACTGAGGGGTGGCTGCGGCCAGGGGCGACTCCAAATTGTGAGAGTTCCTATGCCACAATTCATGAAGTATTATTTCAAGCATTCAACAAATCCAGGAAAAAAAAACTAAAAATGAATTGAAAGGTAAAAAAAAAAAAAAAACCATATCAGATCATTAAACTAGCATCATAAATATCATACAAGGTCGCAAAAATCTAAGCATTCGTGATACAACATAACCCAGTTACACACATTTCCTATTACTAATTAAAACAAATAAGATAATCGAAAGACGACAAGCCAATGTCCCAAATATAACCTTAATCTAAATGAAACGGAAAGAGGTTTTCTATGATTTGCAATAAAATGAAACCTCATTTGAAACAAGGAAGAACAAATCATTTAAAACAACCAGCTGACAACCCAACTTTGGTAATCACAAAATAGGTAAGTTACATATTAAAAAAGAGGGAAATGGACTGATGGAGAACGGCGAACAGAAAGAGAGTGAACTGTGGAGACTATTGACTTGGTCAATTTCGAAAAGGGAGCTTAGGGAACTGCAACAATGGATGATTCTTCACCGACGGCGTTGATGTGAGAGAGGGAGAAGTTGAAATTTGGGTAAGTGATAAACGAATAGCTGAATAGGGTTTGGGAGGCTCCTGTCGAAAGAAAAAGTTCTCTTTATGATTTGAGGATGATATCTCGAATATCGCGGGAACGGAATGTGATTTTCCCGCCAGATATTTTGTGGGCCGGAACAGGTCGAGTTTGGACACTATTTTACTTAAGATATCCACTGATTTCTAAAAGTTACATTAAACATTTAAATTTATAAAAATCTAAACATCTATTTTTTAAGCCTTATATGTCCATTCTAATTTTTAATTTAATAATTATTAAACAATTTATCCTTATTATATATAAAAATTTAAATAATACATAATATTCTTTTGATATAATTAACCCTATATTTTAAGTAGTATTAATTACCTTTTTAAAATATATTATCAGATTAAATAAAAATTTTAAATATAACAATAAAACTAAAATTACATTTAATAAAAACTTTAAATATAAAAATGAAATAAAAATTACATTTAATAAGTACTTTAATAATATAATAATTACCTTATTTAATAAAAAATTTAAATATTATTTTATTTTAACAAATAATATAGAAATATAACAAAATTAATTTTGTATTTATTTTAAATATATTGTATAAATTAACTAAATAAATAAATAAAATTATTAAAATAATCGTATAAGGCATGTATTTTTAACTATTAATGCCAAAAGTACACATCTATATATATCTATGTTATATATAAAAGTTTGAATCGAGCCTAATAATTTTTTGAATAAAATTATCTCTATATTTTAAGTTATTGATATTAGTTTTTTTTTTTAATATATTATCACATTACATAAAGATTCTACACATAATAATAAAATAATAATTATATTTAATAAAAATTCTAATAATATGATGATTATCACTTCTAATAAAAATCCTAAATATTAATTTAGAAGCATAGAAAAATAATTTTATATTATAGCATCATATTAAATAAAAAATTTAAATATAATAATATAAAATTATTATATTAAATAATATTATTTATAAATATTTTAAATATTAGTTTATTTTATAAGCATAAAAAATTAATTTTATATTTATTTTAATATATTGTAAAAATTAATTAAAATAATTTAAATATTTCTAACTAGAATGAACATTCTCTATATTGTCTTCAGTCGGCCCTCATAAATAAAACATCACTTTTTGACCGGAAGAAATTAATTTATAAAAATAGAAAGCAATTATCAAATGTAAATGTTTTTTCAATTAATATTTGAAAATTGCTGTAACACAGTAATTGAGGCCGAAGGTTATGAGTTGCTCACGGTGGGTGACGTGTCCACATTTAATAGGTTTCTATATAAATTTATATAAGATATAAGCAAAATGGTACATCTATTTTTTAAAAGATTAAACTTGAACATAGTTAATTAAATTTCATAATTACTTATAAACCTTACATTAATATCATGTTTAAATAATGTAGCACAATACCTCTAACAAATATTAACTTCCAAGATAATTAAGTTTTAAGATTACTTATAAATCTTATATTAGTATCATATTTAAGTAATGTATAATACCTTTAATATCTTCTCAAAGTGTAGATCTTTATCTTTTACAAAGATCATTACTTTGTATTTTTAATTTATTTTATTATATTCTATTATATTTACAAATTGATCAGGTTCAGACAATTACAAAACACATTTGTGATGTTCAACACAGCCAGCTAAATCCTTTTTTTTTCTTCTATCAAGTCACACCCATCCAACTAGTCATAATCTTATTTTTTTTCCATGAATCAAACCATTACCAAATTTATAGCGTTGACGAATGAAGACACGTGATACAAATTAAAAAGATGGTAATGTTGGTGTAGACAATGATGAAGAGAGGAAAGTGGTATGCGTTTGGTGACTTTATTTCTTTACTTCATTTTTAATTATTTTAATAGTTTTAAATATATGTAGGTAGAATTGCTCATTTTCATCCAATAGACGAAAACAGACATATGTATTCATCCAAGAGCACCAAGGTAGTCTAAGTGGCTTCTAAGTCCCTAACTATGCTTCTATCGCCAATCAAAAGGCAAACGTGAGTGAATGTCGATGATGCTCTATATTATAGTGTGTAGGTCACGGTCTTGCTTGGTCATATTTTCATGCCAGCTACTCCCCTCTAGCTAGCTATTTGGCAATTGGCATGGTCTTCAATTCTTTTCCTTCTTTTTTTTTTGTACATAATTTTTTTTTATCACTGAGTGGTTTGGACACGCTTTTATTCAACCATTACTAGCTTATGTAACAAACTAAACATTGAGGTTCGATGCCTTAACATCCCAATGTCCAGACAGAACCATAAGTTCACTTTCGTTAAGTCTGTTTATTCTAATTACGTATACAACTATTAAGGGAAGGGAAAATAAATAAAGAAACCAAGTACCAACTATAACCGATCATCATAACATGTTACTAAACCAATAAACGCCATGCCCATACTATTTCGAGATGGAAGTATTCAAATTAAGAGACAACAAAATAAGGAAGACAATGGTTGCATGATCTAGCCTCGGAAAACATATTAATAACATTATTCAATCTGGCACTACATTTACGTTCACAACCAACACATCACCTCGATTGCACCACAAATATTAGCAAATTTCCATACATTGACATGTAAACTGTCCGTCTAAATTAACCAAGTCCTTGAAACAAAATTCTGAAATTTTTTATTACATCGCAAGTCATAATCAACTAAATAAAATGAGCAAAAAAAGAAACCCGAAACAATTCACTTCAAACTTGCCTCTTCTACAGTATTACCTTGTACCACCATATATAACCAACCAGTAAACATAATTCCTTCTACTGCCAAAACGATGACCAGTAAAAATAATGAAAATCTCACCTAATCCAGGGCATACGCTCATCGAATCTGAGAAGGGGAGCATAACAACCCAGAGGCATCTGCACCAACTACTGCAAGATCACACACGGTACATAGCTGCCCCTCTTGGGATGGCACAAACCGCGAATTACAGTATGGGCAGGAGACATCCTTTTGTCCTCGATAAATTGGCACGTATGTTGCTCCACAAATCACAAATGGGTTTCTAAAATCATAATTAATCTGAATACCATCAGTCATATTCCTCTCAGCAGCCTGAAGGACTTGTCTAGCAGTCTTTGCCTGGTTCTCAACAGTTGGGTTGGTCTCCAATAACCGCCTTGCAAAGTTTGCAGCAGTTGCAAGGTTCTTTGCCTTGAAGCAAACTCTCATTGCATTGAGCAAGGCCAGTCTTAAGTGAGGCATTTGAAGATTGCAATGTGTAAAATAGGCTGCAAGCTCCTGCTGACGTACTGGATTGTCTTCAAGTTCCCTCCTTTTCAGCTCCATTTGCATACCTAGGACATACTCTTTAACAATAGTAATCAACTCCTTAACTTCATCCACTTCTCTCCTTGACTCAACAACAATCAAAGGAATTGTATGAAGAATGCTAAGAAAGATCCTTAGAGCTTCAGTGAACTTCCCAGCAGTTGTAGCCTTGTACCCAACTTTAAGTTTCTCTTCCAACTGAGAGAAGTCGAACAAAAGAGCTGGTGGGCCCCTAACATTGGGGCTTGCAGAATCGCTCCATCCACGTTCAACAGCCAGTGATATGACCGGAGCAGAAGAAAATGCTCGTAGATAGCTGTGGCTACCAGTATGAAGATCAAAAAACATGGATTTCAAAGGAACAAAGTTCTTAATACCAAGTTGCCTACTTAGCAAACGCATTGCAGTATCAAAATTGCCTGCAGCTGCATGTTCAGCAGCAAGAGATGATCTCTGGATCCATATCTGGCTCACTGGCATGCCAGGTGTAGGAGCAACAAAAACTGAAGAGCGTGCATTGCCAGAAGCTTTTGGAGTGTCTGATTCAGGGGGAAGCTCCAAATCTTCAAGATCCCATCCTCCCTCTTCGTCATTTTCTTCAGCCAATTCTCCATCCTCCAATATAGCTGTAACATCACCATTTTGTATGCCCTCAGCATCAACCATTTCCAGCTCCTCACCCCATTCACCCTCTGCAGCCTCGTCCTCTTCATCTATGACATCCCTGGCAATATTATCCAGACCACCTTCAAATATGCCTTTCATTACTCTTAGAAGAGGCCAATCGCCTCCACACATGACTGGTTCTGGTGGCTTCAAGAGGGAAGGTAATTTCCCTGCTGGCAAAGATGGAAGGTCATCTCCCAACTCCTCAGCAAGACGTTTCGCATCCTCCTCTAGCCCATGAACAGAAGCCATAACGTAAGCAAGTGGCAGGTGGCCAACAGTCTCCAAGATCTTAACACGTTCTCGTACATCGCCCAGGTAAAGCGCATTATGAAATTGACCCATAACTTCATTTTTAACCGTGGCAATTTTTAACATCTTGGATAGTTTCTCCATGTTACCAGTTATGAGATAAAGGAAGGATAACCTTTCGAAGTTTTTGGTCTTCTGGTAGGCATATTCCACAATTCCAGCATTGCCCTGACGAAGAGCTTCAACCCCTAATCTGTACCAGTGATCTTTCTCATCAATTGCCGTAGCTGATGCAACAGCTATTTGAATATTCCCACTCTCCAGAGCCAAATTAAAACGAATTCTCTCATCTTTCACAAAATGGAGAGCAACTTCGGGGAAACCCTTCTGCTGCAAATAGGCAATCATTGCTTGCCCACAGAGCTGTGAACTCCTTATCATGCTCATGACATGGTCATATCTCTTCCTAAGTAAGGACAGCTTGAAAATGTATTCTGTAGCATCAACAACTATTGCTTTGTTTTTCCCATCCCTATCCAAGCAGAATATAGTGTTACCCAAAACCTTTGTAATATAGATTGGATTGTCAAGTGTTCTAATGATCCCACTATCTCCATTTGGAAGGCAGTACTTGATATGATTTAGAGTTGTATAGATGAATACACCATTATCATCCCAAGCACCACTTTTTACACGGATTGTTTCATGCAAGGTGCACTGGTGCACAAGTTTCTTGCTAGCAATGACAATAGCATGTTTGCTAAGCAAAGCAACACTCTCCATGTCATTAGACCAAACAACATACTTGATAAAAGGAGTTTGAAGATCACCAAGAATCAACCTCTGTTGAAGATCAAATATAACCACCCTATCCTCTGCTCTGCACAGCAAGGTACCAGTTCCCGCATAAAATATGGCATCCACAGCAATTGGGAGGCCACTCTTCTTGACAACCTCATTTTTCAGATTCTTGACCAAGACTTGATTATTGCTTTTGTCAAGAACGGCAAACCTGTTCCTAGCCACAAAAATGGCAGAGCCTCCAACACCTCTCTTTGCATCTTGAACACTGTCACCCCTAACGATGCTGTCCTTTGGTATGAAATACAATTCATAAGATCCACCATCTACATCTGAACATATCAGAACAGCATTTTCTGTTGGACTGTAAGAAAGAGTCCTTGGACTTTGATTCAACCCGGTAGAACCAGGGCGTCTAATTGGAATAACTTGTGTGTCTCTTTGACTTGAAAACTCATAATACCGCAAAAAACGATCTTTGGCATAGAAAAGACTATCCCCACTCAAAGAAAAAGCTGGTCGCTCTCTCTCTAACTTGAAGACAATCATGCCGCTATCATGACCTGCTGCCAAGAGATTCATTTCAGGGTGAGAAGCAAGAATCCAAAAACGATCGTGCTCTCTTCGAAAAGTTTGAATTCCAGTTCGCTTAGTCACATCCCAAACACGAATGCTTTTATCCTCAGAATTGGACACAATTATGTCCTGTTTGGCATGGAACATAACACAAGAAACATTATTCATGTGTCCTCTCAATGTGTCCACTTCCCAAGCTTTAGTGTCTGGGAAAATAAATCAAAGAAACAAGTCAAGTTAATAGCTGATGTAGTTATAAGTTCAAAACATTTCAAAAGTAGAGAAAAGATGACTCATGGTAGGTTAGAAAGGTATGGAAAATGAAAAGCTACACAAAGTAGTCATTACAACAGAAAGAAAGAAAAATACCAAAAACACTTTTGACCAATAAAAGTGTAAATCATATTATATCCAATAAATGTATCATAAAGAAAGGAAGAGGAAAATTGAGTAAAAATAAAAAAGAAACATGGTTGTACCATGTATCATCACTCTGGCCAATAACTTAGCAACTCCAGGGTTGCGAACATGAAAATAAAGATTATAACATAGTTATAAACTCAATACATGGTGACTACCAAGAATCATGTACTTACCATTCATTCGCCACAACTTGACTTGCCGATCATCTGCTCCTGACACAATCAGAGGCAGTGTTGGGTGAAATGCAGCCCAGTTGACACCTCGATCATGGCCCTCCAGTACATACTTAACAACTGCATCAACACCTCCAAAAAGATCTGTATTCATCTGACTTAATCGAAGAATGTCATCTGCAGGAGAGACAGTCTTCTTTCTCAGGGCTCCAATATCCCAAACACGAACTGTTTGATCAAGAGAGGCCGACACAACAAGGTCTTCCTTAGGGTGAAATGAAGCACACATAACGTAGTGATTGTGGCCGGTCAAAACAGAAATACAAGTACGTGACTGCCAGTTCCATATGCGAATAGTCTGATCATCACTAGCACTCACAATCCATGGATACTCATGATGGAACTGTACTGTACGAATATAATCAAGGTGGCCAAGAAGTGTAAAAAGACACCTATGCATCTTGTAGTTCCAAACTTTAATCTTGTAATCATCCCCTATAAAGAATAATTCAAAAGGAACTATCTCATTCATAAATGAACTATAAGCTTCTCCTAGAAGCAACACATTAATGCATGATTTACATTAGCCACTCCTCCAAATAAGCCACATATGTGTACAAACAAATCAATGAGTCCCTTCCATAAAAGTAACAAGAATAAATCAAAACTGTCAAGATAGACGTGCAAACAATATATCATATTTTGCCACTTATCGTAGTTAAAAGAGTACTGTCAAAATATAGGGTACCAAGCAGATAGTTCTGTTCTCAAAAAATAAGTAAAACCTTATATAAGGTCATTTTTGGATCTGCACGGTACAAACAAGAAACTAACAGGCAAATACTGCATGGTATATTCTAAATGAAAATTTCGTGGAAGTCAGTCACCAGGAACTAGCAATAAGAAAGTGATCGAAATTATAAAAATGAGGATTCCATATAAACTATATATGTCACGTCCAAAGTTTCAAATGCTAAAAAGAAATTTTTTGAAAGAAGTAAATCATGTAAGGTGCTCAAGAAATAAGACTTGTAACATTAAGTTCCCTGAACACCTGGTTTCTGCTACCATTTAGCTCAAGTTACATGATGTCTGCAAATAGAATGGAAAACAAGACAAAGTATCGTTATTCCATCAATCCAGTTCCCTCCAAAGAGGAACAAACTGTAATAACCTAGATCTAATCACATTTCAGCCATGCTGTCGAAAAGAGTGGCAACTTGATAATTTCCATCAACAACAAAAGCCTTACGCTAATGGGAAGAGACGTAATGGATCTATCAAAATTCAACACTAGGTTATCATTAACACTCAGAGGGGAAAAAGGATTAGAAGAAAATTTTCACAGTTGCGAGTACTGGAAGCAAACTACTAAGAGTGTCAAGAATGAAATTTGGCACCTCCAGACACAAAGAGTGGCTGAGATTTGTGGAAATGGACGCCTCGGACAGGCCCATCATGCTCATCAAATCGATCAATCAGAGTTCCCATACGATAATCCCATAACTGAATCACCCCGCTGTGAAGACTCGCGAGGATCCATGGCCTCTTACTGTGGAAGCTCAGTCCTTTCACTCTATTGCTCTTTGTCTCGAACTTGGTCAACATTTTCACCCCAAATACTGCAAATGACCAAATCGTATCAAATTCAAATCATTGACACAATAAATTAAGACACTCCAGATCAAATCCAAAAGCTAATTAACTTGTATGTAAACGTAAATTCTTTTCCATGAAACCCAATAAAAATGTCACAAAACGAAATGAAAACTCCTTCCTAACTTGAAGTTCCCGTGCCTAATAAATTGAAATTTTCTTATAGTTAATCGACAAATAAACAGAGTAAGCATTGAACATTAAGCCCAAATCCAAAAATTGAAAAAGAATAAGAGATCTAAGAGAAAACCTAACGGAATTCTTTTACCTTAGATCTGACCAGTATGTGATGGGATGAAGACGGTCCTCTATCGCATCAACAATCAGTGCTAATATCAGATGTGTTGGTGTATTCGCATAAATCTTAGTAAGAGAAATGAGATATTAGGGGGTATAGAAATAGAGAAAGAGAGAGAGGCTAGATGAAATCGAGAGATAGAGATAAGAGTGAGAAAGAGGGGGGTTTTCGTTTTGAGTTCTCTCTACTAGGTGATTAGATCTCGCCTCGAATTAGTCAGTGTTAAACTTTAGGGAGTGAGGGGGAGAGAGGACAAAGAAGGAATTATTCTTAATGACTGAGGGTACGGTGAAGAATTAGAATTTTCGGCATCTCAATTTCTAATATTTTTTCCTCTGCATGGTCTATCTAGGGTAACCTGCAAACGCCGTTGGATTAACATTGAGCGGTTGTGATGAGTTGTGGTATGATACGTCATTAGTAGTGTTTAGCATTTACTATTTTTTTTAGCACAATAAAAAAAATACTTTAATTAAAAATACAAGAACAATTTAAAAATTAGAAAAATGTGTCATAAAAATTGATAAACCAAAATAAATTTTATAACTTATGAAACGAGTATTCTTAATTGAATAGTATTCATTGAATTATTAAGTAGTTATTCAAACATTTTAATAATATCAAGTCAATGTATTTATTTATAAATAAATAAAAATAATCATGCAATTTCTTATTAAGTTGAGTAATGAAATCACAAAATTTGATGAGATAAATTATTATAATTTTAACTTCATCTATATATATGTTATTTAGAACATACAATATATATAAATTGTCAATACTTGCATAAAAATTGCCAATAGTTCAATATTGACAAAAAAAAAAATTGTCAATATTTACAAGGATAATTGCCCACAAAGAAGAAAATAAATATTGGTTTATATGATTAAAGAAAAATCTATAAAAAATGACTCTGAATACAAATTTTTTTTAACTTTGGATTATATAATTAAAGAAAGTAATTAAATTTAATTGCATGACATAATTTTATGCACGAAATTTTATTTTTGGCCCTTTTTTTTTTTTTACAACATGTATATTTTACAAAAACAAAAAAAAAATATTTTTTTTCAGATTAAAAATCCTGCTTTAAATTTTTGAAGATTTGTGCTTGCTTTTTCAAATGTACTTTTACATGTATGTATTAGAAGCAAGAAAAAGAAACACTATTAAACTATAAACTACCCATGTGGAAGATGTTTGTTCATCTTAAACTTCAATGAAGTAGATTTGATAAGTCTTATTAAAATTTAAAATCAACAAAAAAATAGTGTGTAATTTTTGGCGATCTATTAACTCCAAAACTACAATATATATCTATAAAATGAACTTAATTTTCTTTGATTTTAAAATTGAATCCAATTTTATTGTTTATTATTAATTTATCAGAGCAATTATATGCAGAGAGTGTGACTTACCTACGACTACAAACATACACAAATGCTCACACCTCACCAGTAGAGGTGACTATGGAGTGTTCCTCCTCACAAGTGATTCAGTTTTCTCATCTCCATTTGTAAAGTTAGTTCACACCCAAATGGATACTTATCGTTTGGAAGAAAGAAAAATACCCACAAGCACAACAGATTTCTTCCGACTGCTGTAATACTCTGCTGCTTTTACTTGTTCAAACCCAGCATCGTCTTCATCTAATGCCTCAGAAGCTATGTCCAATACTAATACTAACACTAGTTAAAAAACCATTCAATTAGATTAACAATACCCACAGCAATAGTTTCAGTTTCAGATGATACAATGAGTAGCTGTTCTCTTTATCAGAATCCATTTCCATTGTCAACATACAAGATGGATGATAATGCTGCTAATAGTGACAATGGTTCATATTCAGCAACAAGCACCATATCTTACTATTTGATGGAAACACTACATGCCTGGCAGGCTGGCATGTCGAACATTTTCTTCATCCTTCTTTCCATTCTAATGACTTCGGTAAGTTTTGCTACATTTGGAGATCTCAAGCGTGTGGAGAAACCATAAGAACTTCTTTGTCAAATTTTCAAGATCCTTTTAATGATGTGTTACTTTGGTATGTGACTATGTGTTGCAGGGCATTAGGATTTTTCAGTGCTAACTATGGATGAAAACGAAGAGATCAATAAAAACTCTTTCTTATCAGAAGATTTAGCAAATTGGGTACCTCAAATTTTCAATTCAACCCCCTCAATTAACTTTGTTTAAAATCTCCAAGATTGTGTTTTTGCTGATGATTCCATTTTCAAAGGAAAATGGGAGGACTCAGTGATCTCTTTGTACTAACTCATTTAAAATATAAGCTGTGAACAAATAGTAAATTGAACTATTTAGCATAAAGTTCAATGTAAAATGATATTGCATGACAACAAATGCTGCATAATCATACATGTTTCTATACATGAAAAATAGGTAAGCCGGCTTAACAACACATTCTACTGCATCTTGTAAAATCAAGCAACATCCAGCATATGATGTTTCCAGATGCACTAATTCCTTTATTTTCCTTTTTTCATCTGTCCTTTCTTTCATTTACAACTGCCCACAATAGAAGAAACAAAGTATTCATATATCTTTTAAAGAGTTGAATACAAGCCAACTAATAAAAGAATACAATGTGCAGTACCATTTCACGTAATATGTTAAACAGATTAATGCAGACAATCCTGCAAAATAGAAATTAAATCAAATAAATTTGATATTTTACTAAAAGATCCATAAATTGGCTGCTACGCAATTTGAATAACAAAGCCAAGAAATAAATATATGGTACAGCCATCTATATTACAGTAAAATGATTATCCCAGAAAGCTAAAGTTAAACGAGAGACAGATTGTAGTTCTAACCTTCATTGTAAGGGGTAAGACAGGGTCAAGACGTAAAGGCAACTAGTCTATCTGAAATCTTAGTGCGACAAATGGGACACTCAGAACAAGCAAGTGAGCAAGATTTACACACTGCAAAAGAAGCGTAGAGGGTTGTTAGACTAAATAATATGAATTCCAGACATGCAAGTGAACAAGACTTACAGGTGGTAACATCAAATGACTTACAACAAAAATGTCGGCAGGGCAAAAGAATTGCTGCAGTTGGTGATTCAAAACACACTTTACACATATGGGAATGGGCATCTTCATTCCCTAAGCATTTGAGTTCCTTTTCCTTCATCTCTTGCATCCGAGCCTGAAAACAAGAACATAAGTTTTAAGGCTAAATACTCCCTCTGAGTTAATAATTTCCGACCTGTAGGGTTGCAGTATCAGATGATAACTTATGGTTCACAAGAATCTTTCAAGATGAATTATTAATTATTAATCACTTAAGTTTCACAAGTAAATGGCAGTCCAGCATGCACTTCAGGGAATTGGAACCCATGAATCATCATCCACATGTAAGAACTTCAACCAAAACTTTTTAGAACATCCAAAATGGTACATTAATATGAGCTAGTATAATATATTTTATTCAGACATCCCATAGTTAATCTGAGAACTATGTCAATAGCTGGCATGTGATGAAATAAAAGTTGCACAAAGGAGAGTGCCCAAGCACAAATAAAATTAAAAAAAGGTGTACATAAAACAAGAAATTTGCATTAAAGTCATGCAAACTTGTATTTACCAATTACATTTCCTTTTCCCTTTCTCTTTATGTTGTCTTCAAAGCCATTAAAACATCAATGCAGATGAAAAAACATTAGCAATGTACAACATAATTTCTCAGTGTCCTTATACCTTAAGGCGAAGAACAAGTGGTTCTTCCTTGGAAATTTGATCGGGTGGCTTTGAGTAGTCAAAGACCTGTGTCTCACCAGGACCAACTACACTGTCAGAGTCACTTGTTTTATAGTCATTCACACTTTCAGGTGCATCATTCTGCTTATTTTCAGTACTTATCTCCGGAACACCTCCACCCTCTTTCTTCAACTTTGCAACAAGCACCCACATGTTTGCTAGATCATTTTCTAGAGCTTCCTCTCTTTTCTTCGCCTCTTCAACCTTCTTTCTGTATTCATCTTCAATAAATTCCTTTTCAGCAAGAGCAGCCTCGAGTACAACCTCTCGCTGCTTTCTTGCCTGCAGTTCCATCTTTAAATCATCTGGTTCAAGATTCCATAACTCAAAGTCATCACTTCCCATCCCTGATATTTCACTACCTCGACCAGGTAGTAGCCTCCCTTTTCTACCAGGTCTGACACCATCACTATACTTGCGGCCAACCCCATTAACAGATTGCGCACTCCTAGAATTGACTAGTTCTCGAGCAGACATCAATTCTTTTTCTAACTTTGCATTCTGAACCGAGAGCTTCGTCACCTCACCAGCCAAATTCTTCAACTCTACAGCAGCAGCAGATGCCAATTCCTTGGCATAAGAAGCCTCTTCTGCCAATTTTTGATTCTGGACTTGTAACCCACTGTTCTCCTCTGAAAGTTGAACATGCTCCAGCTTTAGTTTTTCGTTCTCAATTTCCTAACCAAAGAAACAAGAGCATTAGCCAGTTTTCAAACTAAAAATAAAATGATCATAATAAGCTGATAGACCACAGCAATGCCAACTTTTATACAATATCAACAGCAACAACGTTCAAGAATCTAAATATTAACCACCTGAGATTGTAATTTCTTTTTCATCTCATCAGCATAATCTTCAGATATACACTGCTTGGAACCAAGTGACTTCTCACCGGTTAGTGAAGTCAAACGCTGCTCTAGCACTTTTATTTTCTCTTGCAATTCCTCATTCTCAGCACACTACAGAAATTAGGAGCCAAATCATAAAAGGATGAAATAAAACTTATCATGGATCACATCAGCATTTCATTATTTTGGAATCATTTCAAATTAGAAAGGAACTTCAAGGAGCATTTCCATGCATTGCACGCATGGAGATGATGAAACATTAATAAACTAAAACAGATAAAAGAGGAAGACAGATGTTCTCACTTTATTTTGCAGTTGTTCCTGAAGAACGCGATTATCTGCAGATTTTATCTGCATGAAAAACTTGATTAAGTATTCCTACCGTGGAAAAGTGATGGCATATTTTTTGTTGCAGCGAACCAGTGACATAAGACATTTACTTAATTTTAACACAAGAAAGTGCGCACGAAATACAAAACACCCTCATGTCGTAATAATGCAACAACAATTTCATGTCCAGAACAATGTAATGTAATGAAACACAAGCTCACCTCTAATTCAAAACCCTTTTCATTACACTGGGTCATCAATTTCTTTACAGTCTGTTGCATGAAGGAAATGAATTTAAAGAAATAACTTAGATGTTTACCCAATATATCTATAAAAATATCAAAAATAATTATAAATGATGAGAATAAAAAATTCAAACCTGCTGCATATCGACCAATGATGTACTTGCAATTGAAGCTTCACCACTTTCAACAATGCGTTGTTCCAACACACTCATTTGCCTTCTCTTTTCTTGGATTTCATGCTCTAAGTTATCAATCTGTAATTGAGAAAGAAAAAAAAAATTCATATTTGCTCCACCAGATGGTAAAGAAACTAAGGATAATTGTATGAAGCTCAAATAGAATGTAAAATGATTTGGATATTTAATAATTATAATTAAAACACAAAAGTGCAAGTTAGTAATAGACTGCTCTACAGGAAAGTTAGAAGAGGGGGCAGAGAAAAGGATTGGAGCAGATGAATTAAGGGGAACTCTTCTAGAGACTACAAGATCACAATATGAGAGGAGCTATGTACTTTACAAGTTTACCTGTTAAATACAGCCAGTGCATGAACCAAAAGGACACAAGATACCAACTCAATCCTCAATAAATAGGTTATCAGCTAAGAAAGAAAATAAGTATGATGTAATTTTCATTTTAACCATGAAATGTGTCAACTCAAAGAATTATGGCAGTTTCAAAAATCAAATTGCACCAAGACGTAGAACAGACTGAGAACAAAGAAAGACATACTTGAGTCTTTGAGCTATCAGGGTCATCCACGGACTGCTCCACCAATCGCTTCAAGGTGCTAGAGCCAAATGCAATCTCTCCAGCAAGCATTTTGACTTGTTCAACTAGAAGGTCTATCTGATCTGACATTGTCATTCCTCCCTGAAATCCAACATAGTAACATATACCAATCAATATAATGACCTCTACAGTTAAAGCGTTAGAACTTTAAAAGTCAAGATAGTAGATGAAAAAGCCATCCATGTCTGATTAATAAGACATTTAAAAGAAGACAAAAGAATGATAAGCAAAATTGTAAGGTATTTGAGAACAATGGGTCTGTAATTCTGTATGAATTCCTAAGTCACAATTGAAGAAGGTGGTGAGTAATACTGTAAAAGAATAGTTGGCAACTCTAGAAACTAGAGAACTATACCAAAACCACCTCCAAATGCTTAGAGCATATATAAGCACGAAGAGATTTGAAATTATTGCATATAGTGGGGTTCGGCAACGTAGTCTATGAGTTTACAGTGTGAGAAAACAGAGCACTCTTTCCAGGGATGACCCATGAAAACTTCCCAGGTCAAGATTGTTTAACCCATGGGAAAAAGAAAAAACAGAGAAGCACGAACTTTCTAGTATACTACCCTCTTCTCACCCTAAGCAAATATCTGTGGCAGGTTGGTTCTCTCCACCAAGATTGGATTGAATTTCTCCACGAAGAAAGTAGCCGACATATGTGTAACCCATAAATGCACACATGTTTAGATAGGTGGAAATTTGGGCCACAACGTGTATTATTTTTTAAAAAATTAGACACCAATTATTTGGTGCTCGTAAACATATTTGTGTTTCTTACTATTATAAATAATTAACACTAGACAAACATGCACAACACAACACCATCGACATTCGTACTTGGGGAAGACAATAAGTTGCACAAAAGCAGCAAAATATATTTTCAAAAGAATATAAATATTCATGTCATAGAGAGTAGAGAAAAAAAATTATAGCAGAACATACCGCAAGCAATTTTGAACCACTGATTAGTTCTCCTGCTTGAGTTGATTCAGTCACTATACTGCTAGTTGGTGAGAATTCTTCATTCCATCTACTGGAAGATCTTCTAGGTCTGAACTCAGAAGTTGAGTCTAGTGGAACAGAGGTAGAAGATGGAGATTCCTTCTGATTCTCACCCTCAACATGCAAAACCTCATGCACTCCATCAGATTGCTGACATAGAAAAAAATGAACGAAAACTAATATTGCATTGGTCAAGTTGGAGATGGTTACTTTGTAAACTACGGGATCAGTGATTTGTACACTGCATTGACATAGTTATATGTCAACAAATAAAAATGATGATGCAAATCATCTACTTAAGCTTTCCATTAGTAATACAAAGCTTTTTACTTTTCATAATTGAAAATAGAACTCACGTCATCCTCGCCCACAGAATGAGTCCGTTGATGACTAGGAATATCACTCATGTAACCTGGAATAGTATTTTTTGAAGAAACAAGAATAAGCTTGGTTAGCCTTTGGATTCTACTCATGAGAGCAGCCTTGGCGTCCTCTTCTTCCTCCAGTCTAGACTGCATTTTAACTTGACCTTCTTCTAACTGTTTCTCACAAATTAGAACCATGGTAAATAAATTCCATCATAGAATATCATATACCTTTAACATTATTAACATTCAAGAATATGTGATGGGGTCAAAAAAAAAAACCTTCTGCTTCAAGGTCAATATCTCCTCGTGATTGACACCAACAAGCATTCCCCTTCTTAGCTGGTCAAGCTCTTGTTTAAGAATTGAAATCTCTCTTTGATACTTCTTAATCAATGATCTTTCATCAATTATCTAGCACAATAATGTTACGAACTCGCAGCAGTGAGACTTAAGTATTTGCCACTAAACTACAAACACCTTATGTGCAAGTTGTGTATCACACCTTATTACGTGACACGTAAATTTCCACTCTCTTTGCTCTGCTTGCAAATTTCAATGTATTATGAGTTTCTTCCATGTTACTTGAAGCGGGAGTAACTGTGCATATAAGCTGGAGGTTTTGATAGTAACGAAAGAGAACAAGTCAAATGACTAGGTGGTTAAAATTCCGAAGTAAACTGCAAAGGAATTATTTTGTAGACAGAAATTTGTAAGCAAACTTTATTAAAAATCCAAATCAACTTGTAGGTACATTGCACGTGCATGAAAATCCTACAGGAAGAATAAAATTTCATGGATAAATAATTTTAAAAAAAGGACTGCAAGATTTCAAACTCACAGATACATGCCCATGCCCACTCAATGAAGATTGTAGTAGGCGGGTAAGCTTAGAATCACGATATGGAACATGAGATGCCTTTCCTTCACTCAGTTTTCCTATCACCTTCATAAAGAAATAAATAAAATTAAAAAGTTTAGAAGACTTCAAAGATGTAATATTAGCAACTGAAGATGCACAGCATTTTCCATGGAGCAAAAAGACATCTACAGCCAGCATAATTACATAATAGACGCCATCTGTCCGCATCCAACATATTCTAAAAATATTACAGGAAAACATTTTAAATATTTGGCTTGGTGTTTCTTTAGAGAGAAGATAACAGTAATAGATTGTGCGCATAACAAATTAGAATGTAAGGAAAAGGAAACAAAAAAATGAAATTCCATGCTAAGTAAAATACGAAAAGCAAGGCACCTACAGTTCCAAGAGTTAGGAGACTTTTGTTTATGTAAGATCCTTCCTTTCTTCTGAGTCCAGTTGTTTCAGTTTTTGAGCTTTCAGATCCAGCTAGATCAATCAAATTCTGAAAACAAGGACAAAGAAATTAGATTACCAAGGATATCAAATGAACATTGGATTTTTCAAAATGAAATTTGAGTATAACCGTACAAGTTGAGAAAAGATAACCCCATCATATTCATCACCATGGGCACTACTTTCAATCATCTGCAAATGAATTGCCAAGTCAGAGAGAGAGCAGAGTACAATAACACTTGTAGCATTTATCTAGTCAAGAGAAAATAAATCAAAACAAGCCCTTGAATATTATTATTTTTAAAATAACTACAACTCACACACCCGTAACCGGACTCATACTCATATCTTCTACGTGCCCAAATGGGCTACATGCCATTGAGCCACAGCTCGTTGGCAGAATATTAATTCTTGAAAACAGCAATAAGCCAAAGAATTTACAATAAGATAAGCCAGTGAAAAGAAAACCAAATGCAACCTTATGACAATTCAACAACCATGCAATTAAAGAATAATCATCTTAGAAATAGGGAATATGAAAAAAAATATTAAAATAACATTCTACAAACATATGGACAAGTTTAAACTGATAAGGAACAAACTCAATTTTACAAGAAGCAGAATGTAAGTGTTTAAAACAAGATTGCCACTATTTTTGTTTTAAACAGAAACAATAGAAAAACAAAATATAACAATGAAAACCAATAAAGCAAAAGCATTTGAGAAATATATGTACTTATTTAAGAGAGCTTTTACCAGCGTGAATATTGTGTGACTTCGGCTACTGAACAAATTAAAGTTGTTAGATCCAACATGTCGATGTTCTGCATTATCAACACCAATTACACAGATACAACTTGTTACTTGCAATGCATTTTCATCATTAAATATATTTAAATAATAAAAGTAGCACAAAAAAAGTCAAGTCCTGTATTTGACAGAAATCAGTGCAGCAGATACCTTCCCCAGCAGCAATGAAAGAGAGTGCATGCCCAGGAGACAGAACAACCTCCTCCTTAATCCCTTCTACATAAGTGCCCTGAAAGAATGTGAACACAAGAATGAAAATTTTAAAGAAACCCATCAATCTGGCCCAAAACAATAAATAAATCCATCAAAAAAATTAAATCTCATATAATGGACACGTCAAGAGAGAAATGACAAAAATAGAAACAATATGGCAACACAAAAGAGGAGAATCTTCATGGCAGGAAACTGTTCCAAATTTCAAATGAAAAATCATGAATCGAGATCACAAAGCCCAATCTGTTAAATTTATGTTGGTTACTGCTTAGCTTTATCTTGAAGGAATTGGACACATTTTGCAAAGTTCTCATCATATATGTATTCGAATATGATCTGGAAGGCCCAATCATACATATCAAAGGAGAAATGCTTGATTTTAAACTAATAAGTTTCAAAAGTTTAAGCACATAAAACCGTTTCTATAAATTTCACTATATTTCAAGTTTTCCAGTACATTCAATTATGTCAAACAAAGCAATGAAACACTCGGTTCTACAAGGAATCCTAAAATAAAACAATGGAGGAACAAAAAAAAGGAGAAAGCATGAGTAACAAATAAGACTGTAAGAGGTGAGAGAAAACACATTATACACACAGTTACTAAGCAAGATATTTCAATTCATGATAGGAGACCTGTGCATCTTCTCTGACACGCAAATTCTGACCAGTTGGATCAAGCAAGTCATTTATCACCTGCAATCAAAAGAAGAAGAAAAAAACAACAAAAGTCAATATCAAATACATTAAAGAAAAATAGATTTATGTCAGACAATAATGAAAGGCTTCTATGTTGCTACAAATAACCAGGAAAACATACCCCCCCCCCCCCCCGCCCCCCGGAGAATAATGAAAAAGATGACCCATAATGGTTCAATTCAAAAGAATGAGAAACTAAACAACCAAGCCAAAAAAAAAATTGTTGCTTCAAAAAACTCAATCCTAAGGAAAAATCTACTGGTCACATATCTTAATACACTTTCACTACCGAGCTATGCTACACATACTCTTTCAGAACACCAAGAATTGTAAAAAAAAATTATATGTACTATCCGGGTGTCAGACACGCCTATTTCTCTAAATTTTCTAAAAATTTACACCAAATCGGAGTGTTCAAGTACACACACTCATATCCATGTCATATAGTTTGGACGTGGGTCATTCGCAAAAAATGAAGAGTACAAAGTAACGTAGCTACTAATTACTGACCTCATTGTAGATTTCCAGATATGAGACACGCAGCAAAAACTCTTTTCCTGGAGTCTGTAAGAAAACACAGCAAATTAAGATAAGCAGATCAGTCAATTTAAGGTCAAAAAAGACCAAGTAAAACAATAAAAGCTTTAATGAGGTCTATGACTATACATAGGCAAAGTAGATAGCCAGTAAAACACTAAAGAACAAGTATTGAAAAAAAAAATACAGCATAAGAAATGTTTTCTCAGAAACAAGTGCCTTTTGGCACAGGTCCGTCACTCCATTGAATAGAAATATCTTAATACTTTTCTTCTTTTTCCCTAAAGATACAGTAACATTTCACAATAAAATATTATAGTTTGACAAATCAGTAGATATGGTTCTTTTTGACAAGAAAACAGTGTAACACAAGCAAACATATATAGGCAGGAAAAAAGACACGCCAGCTCCACAATATCCCATAATAGGATAGCTGGCTACAATGCAGTTAAGAGTCATTTACCAGTACTTAATGAAAAAAAACTGAAATATAGAAAATCAAAATCCAAAGGCACAATTGCACAAATGCGTAGAGATTAGCTATCGGAGGATTAACTGGTGGATTTTGAAAAATATGTCAGAAAATAATTCTTTATAGATTAATATATTATAAAAATGAAGTAAACCAACAAACAGAAGCCTACAGAAAAGTCTCATGCTTCATACCGTAAGATTTTGCAGAAGCACTTACATCTTGAATAATGCTGAATACATCCTTTATAGCCAATGGAATAATGCCTGGAGAATTTTGATCTCCCTATGTAGAATACAAGAAGAAACAATTCAAACATCAATGATGAGATTACATAATGCACCAAATATACCAAACTAATAAATACCAGAAAATTTACATATTTGAGAGCCGATTCAGCAACACCAATAAGATAAAAAGCATGTGTCCTTAACAATTGAAAATGGAAATTAAACAAAATTCCATGTGAATCCGAACTGAATACAATAAATACATTTAGCTTGGAATCTTTAGCCAGAATCAAATGCACAACAATAAGGGAATGTACATGGTGATACGGAAAAAATGAGCAATGATTTTTTTTACCCGTAAAACAAGGAGCCAACTAAGATCTAAGCAAGCACTCCTTGAAAAAGTGTTTTTAACAGTATCCTCCCCAGTCCCCAGATCAAATTAATCATATTATTGTAAAACAATACAATTCAAAATTCTTTTTTTAAATTGACCTGTAATGTTTCATGGAACATATGCCACCGTTCAACAGATGAACACAAGAGCCAAATGATACGGACACCCGGCATCTATGTGGAGATGTCAAAAAGAGGGAATTGCCACCATGGCAATGTCTCCTCATGTAGTGGTTAGCAACAATACATTCAAGCCACTAAATTCACTCACTAAATCTACTACATTTCCCTTCATTACCAGAACTCATTAAAGTAAGTAATTCATGTCATAACTAAGGAAGTTTGCAAATGAAGGAACCTGAAATAGAAAGGCAATTGAACAAATTAATCAAAATGACTTTTAATAAAGAAGTTAGCAAATAATGTCTAAAATATATAATTATCATGCGTTGAGTATAGTAGTTAGAAACAACCCGCAACAAAGCTGGATGGTCAATAAGTTCTAACTGCTAGCAGTGATAAAAATATATACTTCTTTTAGATGAAAAATGCTCGTCTTTAATTCATTGATCAGAGTACTAAGCTTTAGTGCTAACGTGAATTGCATTACAGACAACAACCTATAGTCTGGCAGTAGAAATCCATATATTATAATAAAATATTAAAGTTAGCAGACCCTACTAGTTTCCTAGCCTAAAACTTATGAATCAAGCTAAAGCTCAAACAACAAACAGAGAAACTGTTCCTCAGCTGCCCAGGCCAACAAGGAAATGGAAAATGAAAGGGAAATAATGCATCCTTAGATACTTTAGAACTTACATGCATAGTGTGCGTCTTCCCACTACTTGTCACACCATACGCAAAAACTGTTCCTGCAGTTGTTCAATATAACAAATAAAACCAATCAGCACCTCCAAAACAAGAAGTTCGAAGAGAAAACTTCAATGCATTGCATCCCACTCAGTTACACAATCATTCAGTTAAAAAGGAATGAAATTCCCAATTTAACTCAAAGTTAATTTTCAAATTAACGAAGTTACTCTAATTTTATTACAGATACATTATTAATCCAAAACATGTTACCATGAATTGGCCTTTTAAAGTTTAAAAAATATGATATTCAATACCATTAATACCCTCCATGGCAGCCTTGACAACAGGTTTAGCGGCAACATCATATACCTCCTGCGAAGTAGTATTCTGTCCAAAGACTCTATCTGCAACAACAAAGCACATCAAAACCCAAATATCAAATTCCCAGTCTTTTAAACCAAAATGCGAATCTAATTGAAAATCGCATCAATCAATAATTTGCATTCGCATCACACAAATTCACCAAAATCGAAATCAGAATCAAAATCCGACATTCAAAATTCAAAATCAAACAGCAATACCAAATGCATAAAATGTAGCCGGATTGTACTCTTGTCTCACGATCTTGTCACCATCCGCATACCACGCGATATCATCCCCTCTCTGATACTCCCTATCACTGCAGACCACAATTTCCATCAAAGCCAAACCAGTCAAGCACATTACCCCGAAAACAAAACCGTACAATCAAACATTTAAATTTTAATTCAATCTCAAGCCCCATAGATCTGATCTAAAACTCTCAGATCTAACACAACATTACCTCATCGGCCGAAACCTAACTGTCACCGATATACTATCACCAGACCTCGACGAATCCATCGGCTCAGCAATAAACTCATCAGACGAAAATCCCACAGGAGTACGACCACCGTAAACTCGTGGAGCAGAAGACATAGACTCAGACCTCCCGCGACTCGGAGTCATGGATCGGGAACCTAGTCCACCGCCCGAGTTAAAGTACGACGAAGCGGAAGACGAGCAAGAACGAGGTATAAGCCGTCCGTTCATGAACGAGGAGGACGAGGACGCTGACGAAAATGGAGTCGAAGGTTTACGGTGCGAAAATGGCGAGCTACTTCTTGCGCGTGACGATGAAGCCATTGACTCGAGCACAACGAGTCACTACAGCGAAAAAAAAAATGCTTAACAAAGTGCATGCAAGACGAAGAAGAAGAGAATATGTCCGAGAGTTCACATGGTTTGGGACACAAAAGTGAACTTCATTGTTTTTAACTTTATTTAATTGTTTCTATTTACTTTCCCTATTATTTTTGGAGATTATTTGTATTTTCCTAGAAGTTTTAAAGCTATAAACACTTCTTTCACTGAGAATGAGAGACCCAAAGAAAGTGTGTTTCGTCTTCTTTAAGACATAGAGACTTGCAGATAGTGAGAAAAATAATATAATACTGGTGACAGAGCGTAGAGTACTAGAGTTTGTTCGAGTTTGAATTTTGCTTTTTGAATTTTCATTTTTAATATTATTTTCTGGGTTTAAATTTAAACTACACGAGTTATTTTTCTAATTAAATTTAGAAATGAAAAATGAAATTACCGTGGGTGAACTGTGAAGTGAATCGGTGATGAGGTAGAACTTAGAAGAAGGTTTAGTGAAATTAAATTTTGGTGAAACCACCGCGCGAAGATAAATATGAGATTGAGCGGGAATATTACCAGTGTCAGTACAGATTAAAGAAATTTTGGAATACAAACGATTACATTTTACATTCTTTCTTTCTTTTTTTTAAATAAATAAAAAATATTTTTTACATATTTATTTACTTTTTTATTTGTTTGTTATTCTGTATTTTTTTCTTCAAAGCGTATTTTCGTAAAACGAGATTACTGAATTACTGCAAGCTAAATTACCGATAATAGCCTCAACTTTATTTCATCAAGTATCAAAGTGATGGCTCGATAGAGGGACAAATAGTAGATAATATTAATTGTTTAATTTCTCTTACTCGCTTTTTATTTTATTTTTTTGTGGGCATTGCTCAAAAATAACTAATTTTAAACAACGTAGGTTTAGTTGCAAATTAAAATTAATAAAATGTTCGTCCATCTCAGAAAAAAAAAAATTAAAGGTGATAGCTCAATTTCACTTTTATGACATATTTATTACGGCGTATTAAATATTTTGATTATATAATTTATATATAATTATACGTTTAGCTGTAAAATTAGATTATATCGTATAATATAAAAATAAAATAATTATGTAGAAATTTTGTACAAAGGAGTGTGAGTCTAAACCGTACTAGACAATCAAATAAATCTGTCTGAATTTTCAATTATAAAATTATATGTCTTAACTTTTTCTTTTATCTCAAATTAAAAATAATATTTTTTTATTTTTAAAAATGTAATAAAAATATAAAAATTAAATAAAATAAAATTTATAATAAAAACAATTTTAAGTATAAATTATTTTAATAAAATATATATAATCAATCTAATCCGACTATATTATACAACTTTTTACTAAATATTGTATAGAATAATTATAATACAATTTAATACATTTCAATCTAATACGATTATATATAATCTATCTAATATAGTACACCAAACATACCGTTAGTGTTAAATAGGTAACTTAAAAAGTATATTTATTTCTAGGTTTGCAATTATATAAAACCATTTCAAGTATAAAAAATAATTGTCAACAATATTTTCATATCTCAAAAATATATTTTATATTTTTATACCATTCTTTATTTATCATGCTTCTTATAAATTACTTTAATAAAACCCCAAGTTAACATACTTTTTAATCCTTAAAAGATTTAGGAAAAAAAAGAAAATCTTCGGTTGCAAAGTTTTGTTTTTTCTGGATAGTTCGCGAAAGGGTGAAGTATTAGCCTTTTTATTTGGGCAAAATATATCTGTAAAAAATTGGAGAATCTGCCAAAATAACTTATATTTTAGTTATAAATTATATTTTTTAAAATTAACAATAATAGAATTAAAATTATACACTTTAGTTATATTAAAATTATATAAATTATAAAAATATCTTTTAGAGCTAACAAATAAAAAATAAAAATTCTGAAAACTTTGCCATTGACATCACCGAATCTCCAATGACTCTCGATAATATTATTGGAGCTCCAACGACTTCGTATGATAAGTATTTAATGTATTATATACTATAATAGAGGTGTATATAACGTATGACATATAATAGCAAAAATATAAGTAATATGTTGTGTACAATAATAAAAGTGTATGTAATTACATATAAGACAGATATATATATATATATAAGATGTTATGTAATAAATAAATTTTCCTACATAAACAACAAAAGTTGTAAAGCAATAATTCAAATTTAACATTAAAAATGTAATTTTTAAATGTAAGATATATATTATTTATCTAAAAATATTGAATTAATAATATCTCCATCATAGTATTTTTCAAATATTTTATCTTAAAAAAATTCATACATGATTGACTCTAAAGCCATTACATCAAACCCACAAGGTGTAATCATAAATGTTCATCTATTCACGAACAAGGGAATATAAGTAAAAAGAGAAGACGAAAGTTCATTGAAAGCCTATCCACAACATCATTTTAAGATACTTTAGCTATATTTAAAGTGATGCTTGGATTTTAGGCAGATGAATTGGAGATCAGTTTCGTAAATAGTAATTACTGATGTTGATTGAAATGAAAGCTGAGAATACAAATTGTTGAGGAGGGATAAACATAGGGCTCATAACAACATCATCGATTGGTGGTAAAATGACATACCTAATCGGAGCAAATTTAGTAAGAAGATGGAGACTTTACCAAGAAGAAGGGAAACAATCTTAAAAGCAATCTTACAATTGAAGGGCAAAATTATAATTTTTTTTTCTTAAAATATTATCGTGCTACAAGAAAAGAAAAAAAATAATAATACTAGATTAAAAACCAAGTTATAATAGGGAATAGTACCAAAAAAATAATAAATTTAATTTTTTATTAAATATAAAAATCGCATAAATAAACTTAAAAATACATTTTTTAAGTTAAAAAATTAAATAATCCTAGAGACATAAATAGATTTGAACAACACTTTTTCCTTCATAAAATGTATGGCATATATTTGTTGAAATTGTTGTTTTTTTTTTTTTTTTTTAAAAAAAAGTTATAACACTCTTAAAAATATTACAGGTATAAAAAATAATAATGATTATATTAAGTTCTTATGTTTTTGCTATAACAAATAGGAAAAATAATAAAATATTACCTTCAAAATTAGTAATAATAAAAATAATATTTTTTGAGTTTAAATCATATTTTTTACAAGAAAAATGATTGTTACATCATTTTTCTTTAAACTCTAGTCCAATTGGACGTTGTTTAAATTAAATTGCAACAATTTTGAACCATTTAATGTTAAATATCGTTAAATTGAACATCGTTCAATATTAGTAGGGTGATATTTTTGTTATTATAAGTTTTAAAAGTGTTATTTTTTGTAATTTCTTTAAAAAAAATCACATTTAATGTCATTTAAGTTAAACTCCGACTAATTAGATCCATTTAATATTAAACTCTGACTAATTCGACATTGTTTAATAATATTATATGTGATTATTATTATTATAAATTTTAGATGTATTATTTTTTATTCACTAAAATATATTTTTGTAACCAAGCTATGACTTATGTGTAAAATTTTTAAAAAATAGGGACTAAATTGTAGAATTTAAAAGTTTAAAAACCTATATGAAAACTTTTAAAAAATTTGGATTAAACTGTATCATATAAAAGTTTGAGAACTTATATTTAAAATTTTTAAAAATTGCAAACTAAATTATATGATTTAAAATTTTAAGTATCTATATATAAATTTTACCAAAGTTTAAGAATTAATAAAGTAATTCAACCTACAAAATTTTAATAAATATATATGTTATATTACTACATCTGGTTACATAAATAAGGGTTTGCATTTTGTTTTCAAAAATCCTCATAATTGATCGAATTTAAGAGAATAGAGCTAACTTTTTTGGTTTATAGGTTTGTTGGCTAGTATATGTCAATAAATTTTAAAAACTGACATAATATTATTGGTAATAAATTTTAATTTTACAAATTAATAAAAATTAAATTGACCTATATATATTATATACATCACAAAAATTTATAGATACAAAATATATATTTTAATTTTATTATATCTATAATATATTTTACATATATTATAATTTGTATTATATTTTATAAAATTTTATTTTCTTAAATTACAATTTATATTATAAGTTCGTTAATCCGTTGTAAACATTTGATACTTATACAAAGAATAGTTACATTGTAAACTAATTTTTGATATAAAAGAAATTATTAGTAAAAATCACCAAATTGACTACCTTGTAGGCCGATATAAATGGTGATTATTTTTTTGTCATAGGTTTATTAAGATTTTAGTTTTTTAACATCGTCATGATAAATTCAACTTGTAAAATAGATTTCATCTTACGATTGAATCCACCCTTATATATAGATGTCATGTTATTCTATATTGTACGTAATTTATTTGTAATCATTAATTTTTGGGTTACATGCAGTGATTATCTCATATTAGTTAAAAATTATATATGATCCCTTCAACACTTTTTAACATATTGTAACAAAAATATCATTAATTTTTATTGGTTAATTATAATTAAATTATGATTAGATATTTATTTAATTTGACAGGTGATAATTGGGCGGGTATCTAATTGGTCAATTTTGATTAGCCAATGACACACTCGCTATAACCGAATTGGAAACATATTTAATTGAGTTTAATAATTGTTCAACTTGCAAGATTTTGAATGGGCAATGACTCTACTCTCCTAAGCCGAGTGAACACATGTCTAATTAGCTAAATTTTGATTGACCAGTGATTTCATTCACTAGATTCGAGTTTGACACATATTCAACTGGTCTGATTTTGATCTTACTAACCGGAGCCAAGTTTAGTACAAGTTAAACTAAATTGTACAGTTGTTTAACTGACCAAATTTTAATTGACTAATGACTCATCTCGCCATAGTCGAATTGGATACATATCCAACTAAATAAAATAATTATTCAACTTGATAAATTTTGATCGACTAATGACTCTGATTACAAATAAATTAAATATATGTTCAGTTTATTATAATTCAATCGAGTACATGTTAACTCAACCGTAAAAGTCTCAAACTCTGTACATTTTTTTATTGAGTCAAACTTTGTACATAGATAACTGATTTGGCTAAGAAATGGGATGAAGTATTCTGTAATGAGGCAACATCCATTGAACACGCAGAAATGCTATATAACAAGTAAGCTTGTAAAACAAAGTTTTTTTCTTTTTAATTCAAAAACTTTTGTTTCAAACTTAGTGTCACTGTAAATTACTAAAGATGTTGAAATTGAATAGATTGATGAAACAATAAAGGCATTTCATCCTACAAATCATGTGCATTATGTAGAAAATAAACTTTTCAAAAGATACAATCAATAATAACAAATCACAAATCTAAACCTAGATACCAACAACACAACATTGAAAGAAAACAAGCAAATCATAGGGAAAAATAAAAGAAGGGGATGAGAAGTAAAGTTGTGAGACAGAAACCGTACAAGGAGACAACAAACAAAATCGACCATGAGCAACCCATAAAAAACCATCATTCCATAACCATAGGCCAACACCGACAATAAGACTGAAATAAATACAGACTAGAAAGAGAGATGAAGGAAAATAAATAAAAATGGAATGGAGAGTTAGCAGATAATCCGATGACATTGAAGATAATATCACAATAATAAGCTCTCTAGCTTGATAAATTGCGAGGACAAAGTATGTTGTTCGACTTCTTCCCATTCGAACCATAAAAAGAAATTGTAACTTGGCTTGGCTATGAAACTTCTCGACATCATTTCTGTCACCATCCGATTGTTAGACAACTAAGAGTTCAACGAAGAGAGACAAACAAATGATGTATTGAGGGAGATGAAGAGAATAAACAAAACTTTATAAAATTCAACAAATGAGAGTTAGAGTTGATTAAAAGTAGTTGAATATTAAATTAATAATTAGTTTTTTTTTTTTGTTGGTATTGAAGACTGTTATGATTAGGATATTATATAATTATTCTAATGTTTTTTTATTAGTTTATGAGTCTTATTTGGAGTCCTATTAGGATAGGATTTTAGTTTATTATCACTATAAATATCAATGTAGTACTTTAATATTATATATGAATGAGAATTATAATGTATTTATTTGACTTTTTGATTATATTCTCAACCTACTTTGATTATTTATTATTTTAACTTTCACATTCGTTTTTTCATATATTTTATATCTATATTTCCTTCCGCTTTATATTTTAACAAAAGTAGTAGAAGGGTTCATCTTGGCTTATTTTCCTTAATTTTTATATTATTAAGCTTAATTTTTATATTATTTGAAAGTAAGCTCTATTTAAAGTTTTAAAAAATAATATATTTAAAAAATTTTAATTTTTTTAATCATAATTGTAAGTTTATTGTTGTCTTAAAGCTAATTTTCTATGTGAATAAAGTATTTTTAAACATGACAATAAGCTAACATTTGGCTTATAATGATATTCTTTTTAGTTTTATAATATAGAGCAAAAATAATAAATTTTCACATTTTATGCTCCTTTTACTGAAATGCACTATCTTGTTATCAATGTTAGACTCCATTATATATATTTTTTCAAATTTTCAAAGTTAAAAGGTATAAAGGTAGTTCAAACGTTCAAACGTATACATTGCAATTACTTTTTTGTATTTAGATTAGTTCTAAAAAACTAAATTATTGTTTGGTAACAAATAATAAAATATAATTGAAATATAATTTTGTTAGACAACCCAATAAGTTATAAGCTTATAATTACCACCAATCCAATAGAATTGGAATAGTAGACCAAAAGTAAATTTATACAAATTAAATAAAAAGTATAATAATAACTATAAGCAATTGAAAAATCGGCAATATTGACATAGATAGAGAACCTTAAATTTAGATAAAAGAAATAAAGGTGAGATGTAAAACTATTATAAGGTCTAATACTATCCCGATTGGTTTGCTTCATCTAGGAACTACTAATTAAGTTTATAAAACAACCTTTTACTTAAAATTAAAGATAAAATATATAAAAGGATAATACCAGACATACGTTATTGTTATAATAAAAACTACTTTTTACTTAAAGTACATTATTGTATATTAATATACTCTAAAAAATATATACTCTTATTAATAATAACAATAATATATATTTATTTACTTCTTTACATTATCAAGAATAATACCAGACATACACATGAATATTTATTATTTATAAAGATAAAATATTTGTGAACTAAACATTATATATTTATCCGAACAACATAAATAAAATAACACATTCAATACATAAATGTACGAGCTGAATGAATAAAGAACATACACACACTTTTGTTGAATGAAATATTATATTATAGGTCGGACTAATTGTTTATACAAAATAAATAATGTTTTTAAAAACACAAGCTAACATGCTCGTGCATGAAAAATAAATAAAATAAAGCACAAATAAAAAGAGCACGATCAGGGTTGCGTGACGTCTCTATCAACAACACCATCCTCTTCCCCTTCTCAACGACCTTAAACTTGAATGTCTCTATGGCCTTGTTATATCCCACTTGGGAAAATTTCATGTTGTTGTCCTTGGCTACGTCCAAGTCCTCCTAGGCTTTAGCACATGCTTTTTTTCTCTTAGGCTAACTCTTACTTGACAGCCTGAAGATCATTCTTGGATTCTTTACAAATTTTAAGGGTCACCTGTTCCCTCTTTGATAGGTCAACATTTTGGGCGTACAAAGAGGGTCACCTTAGATAAAGCCACCTGATGTCCATGTTTCTCAACACTCAGGTCATTCTTTAGCTTTTGAAGCTGCCGCACCTTAAAATATTGAATGAAAGATATGGACTAGTACAAGGAACATCGAACACAACATTCAAAAAAAAAAAACAAAGAAAGAAAGAGAAGAGAAAGAATGAAGAGGTGGTCATAATACCTCCACTAACTTGCGATTTGCAAGGATTAGCACATCGACCTCCTTGAAAAGGTCGTCCAAGATATCTTAATTCGATCCAGTTGGTAACATCCAAACGAACTTGTCCATGGCAGTATGGTTCCCCAAAATGCGCTATGAGACGTTAAGCTCCTCATCGAAACACTGCACAACTTTTCCTTTGTCCAGTGCGAGAGGCTAAGGGCCCATGAATAAAGGCAAAATGGAAGGTCCTGGACTATCCTCCTTATTGGTGCCTTGAGATGGAGGAGGTAGGGCTATCTTCCTTGGGGCAATCCTCTTCTTCTTTAAACCTTGCGAGGAGGAGGGTTGTCACTTGGAAGCAAGTGAATAAGGTGTTCACGTTTATCTCACTATGATCCATCTCTGCAAAAACAAATAAAGATAATTAGGCAAATAATTTCATTTAACAGGCCCGAACAAAATTATACCACAATTTTGGTGCTGAAGCTAAACCTTCACCCATAAGCTCAAAGTTGGACCCAAACTTTGAGGTGGAAGCTTTCCTCTTAGAGGAATGATGTTTAGCTCGGTTAATTCTTGTTGTTGGTGGTCTTCCACTTAGCCACAGTAATCCCGTAGCTATTAGACGAGGAGTTGATAGGACATTTATCCAAGGGGTTGGTTTTCTTAGCCATCCTTGGAATTGGGACAGACAAACTTTTGCTCGTTCATTCAAAGTGACAGGATGAAAACATGATCATTTAAGCATATTCTTCACATTCACCCAAGCCAATGGAATCAAATTTCCTTCCTTTTTCGACTGCCACTGACAAAAAATGTAAAAGAAAAATTGTTTCCAATCCCTTTCATTATCTGGTATTATCACGTTCAAACTCTGGTATAGTTTGGACAACATATACACACTCTGCCTATCATAGGGCTTTATCTTAAGTCATATACCTCGTTGAACTCTGGCACACCTATTGAAATCTTGATCTCTCTGCACAAGGCCATTATACCTCCAACAGGATCTGGCTAGGAGATATTTGTGTTTGCCTCAGGAAATTCGTTATAAATTTGAGGAGAGGGAAGCAAAGCCCAACCAAGAGTAGTTTCCCATGAAATATGGTCCACCCAATTCAAGGCAAATTGTTGTCAATGGTGTCTAGATTTGGAATCCTTACATGCACACTTTTTGAGATGTCTTAAGCATTATGGAATCGAAGCTCATCTGAATTGTTGGTCGAACCAGACTCATCTGAAGACTCGGAGGAGGAGATGCTTGCCAACTCTTCACCCTTCGTAATTAACAAGGGTCTCAACAAAACCTTTACGAGTCTTTTAATCTCTTTATCGACCATGCTATATGAATTATAAAGTACGACCTAATACAAGAAAAAAAAATTTAAATTATTACAGGGACAAGAATAATACCTATATAGATTAATTGAAAATTGACGTGTATAAGGTACTAACCTGAAAAGAAAAGAGCTTGAGTTAAAACTGATTAAATATATTCAACTTTTATTGTTGTCAATATCTCTAGATCTACTTTCAACCTCTATTAACATCCTCCAACCTCCATCTGGCAATTCGCTGCTCTAGTACAAATCTACCGTCTATATCCACCATCACTAGCTTTTGCTCATATTGTCAAGTTTTTTCATATTCATCCAACCACTATTTGATCCTATAATTTTCTTTTATATGTTTTTCCTCTTTAGAGCTACTTATTCCTACAATTATTTAGTGGACTTTTTTTATATTTGACTTTCTTTGAGTAGCTTGGTAGTAAGGAGGACAAAGATGACAATCCCACTTCAATTATGATCATATTTTGAGAGATTAAAGTACCTTTTATGTTGTGTTTTATCCATTTGAGGTTTTTTTTTTATGATTGTATAGTGGTTGTTTTGTTGATGGTCTTTTTTGTTTCTTTGATTAATTTTTGGTAGGTAATAACATTTATGTAATGTTAATGATACATTTATTTTAGGCTATATGGATATGTGGGTTCATATTACAATTGTTGTGTATGATTTGGTGGTTAACACTAGATGAAAGTATTTTGTGGAAAAGATCCATGTTTGGGTTGGAAAAATAATTTAAAGAAAAATTATTGATATGTGTTTGTTTTTTTACTTTAGAATAGTAAATATATGGTGTGTATTTTATTATATTTTATCTTTTTAATTCTATTATTCAATGAAATAGTAAAGAATTTTGCTCAAATGGTAACATTGTCTTTGGCGCGCACTCTATAGTAACTAGCAACTCTGCCTTGAAGACTGAATGTTTGGCTGGTCTCTATGCTCTCAATTTAGCAAGGATTCATGGGTGCACCAACTTTCAATTGAGGAGTGACTCCAAACTACTCATTGACTTCCTGACAAACAATCTTCAACTGTCCTATGGGAACTATCTGACTTAATCATTAGCTTAAGGAGAGGTCTGCGAGATATCCCGAATGTACAAGTACAACATGTAAGGCGTGGTGCCAATATGGTCGCAGATTGGGTTGCTCGCAACTCTAAGACTAGGTCGCTGCCACTTGATTGGGTTTCCAACCCGTCTGCTCAACTTTTGGCCCTCTTGTTACAAGATAGGGCTTAATATAGTTTTGTCTATATTTACTTTGTATTTAGACATCTCCTTATCATCTAATGGAATTACTTTCGTATTGAGCAAAAAAATAAAAAATAAAAAAATGAGATACTATGTAAATTATGAGTAATTTTTTTTTATATATAGCACAAGTGTTTGCAACTTGGTAATATCGGAGCCTCATAGTGAGGCATGTAAATGTAAAGCCATATTTCAATCTTAGGGGAATGAGTTATGTAATGTTATTTAAAAAAAAATAAGAGTAAATTAAACAATATAAAATAAAAAGTTAAATTTATATTTTTATTAAATATTAATAGAACAAACATTTAAAGTAGTATTTGTGAATAAATACATGAAATAAAAATACAAATTAGTAGTTATATTGTACTATATAATAATAAGGAAGCAAAATTGATTTTTTTTTATCAATCAATAAGAAGCACCTATTTTGGATATGGGGAGAGAAAATTATTATCTCTATTGAGATTCGAATATACTATTTTTTTAATTGTATAACACTCTTATTTACCATATTAACCATTTATTTTATGAATTTAATCAATCTTTCACATTATTTAGAATTAAAATTAGTTTATTTTAATTTTAATGATTAATTTTTATGAATATTTTATTCTAAACAATAAAAAATATTATAATCTAACTCTAGGATTAAGACTTTTTTTTCCCAACATTTATTACATTTATTGATACTATTTTTAATTTTAAGATTGACATGTTATTAGAATAAATTTTAAAAATATTATTGGTATTTATTATTTTATAAAGGGATAAATACCAGACATACACTAATAAAAATATTTTAAGTAAAAGGTCGTTTTTATATATTTTTATAAAAAATATATTTATTAATATATACATTATTATATTATATAAGAGTATATTAATATACATTATTATTAAAAGGATAAATGATAAATTATCATACGTTTTTATATATTTTTATTAATATATACATTATTAAAAGGATATTTTTAATACATAATTATCATACATTATTAAATGATATATATATATATATTATAAGTTTTTATTAATATATACATTATTATACGTTTTTATATATTTTTATAAAAGGAAAAATGTATTTTAGTATTTTAAGAGTATATTAATATACATTATTATTAATAAGAGTTTATATATTTTTATTAAATAAATATATATTATTGTTATTATAATAAAAATATATTTATTATAAATTTTTATTTATTATCTATTATTTATTATTATATTTATATATTTTTATTATAGCATTAATAAGAGTATTTTTATTTATTTATTATTATTATCATTATCCATTATTTTAAAATGAAATAATAAGTATCCCACTCTTACAATTTAGTTTCTATATCAGCACAGATCTTGACAACAATTTTGTTATTCTGTTAATTTTATATTTGAAAAATTAATATAATGTAACCAATAAGTATATTACAATTTTAAAGTATATTTTAATAAAATTTAATTAATAAATAAATATGTATTTACATAATTGATATATTTTTTATGAGATATCATTCCACTTGAAACTAACTAATAAGTTTTAACAAAATAACCTGGGAAAAAATCTTTTGAGTGGTCCTGAGTAAGCCACGTGTATAGATCTTACTCGTCAGCATCAAGATTTTCTTCTTCTCTAACTCGATAGACATCGAAATGGAATACGCCCCCATTAGCTCGCAGCCATTTTTTTTAAACTCTAAACCAACGAAAACTCTCTCACTCAAACTCACCAAACCAGCACAAATCGACCGAGTCGTGTACTTAACACAGCATATATTAAACTAGTTATGGAAATTATTATTTTGTAAATTTATTATTTCGAGCACAATTATAAAAAAGGAAAAACAAAAGCTAGCAAAACACACGCCCCTGATTTAATTGCTCAGTATCCACATACCTGTTATCCTATTCCTAGGAGAGTGCACCACCTTCAGTCCTCAGAGATGTTTGTCTCTGTTTCCCTTCCAACAACTTCGTTCTCGCATTATCGACCCTTTTATATCAAACATGGTATCTCTCTCTCTCCCCCCTCTCCAATATGCACACATCACACCTATTGGATTTAAACAGTTTTCATTCGTTTAATTTGTCTCAACTGTTGCATCATCCCCAACAATTTCATTTTTGAATATTTATTGCTTTTGCATTTCAAGCGTGTCTTCTATTTGATTTTGTTATGAACATGCATTATGTTGATGTCAACATCGATAATTGGTCTGTGGATTTGAGAACAGAGAATTCATCTTTAATCTTAGACCATTATGGGGTATATTCGATGGGTAGTTGGCGAAAGAGGAGAAGAAAAGTGTCTCTTCTTATGATGAAGAGAGAAATCTTGGGAGATTGTCTCTCTGTGTTGTTTGTTCAGATATCAAGTGATCAGGTGATGTTATGTGAAGTGAGCAGAGAGCAAGTATATATAGGAAAATATGATCCGTAATTATTTATTTGTTGGATAATTAGGGGATCGATTATTTGCTGGACCTTTATTTGATACTCTACTGACTTAGTGCTCGTATATGCTGATTAGGACCTCTTATGTTGTGCCACATGGCATGTGTTAATTTACATCCTTTACATTAGAAGCAAACCCATTAATTGTTTGAGGCATTGACATTCATCATCTTCGTCTCTTGTGCTAAAGGGTTTCAAAATTCAAGGAGGTTATTTCCAGAAAATGGGTTGGGAAGCGAAGGACCAAGGTTTAGAACAATGAATTTTAGCAGCAAAAAACATGACCAAGAACCAGTGGGTCTTGAAAATGGGGAGAGGCTTTATCTTGGAATGGATTTTGGAACATCTGGAGCTAGATTTGCTGTAATTGACAAACAAGGCACAATTCATGCCGAGGCAAAGAGAGAGTACCCTTCATATATGGTATCTGTTTGACAACAAGAAACTTGCTTACGAGTTATGAATTAAATACAAGGAAAACAAGAAAAAGAAAAGAGGAATTGATCTTAAGTGACTTTAGAGCTCAAAAACACATTTTGTTGCACATACAACCTGCTTCTTCGTAAAAGCACATCTCCATAAACAACTTTTGAGTGAAACCACTTTAAACAAAAATACAAGTACATAGACCCTTAATTAATTAGTCTATTATCTTTGAAATTTGGGGATGATGACTAATCAAGATGTATCAATTATAATTCTTCATATACTGCTATATATGTTTACTTAGAAGTGTACATACTTCCCCCCTTATTCAAAGTATTGGATGTTCTAAAGCTCATCCAATAGTAAAAAAGAATATGATCTAGCTAAATGTAATGTCTGTATTTCATGATCATGTATATATCAACTAGAAAGAGTGAAGAAACAATGGATTCTGCACGCTCATGGAAAGCAACACTGTTCTTTCTGCTACAAGACATTCCATATCATCTCCGTAAATATATACATTCCATTTCGATTGATGGGACATCTGCAACTACTCTTATTGTAGACAGGTATATATTTGTTTATTGTTGTAATATTTAATTATCCCTGAAAATACTGCATTTCAATAGACTAGTTTAATTGGTACTACAGAAACACAGGAGAACCCTTATGGAGACCTTTCCTCTACAATGAGACATGTACTGATGCTCTACCAATTGTTAAGTCAATTGCTCCGGCAAATCACACCGTCTGCTCTGCTTCTTCTACTCTGTGCAAGCTTGTCTCTTGGTGGAGCAGAGAAGATTTAAATAAAAACTCTGCTGCATTATTGCATCAAGCAGATTGGTTGTTGTGGCTTCTTCATGGAACACTTGGAGTGTCCGATTATAATAATGCTCTGAAGGTCATATTACCATACCAGTCATGCAATTAGTATCTTCTTGGTTCCTCCAGTCACTGTTTATTATATTCTGCTGTTGGGATTTTTTATAATGATGATGAGTGTATACATGTCTTAGGTTGGATATGATCCTGAACTTGATTCGTACTCAGCATGGTTGCTTTCTCAACCATATTCTCAACTTCTACCGTCAGTCACAGCTCCTGGGACTCCAATAAATCATTTAAAAGAGGATATAAGAGAGAGATTTGGTACGTCCCCTTCATGCATAGTATGTCGTAGTTTAGTTTATGAGATTCTTTTTTACTTCTGTTTTGGTCTCACGTAGCCTGTAGATGCATCTTGTATGTAAGAATTAGTTGTTCTTATTTTTTATTTGGTTGAATTACATTGCATGAACTTCATTCATACATGGAGTTTCTTTTTTAAGCTCCTTCACGCAGTGTAAAAGAACATATGTTTCTTTAGAGGCTCAAAAGTGAATTTTTTTAGGGTTAAAAATAAAGCTAAATAATCGAGACATATAAAAACTTGAGGCTTTTCACTTTTAATTTTTTTTTTGTCTTAGTTTATGCAAGGAACTGAAAATGGTTCAATATCTTCCTGATTACATTTTTAATTATCTTAGAGCTCTGATACTGATTGTTCTGAATTATTCTTGTAGGCTTTCCAAAAGATTGTATGGTATGCTCTGGGACAACAGATAGCATAGCTGCATTTCTTGCATCTCGGGCTACCCAACCTGGGAAAGCTGTAAGATTTAGCTCTCCAGACTTGTTTCCTTCCCTCATTCATATCAAAATTGAAATGTTTGCATGGTTTGTATTACTGTGGCTGTGTTAAGTGGCAGGTCTTCATCAAGACATCTGATTTCTTCTAATCCTTTATGAACCTATGGCCACTTTTGATAAACATCTCAATTTCACTATAAATTGAAATATTCATCAAACATGACCTAATGGCCCCGTTATATTTAATTGTACCTGAAACAACATTTTACATAAATGAATGATCTATAAATAGTTAGTTGGGAAAATCTTTGAGATCTTTCTCTTTTTAATTTTTTTTTTCCACATTATCCTCTAGATTTTTATTGGTGCGGTAAAGTCCCTTGGTGGTCTCAGTTCTTATCAACAATTTTTTCTATATTTTAAAAATTAGGTGACTTCTTTAGGTTCAACACTTGCCATAAAACTATTGAGCACCACCAGGATTGATGATGCACGGTTTGGGGTGTATAGTCATCGCTTGGATGATAAGTGGCTTGTTGGAGGTGCCTCAAACACTGGCGGAGCTGTTCTTAGACAACTATTTACTGATGAGCAATTGGAGAAACTTAGTGAATATATTAATCCCATGGAGGCCTCTCCTCTTGATTACTATCCTCTTCAAACTGTTGGTGAGAGATTTCCGGTGGTAGATCCAAATATGGCTCCTAGGTACTTTAATCAACATTTTTACCCAACATCAATATACAAATATTTCTAATCTCATGCCTTTATATATATATATATATGAGACTGTTCACGGATGAAAATTTGCTGAAGCTTTTAAGAGTTCAAATGATGTGTGCCTGTTTGGGCATATTCGTTTAACTAATTACTCTAATTACTATTATTATTATCTTATACTTTTAGAGAGTATCAATAGCTCTATTACAGACTGTCAGAAGTAGAAACAAAGTACCCTTTTGTATCAAGCCAATAAATTATTATTTTTTCAATAGATTTTAAAATTGTACTAATAGATTCGAAGACAAGTAGTTGAAGTTTGAATGAATGGAGATACTTGCAAAGTCGAAACAACTCATTACTTGTTTCTTACACAGGCTGCATCCACGACCAACCAGTGATGCTGAGTTCTTGCATGGAATTTTGGAATCCATTGCACGTATAGAGGTATTGAATATTGTTTACGTTTTCTTGATGATCACAGAATATCATAAAACTAACATATTAGTAGTCGTACAGGCAAAATGTTACAACTTACTTAAGGATTTAGGAGCAACCCAAGTTGAACAAGTACTCACAGCAGGAGGTGGTGCCAAAAATAAAAAATGGATAAAAATAAGAGAGAGAGTGCTCGGTTTGCCGGTGAGTCAAGCAATTCAAACTGAGGCTGCCTATGGAACTGCTTTATTGGCAATGAAGGGTGCCCAACAAAGTGTTCTCTTGAATCGCTAGAAATAGCATTTTTAGTACTGCTTAACGAAAGGTTGGGGACAAAGGGCTATGATTAGTGATAATCAAATAAGGATTTGTGTAAAAATCAGTCTTTAATACAAACATGCTTGAATCTTAATCTTGCAATTTACTTACTACTACTGCCTTCGATCTTCATTTAAAATTAGAGAGATTCAATAGAAAATTTTAAGTATCCTAAAATCCTTTGCAATTTTTTTAATTAGTTTTCCTAGGTCTATAAATTTCAATTTCACAATTACTAGATATCCAAACCTATAAATTTTGCTTGCTAAATTAATTACGTGAATTCAAAGTTTAGAGAATATCAAAGTTTGGAACAATTGGTCACGAATTTTTGAAATAACTAGCAGAGCAAGTAAATAATATCTTTTTTAAATAAACATATATTTTTTAAAATATAATAAAAAAAATTAATTAAAAAACTGAGTTTAAAGTATTTTTTTTATAATTATTATTATTTAAATTTCTTTTTGGATAAAATAAACATTTGTGGAGAGTTTGAAGCAAAGTAGCAAGCAAATGGCGGCAGCACCAGCTTCAGCGAGGTCTCATCTGCTGCAACAACTGCTTCACCGTTCATCAACATCATCACTTCCTTTATCATCTTCTTTTCTCAAACCCCTTCTCTTTGTCAATTCTAATTTTAAGCCTTTGTCCAAATGCTTCATAATCTCACATCCTCACCGTTCAAGTCCATGCCTTTTCTCTTCTCTTCCTCTGCTTCCCTCTTCCTCTTTCGTCTTCTGCCACTCTCTTGCACTCCGTCAACATTCTTCGTCCCTTGATGAAGGAAAAGATGATGATGAAGAAGTCACCCAACAATTTGGGGATGAATATGGTCATGAGGAGGGAGAGACTGAAAGTGAAAGTTTGGATTTTGAAGGAAGCTCTGATGTGGGTTTGGAGTCTTTGCGCATGAAGACTAATGGGTTGGAATTACCGAGCCTTACGGTGAAAGAAAAGAAGGAGCTGGCTTCTTATGCCCATAGCTTGGGGAAGAAGCTCAAAAGCCAATTGGTGGGCAAGTCTGGTGTTACAGCTAATGTTGCTGCTTCATTTATAGAGAACCTTGAATCCAATGAGCTTCTTAAGGTATTTATTGCCTCACTTATTTAGATAAATTGGTACTTGTCGTTAGTTTTCCAGTTGAGATTCAGAGGTTTATGCCTTCTTGGGTTTTGTTTCCAATATGGTGGTTTTGTCAATTTCTATTGTATTTTATGAATCTGCATTGGGTTTAGTACAAGACGCTTTTCTAGTAGTTTATTTGAATGATCCACTTGCGGTATAAGGGTTTTGCTTTTGGCTAGAGTAGTTTGTAGCCTTCGTACTCATCAAGTTTGTTATTTTCTACGTGCCTGTTATTTTCAATCTAATCTCAAAGTGGAGAAAAATTAATGTATTGTTGAATTCCTGTTGCATTTTATCAATCTGTCTGTATTAAGTTGTAATTGTAAATTTTGTATAATGTAAGTTATTATAAACTCAACCTTAGTATTATAATTTAGCAATGTATTATAATTTAAGAATGTAGGACATTATACTTTAATATTTCTTCAAAATATGGAGCATATTATCAACACTTTATATTTTCAAGTATTTATTTTTTTTTATCTCAATCTTCTATTTTTACATCAATCTTCTAATTTCTTCTAATTTATATCAATATTTCTACTTTCATCTATTTTTATCTCAATCTTTTCTACTTTTATCTATTTTTATCTCCATCTTCTTTCTATTTTACCTCAATCTTTTACTTTATTCTATTTTTATTTCAATATTATACATTTCATCTATTTTTATTTTAAACTTCTACTTTCATCATCATGATTTATTTTATATTATACTCTAATAGTAATAGAAAGTTAAGCGTCGTCTAGGATGTATATATTTAAGGTTTTGGTCATTAGCTCGCTTTCCCGCCATGAATCTTGATCATGATATTCTTTGGAGCAACAAACAAATACTCTGGCAATGGTTGTAAAAGGTTTTTAGAAAATATGTGTTGGTTTGGATTAAAAGGGGTTTGACAAGATGTGGATAATATAGAAAAGATAAGTAGTTTTTCAAAATTTGATAGCATGCTCATAATGTCCATTTGTTGTGTGTACCATTTTGTTTTTCTTTTCGTTTTTTGCTATTGCCTATTACCAATCACTTGCTAAGAATAGGTAATTCTAAAGTATCTCATCAAATTGTGGTGAGCAGATTAAAATACACAGGACCTGTCCAGGGGAGCTAGATGATGTCGTCAAGCTACTGGAGAAAACAACTGGTTCGGTGGTTATCGATCAAATTGGTAGAACTACGATTCTTTACAGACCCAGTCTCACAAAATTGAAAGCGGAGGAGAAAAGGAAGAAAGTTCTAGAGGCATTCAAGAGGCGAAAACTGAAAAATAAACAAATGGCGCTGGTAAAGAAACAATTATGGAAATTCTTCTTTCTGATGTTTTTTTTACTACGTTCGTACGTTGTAGAATGCTAATTTTGGCTATAGATTAACCTGTCTAATTGTCTGTTGAAATTTGCAGACCATAGGAACAGGAGCAAAAGTGTATGGCCTTGGCCGTGGTAGACGGGGAAGCAGCAGACTTTAAGTTCTCTTCATGATGGTGATATTATTCTGAGCCCAATTGGTAAGCACTACACCGACCCTTTACTTCATATATAACACAAACGTTTTTCATGCTCGTTAGTATTTGGATTGAAAAATCAAATGCTGGCTACGGGACCTATGCTCATCTAATTGCCGTACTGCCCTGACATGACTCGCTGCTTTTGTATGATTTTTTTTTTTTTTCCTTTTCTCTACTTTGTTTATTTCATTGCAATGATTAAAATCTATAAATAAGGTGAGTCTTCCAGGTTGTACTACTACAAAATGTCTATTTGTATCTCTACATTTGGTTGTGATTTCAAATCTTTTTACCCAATGAGTTTGGTCAGAATGTACTTAAAAACGATTTTCTATATTTAAAGACAAAATTGTGTGTTTTTTTTTTAATAAAATGAAAATGGTCACCAACCCCTTCTTTGTTGGAGATAAATGTAGATAAGTTTCTTCTTGATGGGAAAAAGAAGATTCTTCTCGAGACAAAACTACACTCGGGAAAATTTCTGCTATGATTTCATTGACGCGATCAATGAAGTTTGCCTTTCCAGAATTGAGTTCCAAATTGTGAAAAGAGAGAGAGAGTATAACCAGTAATACCTCCTTTCTATTTAACGTCAAAGTAAATACGCTTAATTTTTAAGTATATAACGAATTACGATCTAGATACCGTTTTGAGTATATGTAACAATTACAATTACAGCAGTTGATCCATCAAAGAACCAGTATAGACCATGCTAATTGCCATCTATAAGATAATCAAAGAATAGCAACCACTTAGGACATTACTATAACAATGCATGTATGGTAGGTAATTGATACGCAACTATACCTGCTCAACGATTATGAACTAAACAGCTTTTTAATTTTTCAACTTATATCGGGACAAGTCCTCAGAATATAGTACTCCATCTGGGGAAAGAAGGCGTCCAAAAGCTAGCAAAAACCGAGCCTAAAAGCCAAAGCAAATTTTTTGTTAATTAAAAAACATAAAAGTATCAGCATCATAGTAATTTCTTATTTCAATGGCAGAAACCACAAATTGAATGAATATATAAATAAATAATAAAGGGGAACGGGACCTTACCCATTGAAATCCTACTAATGCGTACCAGCACCCTGCCAAACCATATCCTTTGCTGCTCACAAGCTGATGATAAGAAGAAAATTGGGAAGGATGTTAAAAAATATCAAACCAAATAAATCCTTTTATACACACCAGAAGATAAAGAGCAAAATCTTTACCCAGAGGAGACCAGCGCCTAAAGTAAAACATCCACTCATTGACAAACTAATAAATTTTAGATCCCGTCCAGCCTGTTTTAAATAAATAACAAAATTGATTATTTTAAGCAAGTGTTCGTGAATGTTTAATTGCAGATAATATATGCTAAACTTTCAGCATGCACATGAACATAACCTAATAACACATACAAAGTATTAGCAAGTTCTGTCACCATGCTCATTGTTAAAGGATATAAATAATTATTAGGCCCACCTCACACAAACTTGAACTTTAGGAAGAATTGGTGCCTAATACTTCTTTATAGTATCAAAGTAGTAAGGTAATTCCTGTGATTACCAACTCCCAAACTATATGAAAATTTCAAATTATTGATGGGCCTTACAAAAAGACAAGAAACTTCACTCTTAAGGAAGTACAAGTGATGGGCCTTTGCAAAGACAAAATAGCTCCCACTTGAGAGGAAATGTTAAAAGAGCATAAATAATTATTAGACCTACCTTCCACAAGCTTGAGTTTTTGAAAAAATTGGTACCTAATACTTCTTTACTCATGAATCTAAAAATGAAGGTTAAATACCATTTGTTTTTTTTAATTAGATAAAATGATATTCAGTGTAATTTGATCTTGTGACTTAAACAGGGGAAGAAAATGAGTTTTACTCATCACTAGATCCATGGGCGAACCATGTTGCTTGTGTTTTCTTTTGACATAGATAGCAACACAACATTTTGGAAGCAACAAACTATATGAAATTTTCAAGTTGATAATGAGCCTTGCAAAAAGACAAGAAACTTCACTCTTGAAGAAGTACAAGTGATGGACCTTTATAAAGACAAAGTAGCTCACACTTAAGAAAAAATATTAAAAAAGTATAAATAATTATTAAGCTTACCTCCAAAATTATTGGTGCCTAACATTTTTTTACTCATGAATCTAAAAATGAAGAATAGATACCATTTGTTTTTCTTAATTAGATAAAATGGTATTTAGTGTAATTTGATCTTGTGACTCGAACAGAGGAAGAAAATGAGTTTTACCCACCAATAGATCCAAGGGTGAACCATGTTGTTTGTGTTTTCTTTTGACATAGATAGCAACCCAACATTTTGGAAGCAACAAAAAATTACGAATTATGAATCCTACGAGGCTCAAAACTATTAGGCAAAAAATTCCCAAAAGGTTTCTTTCAAAAGAATACATTCAACACAAACACTTGAATCATCAAAATTCCTAACATTGTCAAGAACCAGCATTTAAACGCCCATCGCTATTACATGCATAGATGCAAACCAAATTTCCAGAAAAGCCAAAGTAATAAATTCTAAATTGTCAAGTTCGTTTTACAACAATCTCCCCAGGCTTAAATACCATGATGAAGAAACATATTAAATTTACGTTTTTTTCACCAATCATTCATTAAGAAAAAGGCATAATAGTTGCAACATACAGGTTCCATTAAAATGTTACAGTTTGTGTGTGTGTATTAGTCTTTTAAATACTGACATATCTTGCCCTTCATTTGTTTTAAATTTTGGAAATTTTTTAAGGTCAATACTTATTGTATCTATTTACGATATATATGCTTTAGTTAAAGAGTTTTTTCAATAATTATCTCTAACAAACTAAAAAACTTATAGATAATTTTTTACTTTTTATTTAATTGTCATTATATCAAATAAATTTCAAATAATTTGTAAAAAAAAAAAAAAAAAAAAACCATTTATGTGCAAAATTCAAGTGTATTTAACTAATATATACATATATACACACAAATAGCGACATGATCCAGTAAAGGTGAGCAACATAGGGGCAAATTAGTCCTACCTTAAAAAATAAGCAAAAAAACTTATATAAAATCAACAAATTATATGCCCTACATGAAGATATCAACCATGATATAAAATCTATGCCCTAAGACGTTAGAACTAAACTCTAAAAACTAAAAATTACATTCTAAAATTGAACTTAATTACCTAAAATTAAACGAGGGACAATTTTGCCCCTTAAGTGCGCACTGTTGCTCATATATATATATATTTCACTCACTATATTTATATATATAACAATCACATACCAGCAATGTGCCCTCAAGGCTGTGAGTTGGGGGAGTCACAGCTAGAGCCAAGAAGTATGGCATTAGAACTTTGTGCATCTGCATCAACAGAAAACGTCATATCATATAGACAAATCAGATATTGAAATATGTAATGTTGTGAAAGAAAATATTTGCAATTAACTAAGGTACCTTCACCCACCTTTGACTCAGAATTCATAAGAATTAAGAAATGGATACTGATGTTACAATTGAAATAAATAAAATGATTAACCAATTAAACTGGAAAGAGATAAGTCACTCTCAACATACCGGATACTTAAACTGGATGCAGAGCCCAGTAGTTATTTACAAAGGTTGTTGCAAATATATTTAAAAATGAAACTTTTTAATAGCAGCACCAATCATTTTTGCTATGTAATTCAGTTACGAGCTAGTAAACTGCACAGGTTTTAATTATCAATGATATTGACAACAGATCAGCAAAAGTTAGCGCATCTTTCCCCGTTGGCTAAGATAGCAAAAGTGTTGCTGAATTTGTAGTAATGAATTAGTAATTAAAGATGCGCAAAATAGTCTGCAACTTAATAGTTCAAGATGAAGTTAAAACTAACCTCAAGTACCACCTTCTGATCAGGTGTAAAGATATAGGGGAAAAGCCAAGGAACAGCAGTTCCAATAATTCCTAATACTAATCCAAGAACAGCTCCAATGATGGAAAGAGACTTGAGCAGCATTTGTGCCTGTTCAATATAATAATAATCAAAATGCTCCAAACCTATAATTTGCTGTAGATAAATCTGTAAGTTATCCATGCCTATTGTTTGGGAAAAAATTGAGCGTTTTCTTTCAGGATATTGACCCTAGCAGTCCCCACTTTATATGAATAAATTCACACTTAAGTTCCCTATTTATTTCTATGTACACTAACATCCCCAACTTTTTTGAAAAATGTATGGATCAATACAAATCTCAAAAGTTAATGGATGTGTTACTTGTTGAGAAATTTGAACGCCCTAGTCCCCAACCTGTTAAGATTTGGACTTCTCGTGAAAGGTTGGAGACCTAATTGCAAATAAAATGAAAAAGGGAACTACAGCGTCTTTTTGGACAAAAGTAGAAATCTAATTGGCCCTCACATTTTTTGGACTTTTTTTTATTAGACTGTTCTTCATATACCAAATAATACAACCAAGATTCGAAGGGCATACAAAATATCACAAACCTTCTTCAAATTACGATTAATTCCATATATCAACTCGGGCATAAATGACTGCGCTGTTTGTGAGAGAGGCTCGCCCCAAACTGTACACATGCAGAATGTTTGAACCATGACCTACAGGGTGGAGGGGAAGAAAATATTGCCAAAAAAAAAATCAGCTTCCTACAAAATAAAATTAAAATGAAACAAAACAACCATTTCATGTGCAAAAGAGATTCCACCTGATGAGCGGCCATGGTATGCATTCCCATGGACGTAGCAAAATATACAAGGAGGGAGTAAAAAGCCACCTAAGACCAAAATGCCTCAGAGCATGTTATAGATTAAGGTAGAGCTATAGTAACAATCAAAAGGTAACCTTAGATATCATTGTAACAAACACAGGTGCAGCAAGCCCAAGTATTGTATAAAGTTCCTTGGGTGAAGGAATAGAAATGGAATATGCATTGTATCCTTTCTTGTTCAGAGCTTCAATCATCATATATCCTGCAACAACCTAGACGTACTTTTATTAGGGTGAAAGCAAAAGAAAAGAAAAGGATTTACCCACACGGAGGCATTTATAATGTGTTAGTGCAAATACCATAGAGAGGGTGGGGGAGGAAAGTACTTGCACTATTTATATCCAATTGTTTACGTTGAATACCTGTGATACCATTGTTGCCCATGCTGCTCCAGCAATGCCATAGTCGAGATAGCTGCACAGGACTATATCACCAATGCCATTTATAGCACTAGCTACTGCCAAAGCCTTCAACGGTCCCCAGGAATCTTTCATGCCAAGACTGGATGAACAACATCAGCATCAGAAAAGAAGTTCAACGTGGCACATTGTCCATACATTCTAACAAAACTCACCATTTAAAAATTACTAACAGATCCTCATTCCTTACTATAAGCAAATCTTTATACTGACGCTGGTTTTACATCTTAAATAACACAATCAATCATGTTTTTCTAGTTAAATATGGAATGATTATTTGGGATGATATTATCCCTTCAATGATGAATTCATTTTTTCTCAGCCAAAAGATTATTCTACTTGGTATCAAAAGATATTCTAGCATTGATACCCTACTTGCCATCACTAATAACCCATACGAGACAGAGAAAACGATTTTTCTCAGACTCTAGTTAATTAATGGGTAAATATCCCCTCTCTTTTTACCGTTGTTGTCTGCCCAATGTTGCAAATTTACCATCAGACTTTAAATTGTTACAAAAATACCACTAACATTTATTTAGTGTTGCATGTATACAATTGATGGTAATTTTATTACAAAACTTAACAAAAAAGAAGTCAAAATCCAATGACTTTTTGTAACATGGGGCAAAGAACAATGGTAAACTTAATTTATTTATTTATTCTACATGAGGTAATATTTTTTCTCCAAAATTTATTCCATATCATGCACAAGGAGAGGTAAACAGATAACTAACCTTGCACTTTGAGCAACCCAACCAACAAGAACTGCAGGCCACGCCAAGCCTCTAATCTAACAACAAAAAGTATTTCATTTAACCAATCATTTAAGAAAACCAGGGAAAAATTCATTAAAATCAATCAAGGGAGGGAGGACCCTAATTAATGACAGTAGAAATCATCAAACAGAAAACTTCTACATATAAGACATACACCAAACTGGAGGATAATGTCATAAGTTAACAATCAAGTAGATAAAGGATTCAGGGATTGTTCTACAATTGTAATTCTTTTCAGAAAGGAGTGTGCAGGAAAAATTATCTAGTATAATCTTCACAAGAATCAAACATGATAAATGGTCATCCATAGATATAGTTCAATCTGGATCATATTGCTATAACACAAGCAACGGCTATGCAATAAATAAAAGAAATTACAGCAAGTCAGCACTTTCTTTTTCTGATAAGAAGTCAGCACTTTCTCAATAAGATTGTTCGGCATTTTACCAAAATATACCATATCAAGTACGAGTTACTCTAGGACGATTGAAAAGAAATCTAACAAAATGGAAAGGTAACAAATATAATTGAAAGGCACCTGAACATATGTGTTGGCTGCAGGTACGATGTCTACATTATTTGCCCCAGTAAAAGCTACAAAAGCATACCACAGAAATCAATCATAGTCACCAAAATCCTATAATCTAATATAAATAGATCAATTGACCAACTACCAATAGATTAGACTCTATCTATCCAAAACGTAAAAGCATATACTAGTTTTTATTACCAGTAAGCGTCCATGAGCCAAAAAATCTTGTAAAAAGAAGCATCAGGACACCACAAGTTAATCCAACAAAGAGCAAAACAGATATGTGATGTTGCACTTCATTTTTATCCTGCGTCAAGCAATGAAAACAAACAAATGAAACATAATAGGAAAATAGTGGCTTGATAACAGACCAAAAATATTCTTCAAACCAAGAAATAACGATCAAATGGTAGGATGATGTGCAGAAATATTTGCGGTTACAAGGAAATAATCAAATATCTTTTTGCATTCATAATTCCCATAATACATATGCAGCCTCTTTAAAGCACTAATTTCATCTTAGTCAGGATTCAAATAATCAGCCATTATACTGGAGAGCTTCAGGTAACACAATGCATGCAAACTCATCATAAGATATTAATAATAAGATTTTCAATAGAAAGGTAGAGAGTAAGACCAAATTGTAATACTGATTCTGCTTCATATGATCCTGCGGCTGCATTTGTTATAAGTGCAAACCGCCATGAAACCTACATCTAGACCTGGCTAAGTTTGAAAATCTAGAAAAGTTACAAAAGTCTAATTTCTCTCATGTCTGTGGTGTCCCTTTTGCACATTGAAGCCATGTTTCAATGTAAAGCAGTAAGTACCCAAAACCGTACAAGTTCTGAATTAGAAATTATGATTTTTTTTTTTGCTAATTAAACTAGTGAAGAAAAACTAAAAAGGGTTTACGGAAATAAAATGTACATTGTTCTTTTATTTTTATTTTTATCACAAAAGCTGGGCATCCTGTAGTGCATTTAACTATTAACTAATGTTTAGTTCATAATTCAATTTGAGGACGTATTTACAGGAAGTAATAACCATGTGAGACACACAGAAGAGAGAGAGAGCCAACACGGGAACATTTTAGCAAGTAGGCGTATGCTAAAGTAATGACTACTTACCGCATGAACATTTTAACGTTATTTTACTTATTCCGTAAGTATTTTCGGGAATCTCTTGTAGTTCAGGTGGTAAGACACCCAATCTCCCACTAGGAACCCAAGTTCGAATCTCATCTGAGTGTGTGAGTGTGTTTTCTCTTTATTAATACAAAAAAGGGGACTTTAGAGCCCCTTTAAAAAAAAAAAGTAATGACTACTTACCGCATGAACTTGTTCAGATCTCTGGAACTTCATCCAAGCTCATAAATTCAGTAACACTAATCCAAGACACTACTTGCTGAAAACTTCCACCATCTAACAAAGACCCTAGAGATTGCACCTCAAGTTTATAGCCTGTCAATTCTACCCATCAACATGGCACCAATTTCATAGCAAGAATAAATTTCCTAGTGAACTTGGATCCAATTACCTAAGAACTTAGTTAGACACAGTACAGCATGAAAATCCAAAATAAATATAATCGGTGTACATAACCCACTTCCCTATTGACAGAGCATGTCCAAATTTATCTACCGAAAAAATAAAATAAAAACAGAAAAGAGAGAGGATCATGAACTTAAATTTAAACTTACCCGTCGGGCAAGTGAAGTGGCTACCATATTGGATGTTGCAATAGAAAGAAACATGAAGACGTAACTCGTATAATCACAAACTACCGTAGCCGGCCCTGCACTTACAAATTAACCAAAAACAAAAAATGATCAGCTAAGACATTAAGATCAAGAAATTCCTAAAAAAGGGGAATATTCGAAGAAATACCTAAAGCAGCAAGCTCAATTGAGCTTCCCTGACCAATTACAGCAGTGTCAATGAGACTCATAAGTGGCCCACAGATCCAAAGACCCGTAGCAGGTCCTGTAAACATAACAATCTCTTTTATCTGATTCCATATACTCTGACTCCCTAAATCTTCTCGCTTAACCTCCGGAGATTGTTCGCTGATTCCATCATAGTCTTCGTCGGAGACCAAAGCAACAACTTCGGTATCACTATCGCCGGAGATTCTAACATTGTCGTCGAGGTTTTCAAGGCCAATTCTAGTGCAGGCCACTAGACACGGACAATGACGGTGTTTCAACGAAGATAAACGTAATGTCAGGAGATTGAGAGCGTTGCCGTAGCGCGGCGCGAATGACAGAAATGTGCTGTTGACATTGAATCCGAAGAGATTTGAAGAAGAAGGCCGAGTAGGGTTTTGGAGAAACAAAGGGATCCGACTCTGAAGAATCATTTCTCCCGGGAAAATTGAAGCCGATAAAATTTTATGCGCAAGATAAACAACAATAGGAAAAAAGTAATTTTCTATAACGCATCAAAACCACCTTGAATATTATTAATTAAATTATGTTTTGTTCACTGTAATATAAATAGTTTAGGTTATTTTTATATTTAATTTAATTATTAATTTAAAATAAAATATTATTTTAACAGTATCAATAATATTTAATTATTTCATGTCTCTTAAAAATATGTTAGAATATTCTATTTTTATCATTTATTATTTTTTTTTCATTTTATTTTATTTAAAAATAAAAAAAATTATTTTCTAATATTGATATATTTATAATTTTATAAATGTTACTTCAATATTTATTATTATTTTAAATTTATTAGTAAAATAAATATAGTAATAGTAATATTATTTTCATTGAATTTCATTCATATTATTTTCATTATATTTTTATTTTACAACAAAACATAACATTAATTTCATAAAGTGCGTATATTAATTATTTATTTATATTATTTTATTTTTAATTTCTTTAAAAAATATATTAGTTTTTTATAATATAAAATAATATATATTTTTTTTGTAAAATATATATGTTATTTTGTGTCATAAATTTTGTTTTTTTAAGAAATTAAAAGTAAAATTATATATATATATATATATATATATATATATATATATATTATATTATGTAATTAAATTTAAATTTTAGTAAAAGATAATTAAATTTATGATATGTATGTGGTTATAGCATAATAAATGTCTTATTGAAAAATCAGTGATTCTTGTAACTCTGACAAAAAGCAATATTATTTTCCATATTCAAGGAAAAAAATTAATATTTTAATATTTAAAATATATACTTCCGGCCTCTATATTTTCTAAAGCACATTCCCATCTAATATGCATAATGCATAGATAAAAGACTGCTCAGCATACACCAACAAGAAAAGAAAAGAAAAGAAAAGAAAAGAAAGAAACATAATATATTTCTACCAATGGTAAATATACATCTCGTGCAACCCACATGGCCACACCACATCAAAACTATTAATTTGAAAAGTTGTTGGCCCCTTTTCTTCATCGCTTTTCTCAAGCTATAATGTGTGAAACCTGCTAAAAGAATAATAAGAATCGTCCTGGAGAATGGTCATTTTAAATGGATTAAACTTTGCGATTATCACAGATGAAACATGTGGCCTGTCCACTAAAACATATCATTATATTAACAATAATTGGTTAAAATGGATTAAACTTGAATGTTTAAAAATAAATACTATTAGTATATTTGAAATAAATAAGTAATACTTCAATAATTTAAATGCATGCTACTTCTAAAACAATTTTCAAATTTTAACTTAAAAATAGTTATAAATTAGAACATCCAAACAAACTAATATTTATAGATAATATCACAAATCTTTAAATACATTTATGGTTAAATTTTTTTATAGCTACTAAAAATATTCGAAAATATTCAATTTACTATTTATATATATATTTTTTTGTATTTTTAGATACACTAATTCTTAATTTATACCTCAAATCACTTAATTATCAAATGAGATACGTGACTATCCAGATTTAATTTTTTAGTACCATATTAAGAAAAATTGTATAGTCCCTTTAATGAATTTTTTTATTTTACCATGTGAGTAGTACATGACTCATTTTAATGTTAGCTTTTTTCTACCCACATCATTAATAATTTAATAAGATATTTTCCCCCTTAATAGCTTTTTCAACCCTATTTATTTTTAAGTAGCCTCTACTTCCTCGATCAAAACTTATTTAAAAAAAAAATTCACCAATAAAAAATTAAACAATAATATGAAAAGACAAAAATATTAATAAAAAATTATGTTGATTGATAAGTGCTTAAAAAATATTAATATTCTATAATTTATTGCGCTCATTTATTACAAATAAATTTAATTATAATACTTTTATATAATTATTTACATAAATATATTATTTTGAATTCATGAGTATATTTTAATATATTTTATGTATTTTTAACTTTAAAATAAATAAATAATCTAAAGGCACAAAAATATTACACTAATAACAATCTGAAGTAAAAAAGGACCAAGGTTAAGTCTTATTTCATAAACTAACTAGTATATAAGGGTTACATATGTAGATAAAAAAATCAGCTTGTGTTACGGTGAAGATTTTTGTGTGCTGCGGCTGATTGGTCTAGAATTTTTGTACGAGACAATTTTGAGGCTTGTGTCGCAGCGGATAAAAAATTGTGCTATAGAATACATGTATTTTTTGAGACTTCTAATTATGTACATCTCTTACATCTATAAAAAATTTATTACATTTTTAGCATTACATACACAAAAATGCACAAATTTTAGCAAATTTTTACCCTAAATTTTTAAAAATGTTTGAGTTTTTTTTTTCTTACATTAAACGAGGTAAGGAATGACAATCTCAATAACTTAAGACATAATAACATATACAGTTACAAGCTTTTGGAATGAAACATCGTCCAATTCAATTTGCGACTATCTAAACTTCCTAGGTTCTTGATATAATTAAATTGTTCTTATTATTATTCTCTCCTTGTGATATATGTTCATATTATATTTGTCTATAAATTTTAAACTAAATATGAATGATTGAATTTAACTATGTATATTTAGCTTTTGTTGTCATATTTGCTTAGATTTATTTTGATGAATGTTTTAATTGCACAAAATAACTAAAATTTGTCTTTTGATTAAGATTGTGTTTAAGTATTTATTTGTAAATTTTCATGGACCCATTTGATGTTAATAAATAGATTGAAGAATTTGAGAATTTAGTTTTATAAACATCACCTTTACTATATTTTGAAAAATTTAATTAGGAACTTAAATTGATAACTTAATCATGATATTTATTTGTTTGATATATTTTTCCTTGTGTATAATTTAATTGCTAGTTGATATACTCAATTCATAAGATATTGATTAGTTAATCACCAAATAAAATTACCAAATCAATAAGATTTTTTGTAAATAAAAAGAAAGTTGGTAATTTTAATTTATTAAATCATTCATGTTAATTTATCATAATATTTTGATGTAAGCATGTGTAATTAAACTAAACATTCATAAATTTTTCATTGATTACTAAAAAACTATTTAAGTTAGTTTAAATTTAGAACATAATTTTGTAACTTGTTTGTTTGCTATATTTGTTCTCGTTCTTGTCTTTAATTTAATTTAATTTATATTTATAACTAGTTAATGTTTCAATAATTTTAGGATTTTAACTAGTTAGTGTTTTAATAATTTTATGATTTTAATTTTTTAATATTTTAGTAGTTTTATGATTCAAAGTAGTTAGTATTTTAATGGTTTTATGATTATTGAGAAGTATGAAAAATTTATTTAAAATTGCTGTAATTTTTTGAAAGATTAAATTTTGTTATAAGTAATTCGTAAAATAATAATTACTATAATTTACACATTACTTATTAAACACCCTAATCTAGGTCATAAAAAAGGGATTAATGCAAGTACAACATACTTTCCAACTAGTCATACGATATCAAAGGTGGTTAGACAACATATACATGTATTATGTATATGTCAAATTTAAAATTAAAAGGCATAAAATCCTACTTTTAACTTCAAACTTCGTTACAATATCAATCAATCCCTTTTATAATAACAAATTTTTTAAAAGGTTATACGAATATATTACAAATTATATGTCAAGGTTTATCATGTGCTGCAATGTTAAAAATTTCAAAATTTATGCAAGTTTTGATCAGTGATGGATCACCATGAAAATTTCTGTTATGGGTGGTCGAAAAGATTGCAAGCATCCTTATAGAGGCTTATGTTTTCTTTTACAGTTTTCAGGAAGTCATGAAATGGAGAAATAAAGCTATATATTTTTGTGGAAGAATATGCACAAATTTTGATTGATACTTTTATGCACTCCATACCGCATATTTTTTACTTCCCGACTCTGCAACTCTTCTCAAAGACATGGCCACTAATTTAAATAAATTCTCAGTGTTTTTAGCAAGATGAATACCTAGAGAAACTAATAGTTTACCACATAGAATTATAAATAGGGATTTTCATAATCACTTTTATGGCAAAATTCGTGAAATGTTGGCTTTTGTACATACTTTATCTTGTAATTATCTGGCAGTGAAAACTACATACACTTAAGAAAAAGAAAAAGAAATTAAATGTTACCAAGTTTTTATTTTTTATCAGCAAATGTTACCAATTTTGAGACAAAATATAAAATTAAAAAAAATGTATGTTGTATTAAATTATGTTTTTTTTTTTTCTTCAAGACTTTCAGTAGCTACTAATCGTCTAGTCTATTTTTTTGTTTTGTTTTGACATATCAAAACATATAATATCAATTTGTATTATAAGAAAATGTAAATGAAAACGTGGATAAAGTGACTTATAAAACAAATAAATTCCACGTGTCAGTCAGCAATGACTATATGACAAGTACACATTATTAGTTGCTTTAAAGGTAAACGATATGTATACTTTCGATAAATTAGTAAAATAAGATATATTGATAAAATTATGAGTAAATAATTGACATAAAATACCAAAGAAAAAGAAGAAGTTATAAGCCTGCCACATGGTTGCTGTCTTACTACAACTTCATTGCTCTAAAATACTGTGTTATACAATACAACCTCGGTCTGGTTTTCTCCACCAGCTTGTACAATGGAATTATATTATGGAAGACATCACACTTTGAATTGCCGTTAAGTCACGTGGTCATATTCTCAGTGATGGTCCCAAATTCATTTGATTTTTAGTTCGGCGCGAGAATGGACGTTGTTAAAGAAGAAGAAAAAATTAAATAAAATTACGTAACTACACACACATATGTAGCATATAATACGTATAAACAACTGTGCGCGCTTTTGTTCTCACTTCCTCTTTCTTTCCTTCTTCACCATTTCAACCAAACAACAAAATTTCAAAAATACATAAAGAGACTGAAAATGCAGCTCAAAACTCTAGTTCTGAATTCCCAATATCGAATCTCAAACCCTAATAATCTTACACGCTTCACAAAGTACTCTCCATTCTTTTTGAATTTTCAATTACCCTCCCACAATTTCTGCAGATCAAGCTCTCTTGCTCTGCAATATTCTCCGAGGTTGCTACGCTTCTCAGAGAAATGTCGAAACCGGAATCGGTTTCAAATGGTGCATAGCAGCAGCAAAATGATCAGTGGAGAAAATATCGATGGCAATTGTGAAGTTGCTTCGAATTACAAAGATAATGATGACAGTACTGTGGCAATGCAGGGTTTGGATTCGTCACTGGAAGTAGTGGAGGTTGTGAATTTGAAGGAGGAGGAGGAGGAGTTGGGGCGTCAAAGTATATGGAAGCAAATAAAAGAGATTGTGATGTTTTCTGGGCCAGCTACTGGGTTGTGGATCTGTGGTCCGTTGATGAGTCTCATCTCTACGGCTATCATTGGCCAAGGAAGCTCAATTGAGCTTGCTGCTTTAGGTTGTCTACTTGCTTTTATGTTTTCACTTTTCAGTTCGCCACGTCTTGTTCTTTGTTTTTGTTTTGACAGCTGGGTTGATTTAAGAGATCAAGAAAGGGAAAATATCTCTAGATCCTCAAGGTTTGCCTAAATAATAATTGCCTTGTAAAAATAACAAACAAACCTTATTAATCTTATTTACTATTATTCTAAAGTTTAAAAACCCATCAAACAATTTAAACTAAGGGGTCTCTTTGTTGGTTTTTAAAGGTGTGAGAACAATTTTTTTGGGACAAATTTCAGGGGAGGTATTTGTAATTGCTCAAAGATTTAAAAAGCAAAGGATGATGAAATTCTTCATTTATGGGTTTTAATCATATAGACACCCAAATTAAATGTGAGAGCAAAAGAATCATGTGTATTATATTCTTTTTTTATTTGATTGCTGAGTGCCCACATGGAGGCTTGTTTAGTTTTTTTGCATAGAACTGAACCAGATTAATGGTTTTGAAATTACAGGTCCTGGAACTGTGTTTTGTGATAACATGAATCTTCTGTTTATGTTTCTTTCAATTGCTACTTCAAATATGGTTGCCAGTTCGCTTGCCAAACAGGTTAGTTTCTTCTATAGCTTAGGAGTATGAATTTATGAGCTCATTTCTTCAGCTCGTGATACATATTGGCGTTTTTGTGCTGTAATAAATTGATTTAGGCACTGCTAAGCTTTTGCAAAAGCAGTTTGAACATATGTGTGGACACTATGATAATTCCTATGCCACTGTCAATGAGCATTGGTGCACTTGATTGATTAAAGACTTTGTTGGATTAGTTGTGCTCTAAATGATATAAAGGTTTATTGGACTATAAGAAAACAATAGCATTGTATAATTGCCTAGGTCTACAGGAACTAGCTTGGGGGATAAGTTGGTGGAGAATTTTGGCTCTAGGTGTAGATAAATTTTAAATTCAAATAAATGTCATAGAATATAGAAGGCACAATAGCCTTGACATGCACTCACTGTGCCACACATCAAAAAGATAGTATAAACAGAATTTGATTCTTTTCAAAGAGTACTATAAAAATTCACTGTAATAGATGGTGTGCTTTTGCGAAGCTAGGCAGAAGCAGCACTCTTGAAAAAACTGAAATTCTCACTCTTGTAGTGCTTCCGGGCTCTGCTGTTAATCTAGTATAGACTGCATCTTCTATTAAATCCATAGCAATCCATAATCATACTGTTTTTGTTCCACTTTCTTTTCTGGTTTCTTTTGATCAAGTCATGAGTTCAAGTATGTAATCACTTCTTAGATATTTTCTGTTCATTCTAGCAAGATTTTGACTATATAAACTTGTGCAGGATAAAAAGGAAGTGCAACATCAAATATCTATTTTGCTTTTTGTTGGGTTGACTAGTGGCATTTTGATGCTTTTGTTTTCACAATTCTTGGGTTCATGGGCTTTAACTGGTAAGAAAACCAATGTAGCCTTTTGTTATTTTCGCATGAATATAGATAGAATAGTCATTGGACTTTGTCTAGCCACTTTATATTTTGCTAAAACAACTAACAGAGCTAAAACAGTAAACTCTCAAATGGCTGATGAAAATTCAATCTTGGTTTTCTCAGGTTTTGTTGGGCCTAAGAATTTGCATATTGTACCTGCTGCAAGCAAATATGTCCAGGTTATTTTTCATCTCTGTTTCCTAAAATCAAGTCCTATTTTCGTATCATATCCCTTCCAAAAAGTATTATAGAAGTCTAAAGGGTCTAGAGGCCATAGGATGCATGGTAAAATTTCAAAATTTATTCATCCTCTTTCAATTCCCTATGGTATTTTCTTGCTTATGATTAGCTCTTGTGTATTCTTTTATGATGAGCTTCTGTTTATATGTACGAGGAGATTTTATTTTTTCATCCAGTGAGGATATATAGGAGTTATAGGAGAGGATTTTAATAATGTTTTATTTTATTTCCTATCTATTCTGCTAAAATGTCTAGTAGACCTTTATAACATATTTTCTTCTTGGAACGCTTCTGTGACTACCACTAGAACCCTAGGATCTTGACTACCACTAGAACCCTAGGATCTCACACACCTCGTAATATTTTAAGAGGACCTTTTTTAATTGATCTGAATTTCTTATCATTGTAGATTCGAGGGTTAGCATGGCCAGCAATTCTTTTTGGATTGATTGCTCAAAGTGCAAGGTGCAACAGCTTAGCTCTTCTCCTGTGCATCATCAACTGATTATTTGATCTCATCCTTATTTATTGCTTAGGAATTACTTGATCTCATCTTAGTCTGGTTACTCCAAAATTATTCTCCAATATACAATTGCATCTGCATGCATGCTTGTATAAATAATTAGGTGAGCTGTTCTATTAGTCATATGTTTATATGTTTGGGATTTAAGACCAACTTCTTTTATATTTTTCTTTAATCATTGTAGTTCTCTTATTTTCTTAAAAATAAAACTGAAAATAAATATAAAATGAGAACCAAATGGTGCCAACTCTTGTAAAAAGACATGGACCTTATTATCAATTGCATTATGTTCTCTTTTCTTCATTTTTAGGTTGATCTAGTACTTATCAAAACATCATAACCATTATTTATTGCTTCTGTTTTTTGGCTCAGTCTTGGTATGAAGGACTCTTTAGGACCACTAAAGTCTCTGGTAGTTGCCAGTGTTGTGAATGGCATTGGTCATTTAGTACTGTGCAATTGTCTACACTATGGTATTGTTGGTGCAGCATGGGCAACAATGGCATCACAAGTATGTTGAATAATCATTTCCTAGTTTAGCTTATTGTGCATAATTTTCTTGCTTATTTTTACATGCAATTGACTATCTCCAGTAGTTAAAATTTATTGAAAATCACCTCTATCTTTATATTATCCAGGTTGTTGCAGCGTATATGATGGTTGCAGCCTTGAACAAGAAAGGATACAGCGCTTTTAAAATATCTGTTCCATCACCTAATGAATTTCTCCGCATATTTTCAATTGCTGCTCCTGTGTTTGTAACATTGTTCTCAAAGGTTTGTCACCTCCCTTTAAAACCAACCAAGTATTTTAATGTAGAGAGACATGTAATTGTCTGATAGTTTTTAATTGCTAGATGGCATTCTACTCTCTTGTTACATATTTTGCTACAGCTATGGGCACAAATATTGTTGCTGCTCACCAGGTTAGTTTTTCTTGTGCTCACCATTATTTGTAGTTATTCAATATTCTGGAGGTCTTATATATGTTGAGCATGTGTCATTTCCTACAGGTCATGATGCAGATGTATGGTATGTGTGTTGTATGGGGTGAGCCTCTCTCTCAAACTGCACAATCATTTATGCCGGAATTATTATATGGAGTTAAGCAAAGATTAGATAAGGTTAGTGTTTCTGTGACCTGTGTAATATATTATAAGGACCATTCAATCTCCAATAAATGTCATGTGTTACGTCTATGTCATTGAGTACTAGTTACACATGTAAGTATGCTCATAGTATATATTGCAAATCCATGTCCAACTGTCCAAGTAAATCAAATGTTTGTTAAAGGTATTCTAAAGCATCAAACAATTAAAACAGGCTCAAGCACTCCTAAAGTCACTCCTGATTATTGGAGGTATACTTGGATTAGCAATTGCGACAATGGGAATGTCAGTTCCTTGGTTGTTTCCTAATCTCTTTACTACTGATCTCAAAGTCATAGAACAGGTCAGTTTGTTATATTCACCTTTTTTTTTTCTTTTTTCTTTTGAATAAATTGTCAATAGAGACCATTGACGATATGCTATAATTAACAAGTACCTTATATCATCTTGCAATTTGTTAATAGATACTATCAAATATGATAAGTAATTGATTTTGCAGTTTTGCAACTGATGCTGGCTAAGAGGCATGGTGACATTTCCCTTGTGCATTCTTTCTTCAATGTTATTTTACATTTTGTTAATACACATTACCAAAGATGTCCTATAAGTATATATTTTTCAGATTTGGAGCTGATATATACTGGCTAAGTGGCATAGTGACATTTGCCTCCTACATTCGATCATTTTTAACTAGTTTCTTTTGATGTCTACAAGTGCATAACTCTGAATACTGATGCTCATTTTATATTGAACTTATCAGCCCCCTTCACAGAACATAGGTTGTGTTGCTCCAGAAACCTGATCTCCCCTGTGTTTCTGTGACTATATGTCTACGCATAAACAGGGGTGGAGTCAGAAAAAAACTTTAGGGGGGTTGAAAATTAATTTTTTTATACAAAGTAAAAAATTTGTAGGAGTTACAGTAAACTATATTCAATTCAATACTGAATTTTTCATGTTATATTATAATGGAGACATAGAGTTAACACTTAAAAAATATAAAGTTAATACAATATAATTAATTTATAAAAAAATTAAACAAAAATATAATAAGTTAATAAATATTAATATCATTCATGAATAAAATAAATTTATTAACTAAACAATTTAGGCAAATAGATATATGATTTAGAATTTGATTTAAAGTGTAAAAATTAAAATGTGATTTATAATTTTAAGCTTGAGACTATATTTAAAAATATATGTTTATATATAAGATTGACTAATAATAATAAAAATATTAAAAAAAATTTATAAAAAATTTCAAATAAATTCTAAAAGATTATTAAAATAAAATGTCAAATAATATAATATTAAATAAAGTTAAAATTTGGATTAAAATAAAATATGATAAACATAAACTTAAAAATTTTAATATTAGGCCTATCATATACTTATTTTTTTTAATTTTATTTTTATAATGTTGATTTTAAAATGAAATATTTAAATTTTTTTTGGATTATTACATTTAAAAAGATTTTTTACATAATATATAACTACAATTTTATTTTTGTTATTAATAGTTACCAAATACATAATATATATATATATATATATATATATATATATATATATTGAACCACTTTATTTACAATTTATATCATTTTTATCAACGTATTTGTTAAATATTGTTAATATATACCAAAATATGTACATAAAAAGTAGATACAATATATTACTATAAATAAAATATTTATTTAGTACTAAAAATATATATGTAATTAATTTTTTGTAAAACAGTTGATTGAAGCTGTATCCCTACCCAACCCAGATGATGCTCTGCCCTGCGCATAAATCTATTTCATTGTTGTTAGCTGCAGGACGGATAATTTGTTTCTAGCACATGTCTACATTGTTTCTTATCCGAAAACTGATGCAAAATTTGGAGAAATTAATGGGGTACTTAAGTTATTTGGATGTGGCTAAGGATTATGACTTCTATTCATCATAAATATGTGTTCAACAAAAATTTTGTGAGAGTTTTAAAGTTTTGAAACTGAGTGGATAAAACACTAACATCAAATCACTTTGCTCCATGTCATTTATGATCAAAACACTATTTCCAATATATATAAAAGATGTTTAAACTGTGTACATAATTCAAAATTTTATTTATACAGATTTTGATAATATTTCATTCTATTGATTTGTTCATGCAGATGCATCAAGTGTTGATTATGTTCTTTCTCGCATTATCTGTGACACCGTGTACTCACAGCCTCGAGGGAACATTGCTGGTAGGTTTGGTAATATTATATTAGAATTACACGTTCTTTTAACATAATTTAAGGGATTGGGTTCATCAAGGTTAAGCTATTAGTATAGTAACTCAAGCAGTTTTTAACCCGTAAATTACCTTAAATTTAGCCGGTGTAGAATTTTATTCGCACATCCCAACAATCTCTTCCTTGAACAAAGCAACACTAGATTCAACTCTTTTAAACAATATGCATCATCTCGTCCCCTTAAACAAAGATGGGCATTGTCTTTGTGCTCACACTATGTTCAACTCTTTCCTCCCAAAATTCATTCTTCTTGCTCATATTGAATCACTCACACTGAGTCTCAGGACTCAAACAGAGCATACACTATGCCTAAGGCTCACGCATATGTTGCCCAAGCTGAGCCTTGGTTTTTGCAGATGGAGTCCGCATTGTGGCTTGGGTTCAAACCATGGCAGGCCCAAGGTCAAGGCCGTGTAGGCAGCTGCCTAGGGTCCGGTAGAGAATTGCCCAGATCAGATTTATATTTTTTTTAAAAAATTAAATTAAAATATAATAAAAATAAAATTTATTTTTTCTTTTATCATTGAATCTTGACACACTATAACAATACTAACAAACACTATTATTACACAATTAAAACTTATATTATTTATAACTAATTGCTTTATAAATTTAAACTTATGCTGTTATAAATAATTTACTTAAAAAAAGTGTCAATGTTTATAATTATAACAACCAATATAAAAACACAACACACACACAATAAGATACAAAGTTAATATGTAAGCACAACAGAATACATTTGTTAAGTCTAACCTAATCCACTGAACAAAAAATATGATTATTTTAAAATAATATATGTTTATACCTACTTATAAAAAGTATATATCATAAATTTATTACATGTTGAAAGACATAAAAAAAAATTTAAACTTAGTAATGTACGTGGAATAACTATTTTGTATATAAAAATAGACATTTAATAAATACTTTATTTTCTTTCGTATGTTTTAAGAACTTAAATTATTAAATCTTAAAAATATACTTAATGTTCAAAAAATATATAATTGTTCAAGATGGTAAAAACTAACTCTTTTTTTATAGCAAATAAACTTAAATTCTGAATTCCAATTTAAAAACTTTCACAATTTAACTTAAACTTTTAATTTTGTTTAGCTATGTAAGTGTAAAGAAAAAACTATTTTATAGTGTTCATAAAATAAATTTTATAAATAATCTTTAATTTATTAGTTTTTATGACCGAATGATTTAGTAATTAATTTTTTTACCGTCTTTGATAAAAAATATGAAATATTTTATAAATAAAATACTTTTTAAAATAATTTAAATAAGATTAGCATATGTGTATTCGTATTTTTATAATCAACATTCTAATATTTATATTTTAAATTAATAAATATAATATATTTAAAATTAAAAATTGGAACAAAAATTTAAATGTAATATATAAGTGCCCTACAATGAACCTCACCTCGTGCCCCACCATTACTTGGACCAGCTCTCGTTCAAACATAAGGAGCTCATGCATTCATTCACATGGAGTTGTCTCTAACACGCTTGTGAGGGATTTGGTTATTTTTCATAAAGATTAACATATTAGGTGGAGTAATCCAAACTCTTATTAACCCATCAATAATCCAAGTCTAACCAATTGGAAATTTTATTTGCATATAACCAACGCACAATACAGTTACTCGTACTTGTCATATGGAGCAAGTTATGCAAATATCTTAGAACATAACATGGGTTTCATGTTTATTGTGTCTGAAGGTAACCCTTTGATTTTATTTTTATCTTTTAAATTGACGTGCATATAAGTCTTAGGATTCCATTAAGTGCATGTCCATTCATAGTTTTTGAAAGGGTATAGTGGTGTGTCTGTGCTTGTGGATTCAAGTTATTCTCAAAGTATATAAGTGTATTCTTCTAGAAAAGAAACATGCCACATTTCTCTAAACTCTAATAGTTGTTTTTCCCCCCTCGAATTCTTAACTCTATTAGTTATCATCATACTTCTGCTCCCTTGTGGTCCAGTGGTAAGACTCCCCCTCCCCCCACTAGGAACCCAAGTTCGAATCCCACCACGGGTGTGTGAGTTGTTTTCTCTTCTTTAATAAAAAAAAGGAGCCTTTAGAGCTCCTTTTAAAAAAAAAAAAAATCATACTTCTGCTCCCTCGTTCGTTTTCTTTTGTTTTTTGAATGCTAAATTTACAAAGTTCCTTTTCATTTGTCAAAGATTATGGTTTATTTCAACAAGCACGCATTTACTGTAAAAAAGGTCTTGTATTTTGACATATATTTGTTTTATTCTGCAGGCTGGACGAGACTTTAGATTTATTAGTCTATCAATGAGTGGATGCTTTTCTTTGGGTGCCATTCTGCTTTGGGTAGAAATCACTATCTTGCTTTGTTTGGTGTCAAATAGTATTACATCCTATTTACTACTTGAAGTACCATACAGATTCCAATTCACAATTTTTTTTTTCTTCATTTTTTTGTACTTTAACTAATTTTTGGTTATTCCTTTAACAAAAATTTTTTTTTTTTGAGGAAAAGTACACATCAATACATCAGGCACACGTGAAAAATTCCAATGGCAATATTAACTCTTTACATCACGAACATTGCTATTGTAAAAAAAAAAAAAAAAAAAAAAACGCATGCTTGCCAAGCAGTTTGGGATGTGAAGAAAAGATAAATGCCCTTAAAATTATAATTTTGTGTTACCTGTCTGTTTTGTTTTCCAACTTTTTACATTAAAAAAAAAAATACAAAATTAGGAAAAAAAAATTATAATAGCAAATGAGTGTTATTTTTATTAATAATTGAAACGGGTTTGCCTATTACATATGTGCTGACAAACCAATCAATTTTATTTGTGATACAGCTTGTGAACAGTAGAGGATGTGGTCTGCCGGGCTGCTGGTTTGCACTTTTAGGATTTCAATGGGTAAGACTAACCTTCTAGATCGGTTTCCATTTTTATCAAAACATTTCAATGCATGCTTAGACTTTAACCAAGTAAATAATTTTCAGGCTCGGTTATTCCTTGCTTTTCAACGCCTTTTTTCTAATGGAATGCTTTACACCAAAGTCTTAAATCGATATGATCAATTGGGAAAGCTGAAAGCTTCGTAGTTTGAGAATTGCAAGTTGATTCATTTGATAACTGGTCTGGTAAGTAAGCAAATGAACGAGCTGATTTCTCCCAACAACTTCAATTATACAATTTATGCTAAAAAATGTAAACATTTGTTTCTGTTCCATTCTGCCAAAAGTAGCAGGTCGTTGTCAACCTTTGTTTTCCCCAACAATTAAAGATAGAAATTGCCTCTTTTGTTTTCCGCACAAATGGTGCTTGATTTTTTTAATTAATATTTATTGTTATTTGTATATATCTTTTGCTAGGAAATGCTTGATTGATTTTTAACCGGTTACAATTTACCACTTTGTAATAACGTGAATTTTTTTTTTTTGATAGTCATTCAGTCATTTGTAAAACTTTTATATAGTACTTGACATTGTGCTCTGGTAGATACTAATGGGACACACCATAAAATGTTTAATTTAAGGAAGAAAGGAAAGTTTAATTAAATATTAATTTTTTATGTATATATTTAACATAAAATATAAACATATATGTAATATCATGTTTAGTTAGATTTAACAAAAAATTAAATACAAAATTAACTTTATCTTTCCTTGACATGTTTGTCATAAACAAAAGTATTTAAAAACACATTTTCTAAACAGTACATTGAACCTAAACAAAATAACTATTTAAACATTTCGTCCTTTTATTTTTACTCTCTGGTGTATAAATAATCAAATTATTCAATTGATTTTATTTTTAATCCTCTCAGTAAAAAGGTATATATTCATTTTTTTTATAATATTAAAAAATATATATTTTTTATTTACGTTATAATAATATATATATATATATATATAATTAAATTTTACATATAAAAATATTTATCATATACAATTAAACTTAAACTTTAACGGTAACTGCCATATCTTTTATCATATTTTACCAGCTGCTTGGATGGTCGGTTTATTTTTTTCGAATCATTAATGGAAAATTAACTTTAACATCTTACTACTCTTTATTTTATTTTTGTCAGAAGTTTTTTAATTTTCATAATCAAAGTACACTGCATATGTCATTCATTAGGGCCAATGGTAATCGGCCTAATCTTGTTTTCAAAATTTCAACAAATGACTTTTGGATGTAAACGATCATTTCAAGTAAACGGTCATTAAAATAATATTTATTACTATTAAGTTTAATCATAATTTTATCACTATTTATATAACAAAAATTTATTACCATATATACATTTTAATGATCTATTTTAAAAAATATATATTATTTATTATTATTAAATTAAATTATGACTTTATCACTAACAAAAAATTATTAAATACATGTTATTAAATTTTATATCATATTTATTATTTAATTACTATTTTATACATAAATGATCATATAAATCCCCGCTCATTCCTCCGTTCTTAATTGCATTTTCGAAATCAAAATTTATTCTCACTATTTATTTCAATCTTTCGTCAACTTAAAATTTTGAACTGCCTACCCTCTGCCCCTTTTAGTCTACTCGAGATGTCTGGTGGTATTTAATTATATCTTATATCAAATTTGGGGCTTGCAGCTTGCTACACACACCATCAGTGAATGAAAAAAAAATTATAATATAACCCAAAATTACTTATTTATTATAGACTTAATTACTTAATTAAATCTTAAATTTTAATTAATTTATAAATAAATTCAAACTTTTAAATCATATAATTTAGTTCTTAAATTTTTAAAATTTTACACATATTAGACCCAAAAATTTTAAATTCTATAACTTAGTTATCAAATTTTTAAAAATCAATGCATAAGTCTTAGCTTTGCTACTAAAATACATATTTATTATTTAAAATTTTAGGACCCATGTGTAAAATTTTAAAATTTTAGGGATTTATATGTAAAATTTTAAAAAATTAAGAATCAAATTATACGTTTTAAAAGTTTAAAAATTTATATGTAAATTTAATTAAAATTTAAAAATTAATGATATAATTTAGTCTTAATATAAATATCACATTTATTATGTTTATTTTAAAAAATACAGTTAAATACGAAGTTCATTTTACCCTATCTAATCTTAACCTATTTATTTTATTGATGGACTTTTGATGAGATTTAACTAATCATTGACGATCTAAATGAATGATAATCAAATGAATATAACTTTATCTGGTTGAATCCAAATAAAGTCAAATTTATTGTGTTGAAATTGAATATCGATGAAGTTGTTGAAATTAAATGCATCTACAGTCAAATTCATCCATTTAAAAAAAAAATATTAAAATTTTCTTTTATATTAATAAAAAAAAAATTTATATATTCACGTGAGATTTAAATTTAAGTTCTTGGTAAAAAAATTGTGAATCTTATAATTTAAATCACAAGAGAAATCATTCATTTAAATTCGAATGTAGTGAATAATTTGAGTGAAATTATTAATAAATACCATTATTTTTTTAGCATAATGTTGTCTTTTTTATAAATTTTAGCATTATTTTGGGAAAAAAAAAGTCCTTTATTCAATTATGGTGACATTTAGTATCCTGCATATTTTTCTTTAAGAGTAAATTTAAACATTTTAGAGAATTATGGTAAATACAATCTAACTCTATTGAAACATTAATGGATTTTAAGCGGTGAAATTTTTATCTCAAGCAAAAGAAAAAGAAACTTAATGAATTGCTAGACTATATAAAATATGTTATGCCATGTCTCTTAGCTAAAACTTTTAGAAAAGTTTATATAATGAACACAAATTAGATTATATTCTCAGTTTCTCACCACCTTCTCTTCTCTTTTATTTGGATGTGTTTGTGGTTTATTAAAAAAAGAAATAAACAAAAATTAACAATTAAAATTAATTATATTTTAATGATAAATATGGTGAAATATAAAAATAGGAACAAAATTCTTAAATTATTATTTGGGTTGAGTTGCAAATTAAGTCGTTTTTTTTAAGATGTTTCACGACTCAGCCTAAATATGTGCAAGTAGTCATAGTCTCGTCGTCCCTAAACTTTTTATCTATCTTGGAACTTCACTTAAAGTCTAGAATGCTATACCTACAAATTAATGTTGCTCGAAAAAAAATGTTTTTTTTGGATTTTTATCTATGAATTTTTTTTTTTTTTGTTTCTGTTTAATACAAAGAGAACATAAGAGTGAAGAGATGAAAATATGATCTGTGAGTTGTGTTTTTAACTGAAGTAAGAGTCTTCATTTATAGGCAAAAAAATCAAGGTATAACAATCATTAACACTATAGAATTGAGAGAATTATAAGAGAAAAAAGTGGAAAATAAAGACTTGTGAATATGAATGAATAAGAGTAAGGGTAAAGTTTTCAATTGGATTTGATCTAACCATTGCAAAAAATAATTTAATAAAAAAAATTCAAAAATAAAGTGGTTATTTTTCGGCCTCAATCTCAATCTACTTGTTTCTATACGTCTCTTAAAAAATATAAAAAAAATTAACGTGAAACAACAAAATAAAAAAGGTAAACTCATGACGCTTTTTCTCATTTTTTTCTTTCAAAATTTACAATTAATTTCCAACAATAAATAAAAGTGAAAGCCGAAAAAATTGAAACCGTAAGTCGAAAACTACTATTTGACAAGAAAAAAGTCCAAACTACTATTTGACGATAACCAAAGTCAAAGGACAACGTTACTAAGCGGAGCACACATGACAAGACAAGAGGAAATCATCTAAACTCCCATTTAGCGTTGGCTTCGTCAAATAAGTCATGCCTTGAAATAATATTTATTATATATAAAAAGAGAATTATCTGGCGTCCACCATATTAAATTCGCAGATACTTCTCATCCCGGTTTTCGTTTGTTTATTAGTAATTTTATTTGTACTTATTAGAGTAGAAATCAGAATTCACAAGCATTTATTTGTTTCTTATTAAATTCTTTGAAATTTACTTACTTTAATGAATTGTTTAATGTTAACTTGTTAAGTAATTTCATGATAATACTCACCCTTTTTGATCTTCAACGTTTATCTGTTGGTATATTTCGTTATTTAGTAAACGCCCGCCACATTGGACCAAACCCTCTTATCTCATTCAATGCCTACATAAAAAGGTGAATAACCACCTACAATTTTCCATATTTTGTGTGACTAGTGATAGTTTCAGTCTCTGTAATTTTGATTTCGATTTTCCAAATCAGATCTCTTTGTTTTTTGTGGGGAGAGGTAGAAAAAAATGGGGATTCTGGGAGCTATGTTGACAAACCCAGATGATGTTTACCCACTTTTGAAGCTAAAGATGGCTATTAGGCACGCAGAGAAGCAGATTCCTTCAGAGCCTCACTGGGGTTTCTGTTACATCATGCTTCATAAGGTATCTCGAAGTTTCGGTCTTGTTATTCAGCAGCTTGATACTGACCTTCGTAACGCCGTAAGTTCTTATATATGTATATTTATGGTTTGTTCTGAGGTTTATGGTTTTTAAGATTTTTGCTTCTTTGAGTTGAGGTGTTAGTTTAACTTGGAATCAGTAGTTAAATTTCTATATGCCATTCAGTTTTTAAATAATGAAACTTATTTTGGAGTTTTATTGTATTGGTATCTTTATTTAGTTGTTTAACTGTTGACTGCAGAGTTGGATTTGTATGATATGATTGATGAATAGAATTAGTAAGCAGAACGCTAGCTTTTTTGTTTTAAATGAAACAGAAGCAGCTTTGCCTTGGAAGCAGAATATCAGATTTAGTCTCTCTCTCCTACTAGACCAGTGTTAGAACTGAATTACTTGAGTCTACTTTGGCTGCATTTTTAATTATTATTATATTCTGAGAAGAATTAAACACTCTCGCCTCCTCATTATCTATTTGTTTTCATTATTACTACGTACATTCTTTTTTTTCTTTTTTAGAGGAGAAGGCAATCAAATAAAAAAGAGTGAAGTGAACCTCATCGTGTTCTTCCTGAGTGGTTCACTGCCAGTAGCCTGAAATTATTTCTCAATTGTCTTTGTTGGATTATCTTGTCCTAGCTCTTGCGAGAATAAGAGCATCAGATAGTCTCATTACCACCTTAAAGCGTTAAACTTGCATTAGGCCACGTCTATTTGTAATCCCTCTATCACCCAACCAGTGTAAACAGCATATGTTCAAAATATCGAATCAATTCATATTTTGATATATTTTGTTGAAAAAAATAAAATAAAATGAATATAGAAAAAAAAAAAAAAAAAACTGGGAAAAGTAAAATATTGTGCTCTAGTAGTAATTATTATTACATGATATTTTTTGGACAGCCTTATTTACGTGATAGTTGCTTATAAAGAAACGTGTTTTATCATTCTTGTTATGAATGTCTTGACAAATTTATTTATTTATTTCTTTCTTTTGGTTGTTGCAGATATGCATATTCTATCTGGTACTTCGAGCCCTCGACACTGTTGGTTGGTTTCTATCTTTGATCTTACTCTCCTGTTTGTTTTTTCCCCTTATTCCGTGTCCAATAGATATAGTAAGGTTTCAAATCATGCCATCCTCCCTTGTGGCTCTGTTTTCCTGTTTTTCTTTTGGTGCAATGTATAAAAAGGTTGAAGCACCGTTTCTAAAACTTTCCTTCATTGGATGATTGGTGCATTACGATGTCTACTCTTTCAGAATAATCAATTTCTTTATTCATGTCTTTGCCTAAGGTTCCAGGGCTACATTCAATTGGGTACTTCATATCTCTCTATAAACTTGTAATGTATAAAGCAATGGTTTTAGTATCAAATATGGCCATAGCTGTTGTGGATTACCTTTACACGACTATATATGACTTGCAACATGATTATTGTCTTATTTTAACCTTTTATCTACGGCTTTTGACATTTATGTGTAATTTTGATATATTTATTTACTCATGAATGAATTTTACAGAGGATGATACAAGTATATCTGCTGACATCAAAGTGCCTATCCTCAAAGCGTTTCATCAACATGTATATGATCGAGAATGGCACTTTTTATGTGAGTATTTTGAGATCTCAGTACCATTCTTTTATACATACATAAATATTCCATATTCAATAAGATGGTGAACTGCACTGGTAAGTTTTGTTTGAGATCTAAGGTTGGGTGGCACTTCTCTTTTTAATTATTGTTGAAATTTGTAATCTGTTTACTTAGTTTAGCTCCTCTTGTTTAGGTGGTACAAATAACTACAAAGTACTGATGGATCAGTTTCATCAAGTTTCTACTGCTTTTTTGGAACTAGGGAAAAGGTTTTATATCCTCTCATATTCTTTCGCATACTTACAATTTTGTCAGTTTATTTTTTTCTTTCGTATTAATTGAAGGAACTTTTTACTGGTATAATTTTTCATCTATTCACCGCTAATCCTGTCTTAGCTTTTCAAACCATGTCCTGATCAAGACCCTATCTGTGATTCAGCTTGTTGACCTTTATTCGCTTCTTAATGTAATGCATACTCACTGCCTATAAATATATAAATTGATTTTCATAGCTTAGCTCACAAGCAATGCTTAGTCATGACTGAGAGTGCCTAGCTGCTAGTATATATTGCATAAATAAATCCAGTATCACGAATAATATCAAATAGTGAGTTGTTAATCAAGCTGTTAAGGCTCGTAAATAATATTTTAATCATATTAGTGTTTAGCATTGGTTGTTGGAAATATTGTGTATGAATATTCTAAACCTAATGACTGGTTTTAAATGTTGGGCCTTACGGCTGATATAATACAAGCAGTCGACAATATAGGAATATAACAGGCACATGAATATGAAAAGAAGACCGAAAGTGCTGACTAATAAAGTTCAGCATTTAAACATGTTTCATGTCCTATGATACTTGCTTATATGTGTGATATGTGCTTTGTATTTGAAATGATTGAACTAAATTGTTGCGTGATAATTCAACAGCTTTCCACATAAATTTTGTTGTTGTTGTGATTAGATTATCTATTATGCTGGTCGTTTATATAAATAGTATGTAACACCTTATTACTTTTGCAGTTATCAGGAGGCCATTGAAGATATTACCCAAAGAATGGGAGCAGGAATGGCAAAATTTATTTGCAAAGAGGTCAGTATAGAAGACGATGTTGCATATATTCTCATGCTTTAATATTTTGTTCTTTTCAATTGATGTTAACGTGCTGCAATTCTGGGATTACACGCACTAGTGCACTGATTGGACTAGAATATGATAAAGATTCTAAATTCTGTTTATTGTACCACTTTTCACCTCAACTTAGAAATGCTTCATGAACATTTCTGTATGATATCTGATGGAGAACTAGGAGATATAGTATTTAGAAATATTTATGGACATTCATGATATTCTAGGATTTTATATATATATATATATATATATGTATATTTTCCTTCTTCAGAATTTGTGTTATTTTCTGTTTAGATTTCAACTGCTTAGAGTTTGAGTGTATTTGCTTGGAGGAGTAGTTTGGAATATCTATTTGAAGGCCTATCCACGATTGAGTATTCTACTTTCGACCAATGAGTATTGCTAATTAGACCTGGACTTCGATCATTGCTAATTGAGCATTCTGGTTTCTCCCAATTTGTTCTTTTAAATCCTAGTCTCCTTATATCAATCACATTGAGAAAACCAGTGTACACTAGATTATGCAGTCTCCACAAATTTGAAATGTAAATTTTATGTTGTTCCTCATATACTGCAGGTAGAAACAGTTGACGACTATGACGAGTATTGCCACTATGTAGCAGGACTGGTTGGTCTAGGACTGTCCAAGCTTTTCCATGCTTCTGGTAAAGAAGCTTTGGCATCTGATCATCTTTCCAATTCAATGGGCTTATTTCTTCAGGTACAGCGACAACATATGGTGGAATTGTCTTGTGATTCTAGTTTCAAATCTATGCCAGAGAGTTTAATTCTAATGATCTTATGTCTTTGCCGAAATACCAACAGAAAACAAATATCATTCGAGATTATCTAGAGGATATTAATGAGATACCAAAGTCACGCATGTTTTGGCCGCGACAGATTTGGAGTAAATATGTGAACAAACTTGAGGTACATTCTTTTTTCTTCTTTGCATTTCGCAAATATACAGTGTAAAGTTTATGAAAGCTGTAAACTTGTAACTAACCACGGTGTTTTATTTTCTTTATTTCATTTTGTGATATTCTCTTCAGGACTTGAAATATGAGGAAAACTCTGTCAAGTCATTGCAGTGTTTGAATGACATGGTCACTAATGCTTTAATACACGCAGAAGATTGCTTGAAGTACATGTCTGATTTAAAGGATCCATCAACATTTCGATTCTGTGCCATTCCTCAGGTAGAGGATGTTCTCAGATAAATTACTCCCATATCTGATAATCCAATGTATAAATTATATAGATGTGGTTCAAAGCTAATACTAAGAGTGCTTTTACCAGATCATGGCAATTGGCACATTAGCTTTGTGCTACAACAATATTGAAGTCTTCAGAGGTGTGGTGAAGATGAGACGGGGTAAGATGTCAATATATGTACATGATATTTATGTGAGCCAAAACTCAAGGAAGATGGAATATATATATATCAGAAAACAATAAAAAGATGAAAAATACCTGGAACTGCGAATGCAGTTGTGCATTCATGCATGTGTGGTGTGTAGGCTTCCACATGGTAATGCATATCGTTAAAAGTCTGCTCGTCTTATATCACATAATAATGATAATGATAAAATCTCAGTTGGAATTATATCACCCAATAAATAAAATTTGAGTTGGAAAATAGTCTCTATTTGTTGTTGTTGTCGTCGTGTCTTCTTGACTTTCTTTCATCTTTTTCATACATGTGACACAAATTCTATCCTAAAAATGGTGTTTGATGCTTTGAGCTATTTTGTAGGTCTTACTGCGAAAGTCATTGACCGAACAAAAATGATGGCTGATGTCTATGGTGCTTTCTTTGACTTCTCTTGTTTGCTAAAATCAAAGGTACGTGATCTGCGAAGTAATTAGTGTAGGGACATGATTTTAAATCTCTCCTCTATCCAGGTAGCAGACAATGTTTATTAAATAGAAAAGAAAAATGTGGTTGTTTGTTGTTACTCCAGGTTGACATCAATGATCCTAATGCGAAGAAGACACTGAGTAGGTTGGAATCAATACTGAAAACTTGCAGGGACTCAGGGCTCCTGAACCAAAGGTAATTCAGAGTTGTTGGTACTTTAACTTTATATACGTAAGTCCAAAACAATTCTTTTTAACTTTACATTTGTTTCTGTTTCTCTAGGAAATCTTTGGTAGTCAAAACTCAGACAAGATACAATTCTGTGCTGGTGAGTTTCTGCTCATTTAAGAAACCTAGACTAAGATTGTTATCCTGTTAACTAATTAATATTTTAATCTCAATGCAGATTATCCTATTCTTCATTATACTGGCTATTCTTTTTGCAAATCTGTCTGGCCAACAATCAAGTAACTTGCTTTAAGTTCCACTCCTAAAGAATAAGACGTAAACTTTTTATTATTATTATTATTATTATTTGCGTAGAGGCTGCTTGTAGTATTTGTTTAAAAAGTAGTAGTAAGAACAAATGCTAAATTTTATCTTAAGGTGGTATCAGCAACAACCGACAGACGCTTACCACTCTCTTGATGTGTTTCAAATATCCATTGATTTTATCTGAGATGGAATAGTATTATATCAGATAACATTTTAGGTTAGGTGGTAGCTGCACTTCCTCTTGCAATTTGCCCCCATAATCATTGAGGAGGAGGAGGTGGTGATGAGTTAAAATATACAGATAATTTGTCTTTGTGTTTTGATAAAGGTATTGTCTATAAAGACCAATTAATATTATCGAAAAGGTAATTCGTTATAAAAAAGATAATCAAGTAGACATGGTTTCTTCATCAACAAAAAGATATCTTAAAAAATATTCTAAGAGAACCGCAAATACAAACAAGATTGGACATTTGACATGTATATATCTATAACATGAAGCATGCATGCATGCATTAGGAACAACACACACAAATACAAAAGAGAAACGGCTTAGAAAGCTCTGGTCTATCAAGATAGAATGATTACTTGTTACTATACTACGTTACCTTCTCTCAATATGGAAACCAACCTGTTTTTCCCTTGCGTTCACTTTCGGCCCATCCATTGTTACTCACCTGTCAAGATTTAAAAAAAAACCTATCATTTTTGCAATCATTTCAGCTTATATAAGGAATGAGTGCAGCACAACAACAGTGGTTCAAAATTTTAATTAACTTCAAAACCAATGTACATGTCCAACCTGACTATCATCCCAGCCTTAAACTACTAATGTCACAGATTTTGACATTCATTATTGAAGATGAAGATATGAAGCTCAAGAAGCAGGATGTAGAAGAATTGTGCTATAATATTTGTCCGAGAGTTGTTACATGTATATCAAATTAGCTATATTGATGCTTATGCCAATCGATTCTTCGCAGTCTTCAATTGCATTCCAAGAACCCCAAATAATATTCCAGATACAGTCTTCACTTGGTGTTCAGATTCTCTGATTTGTTTTTAAGAACCAATCCAAATGAAAAAGTTGATGAAGAGTTTGGCAACTCTGCACTAAATAACTATCAAGTACGTACGACTAGTCATGAATTATAGCTACACTTCTCACCTAGGTTGAACTAACATTTGCAAGTTTATAAATCTAACATGAATATTCCTAGCGTACAATAAAAACAACTTAGAAATTAAAGATTCTCTAGTTTGAATTTGGGATGACTAGCATCTTTCATATCAAAATATTGCTAACAAAATGCAATCAACCATATACATATATACATACATACATACATAGAGCAAAGCCAGAAAAAAAAAATTAAGGGGAGCTAATTTTTTTTTTTTAATACAAAGTAAAAAATTAGTAAGAGTTATAATAGATAATACTCAATTCAATGTTTAATTTTTTTTATGTCATATTATAATAGAGACATAGCTCAAAAAATATAAAGTTAACACATTATAATTAACTTATAACGAAAATTAAACAAAAATATAATAAGTTAATAAGTATTAGTATTATTCATAAATAAAATAAATGTATTAACTAAAAAACCTAAACAATAAATAATAGAAAACCATTTTTTATATATCATATAAGAAATAAATGGGCTAATAGTTTTTATGTTTATATAAATATAAAATAAAGAAATAATGTTATATATATATATATATATATATATATATATATTAATAAATTTCTTTTAAGTTAATACAATCAACTTTTAAATGAAGAGGAGATCCGGATCCACATAATATATTGCAAATATATATCTAGGTTAAGACTTTTAATAACACAAATTATCATATAAAGATTAATAAACTGTCCAAAACATTTTCATTAAATATACACAGTGGGGGAAAATATTATGTGATTGGAACACTTGGCAACATGGCTAGTCAATGCCAGGTAAAATAGAGTTGTTCTTTTTCAAAAACTATCAAGTGCTACCTATATCTATCATCTATTTGTATCAAAATTTCTAGTTCATCAATACGAAGCACATGTATTGCTTTCAAGTATGATGTATCACCTTATCTAATATTTATTTAATATTCTTAATACACTTATAATACAATATTATTTTATTTTATTTAGATTACAACTCTAATGAACTTAATTTTAAATATATATTATATATATTTTTTTAATTAAACTAACATTATAAATAATCATGTATCATAATTTATATTTTTTGTATTTTTTTTTATCTTATTTAGGCTCATTAAGTACAAATAATATATCTCAATTAGTATTATCTCATCTAATTAAAAATTAAATGAGACAATATAAAATGAATTTTAAAAATTAATAATTATCATGAGTCTTATTAACATCTCATCTTAATTTACATATTTAATATAATTATTAAAAAATATAACATGAACCTACCACATAACTCTCTTTTTTGACGTTGGTATCAAATAAATACTCATGTTAATATTTTAATATCAATTATTTTAGAAATAAACAGTAAAATAATTTTATTAAATCTGAAAATATTATTATTATTTTATGCCTTTACAGTAATCATAAATATTTTTAATTACAATAACGAACAATAGGTGTCAGTTTTTCAAGATTTTCACTATTAAATAGTAAAATAATCTTTTTTTAATTTTTGATTGTAACGGGATTTTTGTTTTTAAATATTTTTTAATTTTTGATTTGGCTTGATTCTCATTTATAAGCACAATTTTTTATTTTACAAAAAAAAAAATTGATATTTTTTTAAGTAACTAGGATTGTTATAGTGCAAATGCACTTATGGTTTTTTTTTTTTTTTTTATCAAAATAATATTGAGTATGGTTCTGATTTGAAACGAAAGAAAGTGGTCTTATCACCGACATAAAATATGAATAAGTAAAATTTAATTTATTTTATACAAATTAATACTTTATATTTTTAATTTAATTTGATAAATATTTAGCTAAAATAAAAAAGCATAAACTAGTGAGCTAAATTAGAAAAAAAAGAGTAGTAAACATTAAATAATTAAAAAAATTAACATTGAATTATGTATGCTCAAAATAAAATAATGCACATTAAATAAATGATCGATAAATTTTACACTATTATTTTAACTGTGTATTGACATTTAAAAAAAATAATAAATTATGGACTATTTTAAAAATAATTATTTAGTTCTTTATCACAATTTATTATTTTTTGGAGGTGTTTAACACATCTAAATGATAAGAGTGGAAAGGTTGTCCATTTATATCTATCGTTTTATTTTGAGCATATATATTAAATACTAAAATTTTAATTATTCTGATTATTTTTCATTACTGTGAGGGCTTAAAATGACAATAATATACTCTAATTTATTTAATAAGGTTATTTTACTATTTATTTTGGTATAAAAATGTATATTTTCAATAATCTGGAAACTCATAAGATACTACTAAACAATTAATATGATTACTTGTATCACTAGATAATTTGAAAAATAATGAGTACCCCAACATTAACATAATACTAGTTTGGTACCAGCCACTTCTTTTTCAACCATTTCTAAAAACCAAAGGGCTCTTATTGTCGCATTGCTTCACTTACTGAAACAGACGACACAAACTTTCACAGACTACTAATTACAAATTACAATTGATCACAACACTCTCTCAGCAACAAAATAAGAATGATGATGACCAACCTGTCTGTAGTTCCTTTAATACCAGTCAAAATAACGAGCACGTACACAGTATATGTAAAAACATATTCTTAAGTTTGACCATGCACGAGCTCACACGAAAACTCAGTGAAAGGAGGGAAAATGAAATGAAGCGAAAATAGGTATTGCTAAGCTGAACAAAGTTCTACAGAGGAGATATTAAAATACTAGTACAATGTCAAAGCTCCTCAATGGGAAATAACAGTACAGTATTAAACTGTTTGCTGCTGCTAAGAAAACTCCTAAATCTCAACTATGCAGATAATCACAAGAGGCACCTTTCTTGCAATGCCCACTCTCATAGTACTTGCACACTCGTCGTCTTGAAGAACTCCCTCCCCCTCCACTATTAAATGATGACTGCCTATTCCAACTTTTCCCCCCACCATAACCAGAATCTCCACCATGAGAGCCCCTATCCCTTTGGTTAGAATACCTATCAGCATTATTACTCCTTTCACTTCCCCTGCTCGAGTTCCCGGAAGCCCAACTAGGACTTGGATTTCCCTGTGGAAGACCTTGACCATGACCAACCCACCCTTGATTACCATTTACGGGTGCAGGTCCTTGACTAGGTGGAGCCCATTTGGCAACCATATTTCCAGGTGGTGCCCCTTGACTAGGTGCCACCCATTCTTGAATTGCATTCCCAGGTGGACCTTGACCAGAGGCACTCCAATTTATATTTGCATTAACTGGAACAGGTGCTCCCCAGCCCAAGTTTGAATTTCCACCCACTGGACGCCAACTACTATTTTGAGTATCTTGATCTAATCTTGGTGCCGTACTTTGGCTTTGATCAGAAACACCCATGGCCCAGGGTTGATTGATTGGAGCTGGAGGTTGCGTGTTTGATTGATTAGTTGAAAATGGAGGTCTCCAAGGATTGGCTGGTGCCATAGTTGGGAAGCCTGCCACAGGAAAGTTCACTCCGGCATTCCCTGTGTTAAGTGTTGAGACAGAAGTGTGGACAGCTAATTGGGGTGATTGTGCAGGCATCATTGTGGGATAATTTGTTTCACTCTTTGCGGATGGTGCACCTCCCCAGGTCCGGGGTTCACTTCCAGGCATTGGGCGAGAAACAATCATTTCTGGATTTTTTATAGCAGTAGATCCCCATCCTTGAGTTTCAGTGGCACTTTTATTACTAGTCATCGAATGAACTAGATTCTGCAGATTTGAAACCACATTTTTCATATCAGCACCTGCATTATTCAGTACATTCCCTGTTAGCGTTGATAAAGTATGCATTTGAGAATTTGTAGACCCCAGAGGAATATTCTTTTCTGGCTCAGGTGCTGGAGTCACATCAGGTGCTCGCAAGTGAGAACCTGCTGGCTGAACCGTATTGGATGACCACTTACTTTCATAAGATTGCACTTTTGTTGAAAAGAGATTTTGGGATGGGGTTGGTGAAGGAAGATTTGTTGAACCCCAACCATCCGAGGAATATCTGGGAATCTCAACCGAAGGGGTAGCAGTTTTTTGAGGGGAAGTATCTATTTCGTTCTGTGAATTCCAACTTGCTAACCCACCTTGAACTTCCGCACCTCTCTGTAATGACACTCTGTGAGGGGTCCCAGAACGTGAGGGTGAGGGGTGTGCATTTTGCAATATTTGTTCCTTAGGAAAACCATTATCGACTGATACTAGATCTTTCCAGAACTTCCCGGCCAGTGCGTCAGCCAAAAGCATAGCATCATCTTGCTTCTCAGTAGTTCTCCATATTTTCAAGTCAGAAGGAAAATAGCCAGTGGTACTCCATTTACGAAGCTGTGTTATGGAAAATGGCCCCTGGACTTTACCCGATGGATCTTGATATTGCCAAATCTTTTCTGTTTCATTGATTTTTGCTGCAGATGGTGCAGTCCCCGTAGAGAGACGTGTAGGTGAATTTTCTGAGACAACAGAGGGAAACAATTCAGGGGCTTCCACTGAATGTGTACTCCTAGAACTGGTTTCTAAACTCGATACAGTCTGCTTCTCCTTTTGTTGCGGTAATTCTGTCTCTCTTCCATGATTCCATGAAGTATTAAGCATCTCACCAGTACCAATTGCATCCTCTCCTTTAATAGAGAACCCTCTACTCCGACTTGATTCGCGATTCATGTTAGAATAACTCTTTGACCCACTCCATAAATCGCTCAATGTTGATGCCCCCTTATGTGGAGAGAGAGGCTCCTTTCCCCTCCTGCCAAAGCCAGAACCTCTTGGTTTTGGGAAGTTCTCTGAAATAACACAAACTGTTAACTAATAAATAGCTAGGAAAAAAAGTACTAGTCCACGTATAAAAAATTCAAACTGCAAATGGAACCTTGTCTTTTATCATCTATTTCATCCTCATCTTCTTCAGACTCATAATTCGGATCCATATTTGGGTCTGCATGTATTTTTGGCAAGTCCGCTAATCTACGCTGGCGCTCCTCAGGTGTCCTCAAAAGTTGTATTTTCTCTACACATTCTCTAAGCGTGAAAGGAAGTAAAGGATAACTTCTAAACATGTTTCATTCACCATTTAGACAACAGAGTGCTATACCTTTTCTTCCTTACACATCAATAACTTAAATATGCATATCCCCATAAATTGGCAAGCAAAAGACCCTAGCATTAATTGACAGCATGTTTGCGGAACACGTAGTTAGTGGAACTAGGGTTGGATGGACAAAATTATGAATACAGTATACCTAAAGAAATTAACCGTTGAATTTAGGAAGCCAATGTTATCTGAAGTTCAGGCAACTAAGAATATAGGTGATATTTGGTTTGTAGAATGAAAACATAATTAAAATGAAAATAATAATAGGAATGAAATTCAATAGAAAGAGTATTACTATCACTATATTTGTTCGAGCAATAGAATCAAAATAATGATAAATATTAAAGTAATATTTATAAAATTATAAATAAAACAAAATTAGAAAATAAACATTTTTTTATTTTTAAATAAGATAAAATGAGAAAAAATAATAATTGATTATACAAATATGTGAAGAAAATAGAGCATGTCAACATATTCTTGAGGGGTATGGAAGGAATGAGAATTCCTGATATTGTTGGAATGTATTACAGTTAAATCAAACACAATAATAACCTGAATCATTCTCACTACCATTCCTATTCCTATTACTATCAATTAAACATGTCCATTAAAAAATCATAGCTGTAAATGGCATGTTAAACCAGAGGAGTTGTGCTACCAGAAAAATAACTCAAGATGCAAAGAAAGAAGGTTAGGTTAGCCTGCATCTAAGATTAGATGAAGAGGAAGTGCCAATACCATATAACGGTATAAAACATAACAGACACAGGTACACAGAGAGAGTGAGAGCACCCCAGCAGTGAGAGACCATGAAGGGAGGTTAAAAAAAACATGGTAAAGGTTCTTTGAAATTGTAAGACCATGGGAGACACAATAAATAATATAAACTTAATCAGATTGGAAAAAACTGATGATGAAAATTTTACGGAAACAAACTTGGAGGAGAATGAGCTGATTTTCATCTGTATACCATGCCAATCACTAGCACATAAACACATCTAAAAAGATGGCAATTTTCTTTAGATGTTCACCATTTCAAAAGTTTCCCGAATAAAATTATAGGGCCATAAGGAACTCCCATTTGTCAAATAATATCTAGCACGTCCCCCCTTCTTTACAGATAAAACCAAGAAGGGGAAAACAATTAGAGGTAAGAAGGGATCACATTGGACGTCCAAAGACAAATGGTGTGTAATTCATGCAAACGAATCCAAGAAATTGAAAAATTACAGAATCGAGATATATAGATTAATCTCCAAAACTTAGTTGCTTTCCTATACAAACTTACCATAAGGAAAAAACGAGGAGAACAGGAGAGGAAGGATCCAAAAATTGCCTCATTGCCCCACTGGGGAGGGCAGGAAAACAAGAAAGAGAATGAGAAAAAGGAAACATATAACTTGAAGACCAGGAGAAAAAACAATGAAGGAAAATATTGAAATAGATTTTAAAATAAGGGAATCCGAGGCAGAGAATATGGAGTACTATTTTGTTGGTCTAACTTCTCAGCAAGATAATAAATGAAATTGCAACAATCAAATAAGCTAAAAAAAGGTGTTTCATATCCTATATCTGGCAGGCAAATGAGTTAAAGCAAAAGGTGTCAACTTAAATCCAAGGATAAAATCCTAGGAACAAAGGAACTTGTGCCAGATTGACCTTTTCATTTATTTGTTTATTTCATTCTATTGGCTAGGAAGCAGAAAAGTATGACTGGTATAAAGTCATGCAAGCCCATGAATTAACTACAAAGCTCATACGGAATAATAAAACATGAAAAACAGGAATGTCACATAGACTCAGAATTGTAGGTTTCTTTTGTTCCCCTTAGCATCAGTAAGCAATCACACCATTTTGAATGCATCTCTCAAGTCCAATCAACATGTAAATCAAATAAACAACAAAAAGAAAATTATTAAACAACAATAAAGCAACTATAAAACATCAAAAAACATGTTAAAAAACAAAAGGATATTGCTTCCTTTTCCCCAAATCACTTGCTCGATCACGAAGATGATTAAGCCGTAATATCTCTGCGTCCAACCACTGCACCATAACATACAATACAATCAATCACATAATTTACGGGGAAAAAATGCAAAAACTTAGTTGTATAATATATCCATGTAAAAGAACAACATAAGATCTATAGGAATGGAAAATTCTAACTTGCAGCTTCTGTACCTTACATCCTTCCACCACCCATGTATGTTGGGTGCTTGTCAAAATAAATATTTTAAAATTTTAAATTTAATGGTTGAGAAGTAAATCTAACGAGCCACAAAGTTAGTAGAGCACTTATAGAGAATGTAGGTTAGAAACTTAGAATGACCCAGACATGTGGTACTAACTTATCAGAGACTATGAAAGGTAAACTAGCCCTAGGCTCCAAATACTAGTTTGAGTTCTATAACTATGTCTATGTTGAAATCATGGATTTTTAGGAATTTTAAATTGTAAGTAATTTAGAAAATAATTTAAGATCATTTTTTTATTTTTTTTATTAATTAGAAGATTTTGTTTCCTTTTATAGCGTTTTAGTTTTACTATAAAACTGTTAGTGAACATTCTAATTAGACAATGAAAATCAAACATTACAATAAGTTTTCAGTTCTTATTTTCTATATAGTATCGGAGCAAGTTCTTGATTAAGAACCTAGCCATCTCGGATTTAACACCATAAATCATCTCAGAAACCACCACCCTTCCTACCACCACAATCCCTACCAATTTTCTTGATACTTCATCTCTACAGATCACTGTAGAGAAACTCAATGGAAGGAATTATCGAGAATGGACTCAATCAGTCAAATTGATTATCAACGGGAAAGGAAAAATAGGTTACCTTAACGGAGAAATCACAAAACCCACTTCAACTAATGCCGGTGTAACACAATGGTGGAGTTCAAAGAACTCAACAGTGATTGCGTGGCTCATCAACTCTATGCTACCAGCAATTGGAAAAACCTATTTGTTCTTACCAATAGCAAAGGATGTGTAGGAGGCTGTAAAAGAGATATTCAAATTGTGGTAATTAAAACAAGGGGGTCATGATATTACTAACTACTACAAGGAGATGCAATCTCTATGGCAAGAACTTGATCTGAGCTCACACGAGGAGTGGGAGTGCGCTAGCAACAGCACCCGCTACCGGAAAAAAAAAATCGAAGCAAAAGGACCTTCAAATTTCTGGTTGGGATCAGTTGAGAGTTGGATGAGGTCCGTGGAAGGATACTCGGCCGACGTCCGTTACCCTCAGTCCAAGAGGTGTTTTTTCGAGGTCTAACGAGAGGAGAATCGACGACGGGTAATGCTGAACGACCTCCCTTCTCCAACCGCTGGGTGATCCACTTCACTTGGCACTAGGCGTTGGCGCGAATGGAGGAGCTGGTGGGCTGAGTCCCTTTAATAGCCCAATTGGGCCTGGTGGGCCGAGATAATTTAGAAAAATTTGTGGACCAAGAGATGAAAATGAGCCCACTAATGCAGCCCATGGATAGTTTTTGAAGGCCTTTTTGTGATCATTGTCATAAGTCCAAACATTTAAAAAATACATGTTGAAAAATTCATGGGAAACCAACTAATTGGAAACCAAGTAAAAATATAACTTGAAGTTATCAAGTAATAACCGATCAACAGAAACCCCAAGACAACTCAACTTTAGGGGAAACATTTAATCCAGAACAACTCAATCAAATTTACAGAATATTTATCAATATGCATAATTCTGGTCAGTCATCCTTTTCAGCCTCAATAGCCTATAAAGATAAATTACCCAAGTGCCTTAATCACCACTTCACGATTCCAAAAACCTTGGATCATTGATTTTGGTGCGTCTAATCACATGACTAATTCCTATCACTTATTTAACTCTTACTCAACTTGTGCTGGTAATTTGAAAGTTAAAATAGCAGATAAAAGTCTCTCAACTATTGCTGGCAAAGGGAGTATCCAAATTTTTGACTCTCTATGCCTCAAATTTGTCTTTCATGTCTCAAACTAGTCTTGTAATTTAATATCCATCAGTCAGTTAACACAAGATTCAAATTGCTCATCTTATTGTGTTTTTTAGGACCCATCATCAAGAAAAACGATTGACAGTACTGAAAAATGTGGACTCTACTATTTTAATAAGACCAATTTGGGTGAAAAAACATCAAATTGTAATTTGTGATTCTGCATCTATTTTTAAGAATAGTGAATTTATGTTATGGCATTATAGAATGAGTTACCCAAGTTTGCAATATTTGAAGCATTTGTTTCCTTCTATACTTTCAAATAAAGAAATTAATTTTCAATGTGAAATAAATAACTTGCAAACACAAACGTCATTCCTTCTCAAACATCCAATATAAGCCATCCAAACCTTTCAGTTTAATTCACAATGATGTTTAGGGACCCTTGCATTCTCCTACCCACACTCGCTCTAAATGATTTGTCACATTTATTGACGATCATACTTGTCTGTTGGGTTTATCTATTTAAAGAAAAAATGAAGTTCGTGATATTTTCATTCATTTCCATCTAATGGTACAAACACAATTTCAATCACAAATCCAAATTCTTAGAACAGATAATGGCTCAGAGTATTTTAACTACACCTTATGCCATTATTTATAAGAAAATGGGATAGTGCATCAAAGCTCTTGTATCTCCACGTCTCAACAAAACGGGATGATTGAACGAAAAAACAAAACCTTGAAATAATAAGAGTTTTAATGTTCACTATAAATATGCCAAAAGAATTTTGGAAGATGAAGTTTTAACTGCGACTTATCTTATCAACAGGATGCCAAGTCGTATCCTTTCCTTCGAAACACCCATTCAAAGGTTTCAAAATTGTTTTTCCACATCACACCTTCAGTCTGAACTCCCTCTTAAAGTCTTTGGTTGTACTGTATTTGTTCACATTCACCCACATAATAGATCCAAGTTAGATCCTAAAGTAACCAAGTGTGTTTTTGTCGAGTATTATCCTACTCAAAAGAGGTATAAATGCTATGATCCTTTTACAAAAAGGATAATTGTTAGTCGAGATGTTACTCTCTTCAAAGATACATCTTACTACCAACAGCCCTCTCTTCCGGAGGAGAAAATGAGTGAACAAAGCTCTGTTGACAAGTACTTGGATCTCAATGATTTTAACCCTCCTAAAATCATCACAAACAGTAAACCCTGTCCAAAACCCACAAGCAGTGAACAACCTACCATCTCTTCTAATTCTATTGTGCCATCAACAAAGGAAAACTTACACCAAGAAAGAAATACAGAAAGAACAAAAAACAAAGAGGTGATTATTTACTCACGGAGGTCTAAGCTAAATGATAGGAAAAACTTCACATTTAATGCACAAAAAGTGTCAGAACCCGTGATAGATCCAAATACTCAAAAGGAAATTTCCACACCAGGTAACTCTAATTCCCATATGTCTTATGATTTGCCCATTGCTCTGAAAAAATCAACTCGATCTTGTACACTTCATTCCATTTCTAAATTTATTTCTTATATTACTCTGTCTACTAGATTTCGTACTTTCACCTCTAAACTTGACAAAGCAGAAATTCCAAAAAATATTCATGAAGTTCTTAGAATTTAAGAGTGAAAAGATGCTGTTATAGAAGAGATAAAAGCACTACAAAAGAATGAAACTTGGGATGTAATAGAACTACCGAAAGGAAAGATACAGTTGGCTATAAATGGGTATTCACGATAAAATACAGAGTTGATGGGATAGTAGAGCGATACAAGGTCTATCTAGTTGCAAAGGAATTTACACAAACTTATGGACTTGACTACACATAAATATTTGCACCAGTTGCAAAACTAAACACTGTAAAAGTGCTCCTATCACTAGCAATATGTCTTGATTAGCCTCTCCAACAACTGGATATAAAAAATATCTTTCTAAATAGAGTACTGGAAGAAGAAGTCTTTGCGACCATGCCACCAAGATTCGGTCAAAATGCTAACATGGCGTGCAAATTAAACAAGTCATTGTATGGTCTTAAACAGTTACCAAGGGCATAGTTTGATAGGTTTGCAAGAGTAGTACGAAAACAAGGGTATCAACAGGAACAATCTGATCATACATTATTTTTCAGACAAAGTGGAGATGGGAGGAAGGCAATCTTAATTGTATACATTGATCATATAATTTTGACTGGAGATGATTTGGAGGAAACTGAGAAACTAAAGAGTAACTTGGCAGCCGAATTCAAAATTAAGGATCTAGTATAAATACGATATTTCTTAGGAATGGAAGTTGCAAAATAAAAAAAAAAATCAGTGTTTCCAGCGTATGTATGTCCTTGATCTACTCACTGAAACAGACATGCTTAGATGCAAAACGAGTAATACTCCAGTTGAAATGAAAAAGAACTCCGAAGATTTGGGAAAGTTAGTTGACAAATAAATGTATCAGAGACTATTAAGAAAGTTGATATATTTGTCCCATACTAGGCCTGACATCGCTTTTGCAGTTAGTCAACACATGCATCTCCCAAAAGAAGCTCATCTTGTAGCAGTGTACAAAATCTTCAAATACCTCAAAAGGTCACCGAGCAAAGGCTTGTTCTTTAAAAAAAAATGAAGTCAAAGATATAGAAGTTTTCATTAACGCTAACTGGGCTGGTTCAGTAGAAAATAGACGGTCCACTATAGAATACTGTATCTTTGTCTTTGAAAATTTAGTAACTTACAGAAGTAAAAAATAGAATGTTGTCGTCAGAAATAGTGCAGAAGTTGAGTTTAGGGCAGTTGTCCAAAGAATGTGTGAGGCATTGTGTCTAAGAAAACTATTGACAACTTCAAATTTCAATTAAGTCACCAATCAAACTTTACTGTGACAATAAAGCAACCATCAACATTTCCCTTAATTCAGTCCAACATGATAGGACAAAACATGTAGAAGTCGATAGGCACTTCATCAAAGAAAAGGTCGAAAGTGGAACTATTTGTATGATTTATGTTCCAACAAAAGAGCAAATTGCATATATCTTTACTAAAAGACTTCCTCGTCAAAGTTTCGATGATTTCACTTTAAAGTTTGATATGATCAACATTTATGATCTAACTTAAAAAGGAGTGTTGAAATCATGGATTTTTATGGATTTTAAATTGTAAGTAATTAGGAAAATAATTAAGAGCCTTTGTATCTAATAGTTGTCCATATCTTTTTTTTTTATTTTTTTTATTAATTAGGAGATTTTGTTTCCTTTTATAGCGTTTTAATTTTACTATAAAACTATTAGTAAACACTGTAATTAGGCAATGAAAATAAAAACATTACAATAATTTTTCAGTTCTTATTTTCTATAGTCTATATCACTTTGATTATTGCCAATAAACCTGCTTGGACTTATCTACAAAGGCTGTTTGTCTACATGTGATAATAGAGTTCCAAGCTTTTAAAAGAAGCAACTTATTTCACTTCCAAGGTTTTCAAGCACCTCTTGGATTGTGTTCTAGTAATAAGCAAGTGGATTTACTAATTTTCAACTTTCAATATCTCCTCATTAAGAATTACAAGAAGGGTAGCCATCATTTTGATGTCTGATTTATTGCTCAATAGTTTAATAACGCCAAGTTGAATTTTACTCCTTCATAGAGAATGATGCAAATAATTAGGAGTAAAAATAATTTAGGCATTTCTTTTGGTCGTCGTATTTTGTTATGTGATATTATTCTTCAGTCAATATTAGGGTTTTCATTAGAGTTTCTAGCCCATTAGGCATGCTAGGGTTTTCTAGTGTTGCTTTAAGCAGTCTTCTTTTGCCTTGTAACTCTAAGCCTAGCAATGAAGTTAAACACTTCAATTGGCTTCTCCCCTCATTATGTGTCTCTTTTCTCCCTTAGTTCTTAGTCTTGAAAAATAAAATGTAATAACAAAAAAATTTAAAAACAAGAAACTTACATCTTTGACTCTGACTGCTTGGAATGCCATAACTTTCTCTTGAATGTCACCCTACAAGCAATTATTAATTTTCAGGAAACAGGTCCTAGAACAAAACTTTCATCTTAAAATGAAGAAAGAACATAAGTTTACCACAGTGAGTCTGCTGATAAGCCCACATTTTATGCTCTGACGCAGTCGCTTGCACTCATCCTTACAAATAAAAGGAAACAACTCCATGTATCATAATAATGAAAGAACCAACATTGATAAAATGTGAGTGAATTTTTAGACAAAATTTAAAGCCAACAATATATAATCATGTATGATGGTACTGTCTAAAAGGAGGATACATTTTTTCAGCAATCCAACAAAAACAACGAAAGGCCAATTAAACAAGTTATTTAATGTCAATGTTAAACTATATTTATATACAAGTAATGCCATGTATTATTTTTGATTTTAAAAGCAACTTTACTTAAAGAACACCTATATCCATTTCAAAATTAATTAGACACCAATTTTTTGCATTTATAAAGCTAAATAGTTAATTAAAAACATTGGCGCATACAGTGTGGCTGCCTGAGAGCTCTACAGCAAGGACGGAGCATGGGTAAGGCCAAGGGTGCCTCAGCCCCCCTTGCCTTTTCAAATCCCTTATTTATTTTCAAATCTCAATTTTTCCTTCAAATTCCTTATTAATTTCATGACTTTATAAGGTATATTAATATATGGTCCCTCAATTTTCAACAGGAAAAAAATTAAAAAATACATTATTTTATATATTTTATTATACACATTTATTATTCTCTTATTAATATGTATTTTTTTTATTTTTTACTAATTTCCTTTAGGTGCAATGGTATATGCTTCTTATAAGAATTGTGAGAGCGTGGATTCAAACCACTCCGGTGTATATATGTGTGTGAGTGTTAAAATACTATTTAAAAAAATGTGATATTTTTTAAAAATTAAATCTAACTTTCATTGAAAAAACACACATTCATATCATTCAAAGTATTAAGAGGGTGTGAAAAAAGTGTATTTATAAATTTTTATGCTCTAAGATCATTAATTTAGATCCGCTCCCGTAAAATGTATATCATGGTTCCGTCCCTGTTCCAAAGAGCAACCAAAAAGGAGCAAGTGTGGTAAAAGATAAGTGCTGAATCACCTCAGTAAACTCTTGATTTGAGATAATATCAATTGATACAATCTCCGTCTTGTTTAGATTCAATATTTCTAGCAAGATATTTGTCATCCTTTTACCAACTTTATAGGGCTCAGAAGCTTTGCATGTATCTGGTCGGAAAATCATCAGAAACACAGGTTAAGACAATATAAACTCAAGCTAAAAATCGGAATATATTACACGAGTAAAATGCTTACCAACAACTTGGACGAGCCTATACAAATCTTGCTTTTGAGCACTGCCAGAAATCCTTATTCTTACAAAAGAACCAACAACCTTATCATGAAATCCCTCTGAATCTTCCAAAAGATCCTCTAGTAAATTACGTCTCAAGTAAATTAAATTAATATTATGCATGTCAATAGCCGCATAATCATCTAGGTTTGATTGAAGACCTCTTTCATCACCTTTTTTACGTGTCTTACGTTTCTTGTCTCTACCACTCTTTGCAAGAGCACTAGAATTTCCATCGGCCTCCAACTGAGTGTCAGTATCAACAACACTTCCTTGAAAATTATCAGCCAAAGAGTCCTCCTTTATAAGAAAGTGGGACTCAAGAAGCTTTAACATTTCAAAATGACCAACACGTGGCTTCCCAAATAAATTCTCAAGTCTTGAGTCGCAAATTATCTGACTTTTCCTCCGAGGATCACGGAGTTTGTTTCTTTTTATATATTCTAGCAAAAGAGCCTGTACATCAAACTGTGATATAGCTGACTTGTCACCATCTCTCATGTGCATGACAAATTCCAAGAGTTCCTTTGATGCCCATCCACTGAGGTCATCTACAGATGACCCTTCAGCATTAGTCATAGCAATCCTACTAGGTGAATTCTTGTCCCTCACGCGGGGCTTCAATCTTTTCCTAGTCTTTCTTCTTTTAGAGCCACTATGTTCTAATCGAGCAGAAGAATCATCAGAATCAGAACCTTTATCATTATTTGTGTCAGAAGGTTCATCCGGCAAGTCTGATTTATATACATGACATTCAGATGCTTTCCATGGATTCTTGGCCTGAGAAATTTCATCAAGGGTTAAAGATAGCCTATCTTTTAAGTCTAGCCAGTAATCCTTGAATAGATACTCCCAGCTACTTTTGTCATTGAAGTCTATGTGATCCTGTGAAAACAAAGTAAACACCATAAACAACAAATTCGTGCAAAAGATATACTGCACTAATTACTGATACTTGAGTTCAAGCAACATAATTGAAGGATAATTAAAGGGAAATGGGCACATCAAAATTGTAATAGTCATCAATCACTTGAACAAAAATTCCTTGAGTTCGGGCAAGGTAGTGTAAAGCAAGATATGATAATTTGTGCAGTCCTACATTGCTTGAGAAAAGAGGATTGTAATAGTTCATAAGTAGGAGCTCTACTCGGCCTTTGGAGGAAACTTAAGAGCAAAATCATACGGACTAGTGGACAATATCATATCATGTATTGGAGTGGGGCATTATAAATAGTATCAAAGCATTATCCAAGCAGAAATGTGGTTCATGAGGACGTCATGCCTCCTATAGAAGGTGATTGTGATAATCATCAATCCCTTGAGCTAAAATCCCTTAAGCTGGGACAAGATAGGATAAGACAAGACATGGTAAGTTGTATAGTCCCACATGGCTTGGAAAATGATAATTGTAATGGTTTATAAGTATGAGTTACATTATAAATGATATGAGACATTTTGAGTGAAAATCCAAGAACAAAACCACGTGGGCCTATGCCTAAAGTGAACAATATTATATTATATGTTGGAGTGGAGCATTTAAAAAATGGCATAGATCCATAAGATAAAAACACTACACATACAAGATACAACTATAAGTGAAGAAAATATTTTACCGCAGAGAACAATTTACAGGGTCTACCGAAAGCGTAAAGATGGAAAAGGAAACATCCCTGAGGCTCAATAATATATTGGCTTAACTAATCATTATGGTCACACTAATATATTGGCTTAACTGTTCTATTAGTCTCCAAACTTTAAGCAAATTTACACATAAGTCCATAAACTTTTAAATCATACAATTTAGTTCCCTAACTTTTAAAATTCACTTATAGATCTTAGCTTTGCTACTAAAATACATAGTTGAAAATAAAAAATTTGGGCCTATGTGTGAAATTTTAAAAGTATGGGACTAAATCGTATGATTCAAAAGTATATAGATCTATGTATGAAGTTTTAAAAGTTTGAAGATCAAACTATACATTTTAAAAGTTTTAAGACCTATGTGTGAATTCAATTAAAGTTTAGAACTAATGGTATAATTTAACCTAATATATTTGACAAAGGAAAATCAAACTGTCAAATATCAGCAACAAATTGACGATCTATCAACTATAAAGCAAATAAAAAGGAGCCCAACATACCTTGTCCTTGTTACCTTGCTCACTTTTTTCGATCAACAAGACAGTTTTCATGCAAGTCTCACAGAAGCCTTTGTTCCCACGAACGCACAATATGACAGCATCTTTGATACAACCTTTGCACAATGAAAAGGTACATGTATAACACATGTAATGTGCATTCTTCTCACAGTTACTACAGAGGTGCCAACCTTAATGCATGAAAAAACATACCAGTTAAATTAGAGAAAGCCAAATGACACACAAAAACAAAAGAACATCTGTTGAAAAAATATATATAATTTACAAATGAGGTCTGGCAGATGAGCCACTCAGCATGATCCAAAAGAACATAGTGAGATGGAAAAATAAAGAAGATAGCCCTTAAGTGTCATGATTCTGAAAGAAGGTTGTGAGGCAAGCCGTGAGACATGCATTGAGGTGAGGCACATGGGGTGTTCCTTAAGGTCGTATAATTTTTATTGACTTGATGAGACACTACTACTCAAGGCATATTACCACAGAATTTTAAAATCTTATTTTTTAAAGCAGGTATGGGATATCATATAATCAGACCCAATAGACCGCCCGCCCCACAACAAAATTAAAAAAGGAAGTCAGGCATCTCTTGGTTCTGAATTCACAGCTGAATCCCCGCAAAGTTTGAGCCACTGAAAGTCTCCAACATCTCTCCCCCAAAGTTTGGGCATTCACTCTCATCAGGTTTTTTTTCCATTCTAGGATGAATAATGTGAACTTGTTGGTAATTTGTAGCCCCTAGTAGCATAATGCTTTTCTGCCTTTTCGTGTTTAATTATGCTTAGTTAATTATAATTTCTTATTTTATGAAGATTAATTTCATGTTATTGATAATTTATCATTTTCTATTTATTTATTATCTATGATTGAGGTGCATGTCTCCTAGCCTCATAAAAAAATACTGCCTCGAGGCTTAAGACAGCCTTTTAAAACCTTGATTTCAAGCCTTCTTGTCTGTTTACCAACCAACGATCATCTAATTTCTTACGTATTCTTCACATTTGCTCAGTTACTGATTGAGAACCAAAATAGTCATGTAGTGTCTCTAAATACCTAAACTCTAACCCAAACAAAGAACAATTTTTCTATAACAAATATTATACTATATTATATTATATTAAGGGTGAAAGGCACCAGAAGTCCACTAAATATAACTAAAAGGCATAAAAGTCTACTAATTTTTGAGTATGGTACTAGAAGTCTAATAAAAGAGCACTAGAAGTCCAAAATTTTTAAAATTCTCCAAATTTTGTCTATGTGACGCCACTCATTACATCCACATGGACAAATTTATGACAATTTTAAAAGTTTTGAACTTCTAGTGCCTTTTTTAATAGTTATTGGACTTTGTCTATGTGACACCGCTCATTGCATGTCACATGGACAAATTTATGACAATTTTAGAAGTTTTAAACTTCTACTACCTTTTTAAATAGTTATTCAACTTCTAGTACCCACTCAAAAGTTATTAAAATTTTGTGCTTTTTAGTTATAGTTAGTTGACTTTTGATACCTTTTTTCTTATATTAAAGTCATAATTACAAAGGCACAAAGTGGACCAATAATCCACTTTTAAAAGAAATATCATGATAACGGATGTGAACTTAGATAATAAAACCATCTTAAAGCATGAAAATGACAATCTGACTACTACGGCTAAAATTCCACATTTCATAGCTTAAATTCATGTAGTAAATGTTTGAAGAGCATTCAAAAAGACCAATTAAACCAAAACGAGAAATCTGAAAGAACCTCAATCAAGTAAGAAATTCAACATGCCAAACTGATGAGAAATTACAATACTTAGAAAGCAACTAAACTTACCACAATTCCAGCGACCCTTGGATCGAAAGAATGCCTCATCACGGTTAACACAAGCAGGATGATAGGCCTTTGGACATCCCCTGTCAGCAGCACCCAAGACAACAAAGTCAGCCCTTCACTCAAAAAACATAAAGGAAAAGAAAGGGTATGCTCTACAATGACAGACATTGTTAAAAAAAAAGGTTGACATGACAAGCATTACATAGAACCCCAGAATTGAAATAGAAAACTTTACCTGCGATCACAGAGTACAAGTTCACCACCATCAAAGCAAATGAAACAGACATCTTCTTCTCCCTTCTTCCTTGAGGGGACTCTTACTGAAGCCTTTGAGTTCTTTCCACGCTTTCGCTTACCAATTGCAGGTACTGTTTCCTCCAACTCCGTGGTCTCCTCCCTTAAATCAGCTGCCTCCACCTCATCAGCCACACCAGACTCCATTTTTTCTTTAGCAATACCAGTCATATCCTCATCATCTTCTTCTGTCTCCATAGCCTCCTCTTTATCTTCCTCTGCTTCTAAAGCCTCCTCTTTATCTCCATCTGCCTCCAAAGCCTCAACTTTATTTTCCTCTGCCTCCGAATCCTCCTCTTGCCCTACAACTCCATCCACATCATCAACCATATCCATATCAACATCCTCCATCTCCTCTACCTGATCAACCACTTTCCTCTCTTCCACCATGCCAGTCACACTCTGATTCTCTGCTACTCCCACTTCCCCTATCTCATCTGTGCCCTTGGAATCATCCCCTCTATTCTCTCTAAATTCCAACTTCTCCACTGCTTCCACTTCCCCAGCCATCTTAACAATATATGTATCTTCCTTCGACTCGGACATCCCCTCTTTAACTTCCAACTCTTTTACCTTTCCTTCAGTCACATCCTTCTCCTCAGCCAATTCTACGCCATTGACAGAGGCAGCCACATCTATATCCTCTACCACCACTCCCCTTGCATCAGCAGCAGTGATCGCATCCTCCTTCATTGCAGCCACCAATTCTGTTTCCTTTCCAGAGTCAGCCACAGCATATTCTGCTGGGGACAGCGCCACATCAGTGTCCTCTACAGCCAATTCAGCCCCAGCATGAGTAACATCAGTCACATCCTTCTCCTCTTGCCCCAATTCTGTTTCCTCAGGAGGGGTTGCATCCTTCTCCTCTGGCGCCAATTCTGTTTCCTCGGAAGGGATTACATCCTTCTCCTCAGGCACCAATTCTGTTACCTCGGGAGGAGTTACATCCTTCTCTGCCACCAATTCCGTTTCCTCTGCAACGCGCGAGGGATCAATACCTGTCTCCTCCGCCGCCACTCCTGTCCCCTCCGTAGAGAACACCAGTCCTATGCCTTCCATCGAGCCACCCGCATCAGAAGCCTCACTTTCTACCATGTCAGTAACAGGCGAAAGCCCAGACTCCTTTGACGCATTAACCACAGCCCTCTCGTCCACCCCAATATCATCAACAGGAGCGACATCATCATTTCTATTATCCACACCAGTCTCATCCTCTATATCAGCATGAAGAACCTCAGGTTCAGCCGCCACCGATTCTTCGACAATAACGTCCTCCCTCCCATAGGTTCCCTTTTTTATCTCTTGTCCCTCAATCACACCTAAATCATCTATTCCTTCAATCGCTAGATACAGTGGTCGTTGAGGTTCTGAGGAAGATGAGTCACAGCCGGAAAGTCGGGCCTTGACGGAGTCGGAAACGGGTTCGCAGTCGCATTGCGGTTCGGTGTCTCGAATCTCGTCTTCGGAAACCGGCATGGGGACGGTGTCGTAATTTGATGGAGAAGAAGGTTTATTCACATGTGAAGCATCTTCTTCATCAACTTCCATGTATGCGATAAATAATAATTCGAATTTGATAATTGACAGAAAAAACCCTAGATTTTTATATTTTAGGGTTTTAAGCTCTAAGCTTTAATTATGGGGTATTACTTGTTACTCCCAATAATGTATGAAGTGTAGAGACAGAGAGAGACAGAGAGAGCGAGGGCGGAGAGAAAGAGCACGAGCATGCTATTGCTAGCGGAAGAAAAATGGTAGAAATTTTGCATAAACCACTATTTTGGTCGAATCTCCGTTTTCTTTCCAACGGTGTCCATTATAAGGCCCATTTTCTGTTCTTTGGTCCATTCTAGTTTTAAAATAGCCCACATATTTGTTAAGCTCGTCCAGCTTTGATCGTACTCCATATTTATATTTTTTAATGATTATTAAATAAAAATAATATAATTAATATAAATATCAAATTTTAAAAAAATTATCAATTTTTTGACAGTATATTTTTTTTTTATTTGAATTATATGTATAAAATATGTGCATGTGTAATAATATAATTATATAAGTGTTGAATTTTTTAAAGGAAATAAAAATTAAAATAATATAAAAAATAATTGAGGTCCTTTACTAAAATGTGTTATTTAATTCTATAATTTATAAAATGTGTATTTAAATATTTTTGTCTTTTTTTAGCCAAAAAAAAAAGTATTTTAGTCTTTACTTATGAAAAATATATTTTTAAGTCCTTATACTTGTAAATAAGATGTCAAGCAATAACAAGATTAATTTTTTATCTAATTTTTCATAAAATCTAACAAAATAGTAAATTTGTTTCATGATTTTTTAGATTTTTTGGGATAGATATATACATATAAAATTAATATTTAATTAAAAATTATTCAATTTTTTTAATTTAAAAAAATTAAATAAAATTTACAATTTAATTTAAAAAAATTAAATAAAATTTACAATTTAATTTAAATAAAATTGGGAAAATAACAAAACTAACACCCCCAAAAATTATAATAACAAAACTAGCACCCCTGTGTTCAATTAAAATTGAACGACAATAATTTGGACTCGTTCAATATTGAACGTTCAATATTATCCGTTCAATTAGAATTGAATGACGATAATTAGACCTATTTAATATTGAACGTTCAATATTTTACGTTCAAATTGAATATTGAACGTTCAATATTAAACGTTCAATTCTAATTGAACACAAGGGGGTGCTAGTTTTGTTATTATAATTTTTAGGGGGTGCTATTTTTGGTAATTTCCCAATAAAATTTTATTATCTAATATCTAAAATTGTAAATAACATTTTAATCAAAGTCACAACTTAGATAAAAAAAATTTCAATAAATTTTTTTATAAAATTTAAATAGAATTTTCATTATATAATATCTAAAATTACAAATTAGACAATGAAAATTTTATTTAATTTTAATCGAAAAAAATTGTTAACAATTGGAGTAATTTTCCATTAATTTTTTTTAATTTGATATATATCTATTAAAAAATATAAACATTCATGTAATATATGAACTATTCTGTTAGATTTAACAAAAATTAGATAAAAAATTAACTTTATCATTATCTGACACATTTTTTATAAGTAAAGGGACTTCAAAATACTCTTTTTATAAGAAAAAAAACTTAAAAAATACTTTTTATAAGTTAAAGAAAAAAGTGTCATAGAAGTTCTTTTGTTTCTATAAAAAGTGGCATTTGGTCCCCTAAGTTATAAAAAATATCTTTAAATTTTTTTGCTTATAAAAAATTGTTTTTAAGTTTTTCTACTTGTAAAAAAATGTGTCAAGTAAAGATAAAATTAATTTTTCATCCAATTTTCTATTAAATCTAACAGAATAACAGATGTGTTATATGCATATTTATATTTTTCGATATATATATATACCTAAAAAAAATTACTCAATTTTTTTAATTTTCAAAAAAAAAACTTAAATAAATTTTTTATTGTCTAATACTTAATTATAACTTAGATAATAAAATTTTTATTTAAGTTTGATTGAATTCAATAAAATTTAAATATAATTTTTATTATTTAATATCTAAAATCACAAATTAGATAATAAAAATTTATTTTAGTTTAATCAAAAGAAATTGAAAAAAATTAGAATAATTTTTTAATTAAAAATTATTTAATTTAATATATATCTATCGAAAAATATAAACATGTATGTGACACATATACTATTTTGTTAAATTTAACGAAAAATTGGATGAAAATTTATTTTTTTTCTTATCTGACACATTTTTTACAAATAAATGAACTTTAAAACACTTTTTTCATAAGCAAATAAACTTAAAAACACATTTTATAAACTAGATGACTAAATAACACTTATTGTATAAATAACGAGATCATTTTGACTCTTCACCTTAAGTTAAATTATTAAATGATACATATTACTTAAATAAATGAATACTCTCTAATATATATATATAGATAGAGAGAGAGAGAAAAAAAAGAGTGTTCACGTAGGTATACTCCCCCAGTAATCAAGCTCGGAAAATATAATAAACAGTTCCATAACTTGGTTTAGTAGTTCGGTTAAATAAATACAACTCCAACCTCCCGGTAGAAACAACAGAACCATAACAAAATAATCTTAACCAGCTAAGCAAGTTAGCATGCACCTCAACATAACATAACTAGCTAGTTTATTAGTCAAGAATGTTTTATCCACAACAACCAAAGTAAAAAATTGCTGTGGTCGAAACAAAAACCAAAATTGCTCCACAGTCCCAATTTAGCTCCCCATTGTTTGTCAAGTTCCTTCTCTATATCGATTTAGAAACTAAATCACCAAAAGTTCTCTTCATGAAGAAACATCACAAGAAATAACTTGGCTACCACCCAGCCAGACATTTATCAGTACCTCCTGGGAAACCGGTCTACAAACCTGCCAGAAGGGCACTCGTATGCAAGGTGTCCTCGTCCTCCACAATTATGACAAATCATCAAGGGTCCCATGCAATCCCTGCTCATGTGCCCCAGCTGTTGGCAGTTCCTACATACAATATCTCGGAAGCCGCCACCACCACTACTGCGAACCCCACCTCCCCGCTCTCCAAGAAGGTCGGATTTTGGGCACTGTCTAGCAACGTGCCCAGATACATTGCACAAGTTGCAGATAGGATCATTTGGACAATCACGTGCCAGGTGACCAGTCTTCCTACAGTTGTTACATGCCTTTTCATTGGTACAGTCAGCTGCAATATGACCCTGCTTATAGCAGTTGTTGCACAACCTTAAGTCCCCAGGTGGTAGTGGGGGAGCCGTGCACTCTCTAGCACGATGTCCAGCCTTACCACAGGTGTGGCAGATGCCCTCATTTGAGCAGTTGCTGGCCATGTGGCCAGGTTCTCTGCAGTTCCAACACAATGACTTTGTAGTACATTCTGAAGCAATGTGTCTGGCAAAATTAATAGAAAGATATTGTTAGGTAAGCCAGTAGAATGCAACTGTACAAGGATCAATGTTATCAAAGAAGGACAAGGTACGATACCATTTCCTATTAAGAAGAAGAACCAATGCAATATCATTGATACAAGAACAAAAACTAGATACTAGGCATATTCCCACAAGGAGAAATATAATTCCTTTGCTTGAGAGTTTAGGATGAAAAAATCTGACTTAGGGTAGTTTTACAAAGTTAAATTATTTATAGATCTCCTATATCTTACGACATTTTAATATCAAGCAAGACTAAATGGAGTACGAGTAGCACTGGCCGAAAACATGCTACTGTGGCGACAATACTCGTTGCCACTTGCATAGGTCTGGTATATAGCATGGGAAGGAGGGACATGGAGTAACTTTATCTGATTGACACAGTTTGTTGAATCAGAGGAATGCAGAGGACGGTTATTGAAGAAGTAATACTTGAGTGGAGACCAGTGATAATGATACATGCCATAATGCAAGCAAAACATCCACAAGTTTCTGATCATTCTCATTGTATACATCAAAATATAAACTAGTATACATTAATCCAAACAGTTGTAAGACAACAATACCTCGTCAAATACCTCCAAAAAAACACCTCAGGAAAAATAACTTATAATTTACAACATTGTACAAGTTTCCGTAACAGTACTTTGCATAACTTGAAGCACTATGTGCATATTCCGGCTTTAAGTCGACAATAATGTATATGCACATATTGTTAAGAGCAAGCTGAAACCTACTTACCCAGGAAGGCCACAATTGTGACAAATTGCCACATTAGGGCATTCTCTAGCATAATGGCCTGGCCGCTTGCAATTCTTGCACAGATTGTCTCGGCTGGATTAACGTGAAAACTCGGTCAATGTCAAGCGAACGAGATCACAAATTCTATAAACATGGGTGGCTACATAACTTATAAAATTAAAGTAAAACACTGTGAGGCTGAAACCAAATTACATTGGAATTCTGGTCAAGTCCCACACACACACAGATGAACACGCACATTCAGATTATCCACAAAAAATAACTTCAGGCATCAGAAAAATAAAATGCTTGAAATTTAAAATAAGAAGCATAGCATACAAAAGCCAAGAGATAAATTTCTGAACTGTACAAGTGCCCATTAAGAAAACCAAAGACATAATCATCAGAAATAATGCACCAACATGGCGTTGATAGCATAAAACTAATATTTACTAGCTACATTTGCAAGGCAATTAATAATTGATTATCAAAACACCTACACAAAAAGTTATTGCTGAGTAAAATATATTACTAACATCAACATAACTCAATGTTTACATGCCTTCCGAACAGACTTCCAATAAAAGAAAGTAGGATATTGTTCTAAAAAATAATGAAATATATAGCTTTCAAGAGTAAATTACTGAAGAGGCTCTTTCTTCACAAGAGAGAATGGATGCCATCTTTTTTTACTTCACCAACTCACATATTAGTTGTAAATGATAAAAGATAGCAAAAAGTAAGAAAACCTGAAACCCCGACGCTCATCCCTTTTATAAGGTGCACCACGGTAGGAGAAGCGATCAGAACGGATCTTCCGATCCAGAGGGCTCCTGCTCCGGCTTCGACTTCTGCTGTCCAAGCTCATGCTTAATTATTATTATTAACACCAACCACCACTGATCTGCAAAATCACTACCACCACCAACACCACACCACACGACCCCCTGTTCTCCTCCCTGTCCACATACAACCATACACCCAGTATCATGCCCATGATTCAAAATCATATCCTTTACTTCCCGCTCATAGCAGAGAACACCAAAACTCATAAATGAACAGAAACTTTTCAACAAGCAATCCATCTCATAGCAATAATACCATTCTACTCAGCACCAATATATCAATTACCCAGTCCTCAAAAACACCCTCCACAAGAAATTTAAGCATCCTTCACAATCAATCAACATCTTGAACAGACCAAGCCTACATAAATGGGTATAGATTGTACACAAACCCCACCTCCTCAGGGCAACGTCTAAGCAGACGAAAACAAGTAGAACGAGCATAGAAAAGTGGGCAGGTTAGTAAAGATACTTCCTCATATATTAAGAAAAAGGATAAGAGACATTTAGGGAAATTAGGATAATTTTTTAGAAAGTAGACAATAAATGGAGATGAAATTATGATTCATTACAAGCTAAGAAAGACCCAACAATTATAAATATTTGCAGCCATCACAAATTTCGATCTGTCCCATTTTACTTGTGGCATTAGAAAGTAGTCCATTAAGCAAAACCAGCAGTAAACAATTTGGAGCTCCCCAATAAGCTTTAAAGTTCAAAATTTTATTTTATTTAAATTTCCCCAAGGAAACTGAGTTACCATTGAGCCCTTCTACACTAGAAATGAAATTGTATAAAGAAATTACACGACCGCAAATATGGCATGTGATTATCTATGCCTTTCTCTTGCAATGTTCTGAATCTTCCATATTTGACGTGATGAACTTCCCTCCCCAATCGGCTTATTAGTATCTCTATCTTCGACCACATCCAAAAACTTGAAGGAAAAAAAAGGGAGTGATACCTTGTTAGTATCCATGTTAATGTTTTGGTACTCATCGTTGTTCAAGTTCTTGAGTGGTACCTTAAAAGTACCCTAACTATTCAAAAGCTACCCATTTGGTCAAAAAATAAATATATGCACAAAAAGTTAGAAGAGCATTTTAGTCATTCAAAAAATTTATTATTATTTTTACTCTTTTGTCCTTTGCTTTTTTCTTTTACATATTTTTCTCATTCTCTCTCTTTCCTTAGATTTAATGTTTATGGTTTAGAATTTAGGGTTTTGAATTTAGTGTTTAGGATATAGGGTTTAGCATTTAAGGCTTAGAATTTAGGTATATGGCTTAGGATTAAGTTTTAGGGTTAGTACTTAGGATTTATGATTTAGTGTTTAGGATTTAAGGTGCAGAGAATGAATAAAGAGAAACAAGAGGGCAAGGGGAGAAAAATAGGAAAAGATGAAATGAATAAATAAATTTATTAATTAAAATGACTAAATTATCCTTCAATTTTTATGCATAAAAATCATTTTAACTAAAGATGTACCTTTTTACTAATATGGATACTTTTCAAATACCACTAAATAATTTGGACAATAATTGGTACCAAAAAACCAATATGTCAATATGGGTACTAAAAAGGTAACTGTCCCAAAAAAAAAAGTAATCATGCACCTGTCATAACTGAATAATCTAAGGGCACGAACAATATTCACAATTCAGAACTCACTTTCCTTCCCCTTTTTGATGGTTTTAAGAATGATAACAACATCTAATATGCCAAATGAAGCAGGGGCTTCCAGCTGATTAACATTTAATCAGATTTTATTACTTTTTTAATTGTTTCATTTACTCATTGTCGTTTTTCATTCCTTTATTGTCATTTTTAAAACTTCCTCAGATTGCTAGTTATCTAGTTGTGGTCCAATTTTGTCTTGTTGTGTGAGCTTTCCTAATTCTGCCAAAACTGTGAGTTTTGAGTAACAGAATTTGGTTACATAGGAGAGATCCTCACTCGAGTGGTGCAGATTTTTGGGAAGAATATTTATGTTGCTTTTCATTTTCTTTTCTTTGAATTAATGAGAAATTTATGGGTTAGAATCATAGTATTTAACCTTTCTTCTCTAAATTGTTAAATCTTAGAGTTGATAAATTAGCTTCTTTGCCAATTTTGGTATCAAAGCCTTGTCTTTTCCTAGTCCAATGGCCAACTCTGGTGAGAAACTTCAGCAAATTCAAGAGGAAGCCATTGCAAAAGCACTTCTAGTGTGCTTCAACCATCAAGAACAAAAAAATGAAGCCAGATTCCAGAGTTTCCTTCAAGAGTTTCAACAGACTTCATCTCATTTCAAACCAGAGCTCAGTTTTGAAATTAAAAACTCCACACTCAATCAACTAGAGACATTACCCAACCCTTCGCGAACCCCCACTAATAAGAACCCAGCCTATTTGATTGCCCAATCAATCCTTGAAGCTCCCTTCAATCTCTCATCAACATCGCGACTCCCTCAAGCACCATACCCAAACTTTTACAGCAACCAACCCCAAACTGAGACCATAAACCTTCATTGCGAGCCAATTCGCCACTATTCCTAGTATACACAAGTTCTAGAAACACTTACCAGAGCTAACCGAAACCAAAAATCCTTTACTCCAATTCATCGAACCACCATCTATGACTCTGGACAATAGGGGACTCAAAATTATTTTCAAGGACCAAGATACCCAAAATTCTCTGACTTTCAAATTAAGAATGATATTCTAGTTTATTCATGATAGATGAATATTGCAGAATTCTTAGACTGGGGAAGCAGTGAATAACTACTTTGAATATATGGAAGTTTCCAATGATAAACAAGTTAAAATGGTGGCATAGAAGCTACAAGGGGAGCTATTGCTTGGTAGGAGAGGATACAGAGTAATGGAAGGCATGGAGAAATCACCATCAATTCTTGGAATTGTATGAGGAAATTGATGTTTGATCAATTCCTACCTTCTAATTATCAACAGGTATTGTTCAAACAATACCATCAGTGCCAACAAAGCACTAGAACAGTGGCTGATTATGTTGAAGAGCTCCAAGATTTGCGAGCCAAAAATGACTTGAGTGAGATAGAATCATAAGAAGTTCTCAGGTTCAATTACAGGTCTAAGAGAACCTATTAGGAGCCAAGTCGAACTGAGAAATGTTGACAAAATTCTTGAGGAAGCCACTATAGCCACCAGATTTGAGTCAAGACTCTTTAAATTTCCTAAGGGTTCTTTCCCTTTAAGAAAGGGTTTACTGAATTCTCCATGGACAAGTCCTACTACCCTAATAACAATCCAACTCTAGTTGATACCCAAACAACCTCAAATACTAGACCATCCAACAAACCTATTGTGCCAAACCAAAGGCCCAATCCGTATACCAAACCAAGAGTCCTGAAATGTTTCAAGTGTAATCAAGTAGGGCACAAGTCTAATGATTGTCCCTTGAGGAAAACAGTGAACCTAGTTGGGAGGAAAATAACTTTGATGATGAGGAGGAAAATTTTGAGGAAAAGGAGGCGGTTAAGGATGAGAGAGATAGATTTACAAGAATTCTCCAAAGAATTCTGCTCACACCAAAAGAGTCAAAATTCACGACGTCGTGTGATTTTTAGAACTAGATGTACCATTCTCAAGAAAGTTTGTGATGTGATTATTGACAGTGGGAGTAATGAGAATGTGGTATTAAGGGGATTGGTATTAGTTATGCAACTGCCTACTGAAAAGCATTCCAATCCTTACAAAGTGGGGTGGATCAAGAAAGGAAGTGAGTAAGGTTATAGAAACCTACGGGTACCTCTATCCATTGGAAAGTTTTATCAAGATAACATCCAGTGTGCATCTTGGAAATGGATGCTTGTCATGTCTTACCAGGGAGGCCTTGGCAATTTGACAATGATACAACTCACAAAGGAAGGGACAACACTCATTCCTTCACTCGGAAGAGTAAGAGGATCATTCTCATTCCACATTCTACATTCTGGCAGCAAGATCCCTGAAAACAACAATGACAAACAACCTGTGATGCTGAACATTCCCACTAGTAAACTACTTCATGAAATCAGAGGCAACAATAATGTACTCACATTGCTAGTGAAAGAGGTTACCTTTAATGAATGTTTTGATGTACTCTTTGATTTACAACAGCTACTATACGAATTTCAGGATTTGTCCCCTGGAGAGTTGCCTGATGAATTACCCCCTCTCAGAAAATTCAACATCAAATGGATTTTATTCCAAGTGCGAGACTGCAAATTTACCCCATTACAGAATTAGCCCAAAGGAGCATGACATTCTCCAAGGAATAGTGGAGGGTTTACTATCTAAGAAGCTCATTATTGAGAGCCTTAGCCCATGTGCTGTCCCAACACTTTTGGTGCTTAAGAAGGATTAGGATTAGAGAATGTGCATTGACAGCAGGGCAATTAACAAGATGACCATCAAGTATAGGTTTCCTATACCTAGGTTGGAGAATATGTTGGACAAACTAGAGGGTGCTACTATGTTCTCCAAGCTGGATTTGAGGAGTGGGTATCATCAAACCAGAATTAGGCTTGGTGATGAGTGGAAGACTGCCTTCAAAACAAAGGAGGGCCTTTATGAATGGAAAGTGATGCCTTTCGGGCTTTGCCATGCCTCTAGCACCTTCATGAGGTTGATAAACCAAGTTCTAAAACCTTTTACCAATGACTTTGTAGTAGTTTATTTTGATGATATTCTTCTCTACAGTAAACAGAGGCAGGAGCATTTGCAACACCTTAGAGCAGTCTTGGGGGTGCTGAGGGCAAACAAGCTATTTTTGAATCTCAAGAAGTGTGATTTCTTAACTGAATAACTTGTATTTTTGGGTTTTGTGATTAGTGCATAAGGGATTTCAATGGATCCTAAGAAAATCCAAGATTGGCCAGCACTCTCAAGTGTCCATGAGGTAAGGAGCTTCCATGGATTAGCCACCTTTTATAGGGGGTTCATCAAGAACTTTAGTTCCATTGTGGCCCCTATGACTGATTGTCGGAAGAAGGGCAAGTATCATTGGGGAGCACCACAGCAAACTAGTTTTGAGTTGATTAAAGAAAAGTTGACTAATACCCCTATTCTTGCACTACCAACTTTGATCTTGTGTTTGAAGTGGAGACTGATGCCTCTAGGATAGGCATAGGAGCTATCCTACTACAAGAAGGCAAAGTTATAGAGTTTTTTAGTGAAAACTCATTAAAATAAGAAGTGGTCCACTTATGAGCAAGAGATCTATGATGTAGTTAAGGCCCTAAAACAATGGGAGCACTATTTAGTTCAGAGAATTTATTCTATTTTGTGATCACCAGTCCCTAAAGTTTCTCAATTCTCAAAAGAGCCTCAGCAGAATGCATAACATATGGGATTTATTCTTACATAAATTCAATTTTCTATTCAAACATAGGAAGGGTAAACAGAATAAGGTGGCTGATGCCTTAAGCAGGAGAGTACATCTATTGACTGTTGTCAAGGCTGATATTTCCCAGTTTCAAGAACTAGTTGGGTTGTTTGAAAGAGATGAGGACTTCCAGAGTGTATGGGCTGATTGTCTAGCTAAAAGACACGGTGGGAATTTTCACATTGATAGTGGATTTTTGTTCAAGGGAAACAAGCTATGTATTCCCATAACTTCCTTTAAATAATTTTTTATTCAAGAGTACCATGCTAATGGCCTACAAGCCAACTAGGAAGAGATTGTAAATCAATATAGAAGAGATTGAAAGAAAAAATAACATAAAGTGTATGAAAAATACTTCATTGTTTTTCTTATTGATATACATGTGTTTACACGCATACTTATACTAACAGAATTTGTTACAAGTGCTACACAGTAGCTATAATGCACTTGCATATACTATAGCAATTCTTTCACTAACTCACTAACCAACTTGCTAACTCATCACACTAATAAAATACTCAACACTCTCCCATAAACTCACAGTTTGTCAAGAATTGTGAGTTTAACCTTTAAGTCTTGAAACTTCTGACTGAACAAAGGCTTAGTTATAATTCACTTGGTACATATTCCACAATCAAAGCTTCTACTTGCACCTTCTCACGCACATAAAAGAAATCTATCTCCACATGCTTGGTCCTTGAATGAAGTACTAAATTCTTGACCAAATGTCCAGTACTAATACTATCACAAAATAGGATTGGAGCCTAAGGTAGCACTACATACAACTCTCCCAATAACCATTGGATTCAAGCCAACTCAACTGTAGCATGAGCTAAGGCTCGAAAGTTAGCCTCTGTGGAGGACCGAAACACTGCCTTTTTTGGCAACCATGAAATAAGTGAGTGTCTCAAGTAAACACAAAAACCATTTGTACTCCTCCTATCATTTGGACAAGAAGCCCAGTCAGCATCCATGTAGGCAGTTAATGCCAAATCACTACTCTTCAACATAAACACTCCATGATCAATAGTGCCAAAAAAATACCTCAAAATCCTCTTGGTAGAAGCCCAACAAACATATGTAGGACTTCGCAAAAACTGACACAATTTGTTAACTAAATAAGCAATTTCAGGGAATGTAAGAGTACAATATTATAAGACACCTACAATGGTGCTATATTGAATAGGATCAAAAAGTGGAATATCATCAAATTTTGACAAAATTTTGCTAGCAGACAGATGAGTTTTATCAAGGAGTTGCTAAATATATTTTCTTTGGCTCAAATGAAACCACTTGAGCTACAAGACACCTCAATACCAAGAAAGATGCTTAACAGACCCAAATCCTTGAGTGCAAATGCTTGATGCAACTTATCAATCATATTCTGTATAAGTGTGGAGTGATGACAATATCATCCACATAGATAATAAAAAAAAAAAATCACCAAATCAGCATGAGAAATATATGTCAACATAAAGGTATCTGCACTAGAACACTTGAATCCTCAACCAAAAAGACAAGTACTGAGTTTGGTAAACCAAGCTCTTGGAGTTGCTTGAGATCATACAAGACCTTTTTCAGTTTTGCACACAAAATGTGGCTTAGAAGTGTCAACAAAACTATCAGGCTACTGCATATAGACATTCACATTTAATTTTCCATTTAAAAAGGCATTATTTACATCAAGTTGCCTTACCACCCAACCATGAGCCAAAGCCAAAGTCAAAACCATTCTTATAGTTGTTGGTTTGACAACAGGACTAAATGTCTATGTGTAATCAATCCCTAAGGTTTAATCATACCCTTTGGCAACCAGCTTGCTTTTGTATCGTTCCAAGCTACGATCAGCCTTCAACTTCACTCGAAATACCCACTCATTATTAATAACCTTAGCATCTTTAGGAGGAAGAACCAACTCTCAGGTGCCATTGGCCATCAAGGCATCAAACTCTAGCTTCATTGTGGCTACCCACTCTGGTTGGCTTAAAGCTTCCTTGACAGAAGAAGATTCAGACATAATGGTTTCCATGGAAAAAACCTTAGGTTTATGAATACCACTTTTTGCTCGAGTGGTCATATGATATTTATTTGTGGTTTGAGAAGAAAAGAGTAAGTTGATTACTGAAGAAACAGTAGAGCCAACTGTTGAAGTACTAAGCATAGGTGATATAGCAGGTTGTGTAGAACGTAGGTACTGAGGTTATGCAGTAGGCACGGGTTTTTGTGTGGCAGATTGTGTAAGAGAGCAAGGAGCCGTTGAGATGGTAGGTAAAAATTGACCATACGACAGCTTGGTCAAAGATGGACAAGGCTCGGTCAAAGGACATGGCTCGATCAAAGAAGAACAAGGCTTAGTCAAAGGAATGGCTTGGTCAAAGGAGGAGGCATAGATATAGTACTTTCACGTTGAACAAAAGGGTTATAGATTGACTTAGAATTAAGTAATATAATATGGTGGTGTAGAAAAAATAGGCTCAGACAATGACTGTGGCAGAAGTGGTTGTAGAGATAAAAAGGGAAAATGTGTCTCATCAAAAGTGACATGAGGACTCGTATAAACCCATTTGGTAATAATTTTCATTCACACATCTCCATTGTGATTAGCTAGATATGCCAAAAACACGCATGGGATTGATCTAGGATCCATCTTGCTAGAGTTATAAGGTCTCAAAAATGGATAGCACAATCATCCAAAGGTTCTGAGATGAGCATAAGTTGGCTTTTGGTTGTACAACAGTTCAAAAGAACTTTTATGCAATAGAGTCCAAGTGGCTAACCTATTAATTAAATACACAGCACACCTAAAGGCATGCTCCCAAAACTCAATAGACATACTTGTTCTTATAAGCAAAGCCAAACCACACTTTAACTATTTGTCTATTTCTTCTTTCCACAACCCCATTTTTGAGATGGATTGTAAGGACATGAAATCCTTCTACCATAACCTCATTTAAACATCTCAAGAGCTTTAAACTCACCACCTCCAACACACTGCAATGGCTTGATAACACCATTAAACTATTTTTGAATGAGAGCTTCAAAGTGCTTAAACAACTGAAGAGCTTGACTCTTTTGAAACAACACATACAACCACTGGAAACAACTGTAATCATCTACAAACAAAAGGAAATACCTTGCACCAACATTAGAAGGCATTGAGGAAGGCCCCCATACATCCACATGGATTATATCAAAAACTTGAGCTAATCTTTCATGCACATGCAGCAACAGTAAATAATGTGCTTTGCTCATTTAATAGGCAAAGCAAAAATTAGGCAAAGAGTTCTTACACTCCAAATCACTACCATTTAATACACTTGACAACCTCCAAATGAGAATGACCAAGCCTATTGTGCCACAACTCACCATCAACCACCGTTTAAGCATTACACTCAATTGAAGTACTAGAATCTATACCAAGATTAGTAATTACACGTAAAGGCAATTTATACAACCCATTCTCAGTTCCTCCAGTCAACACAATCTTCCCTGTACTGTCTTTAACACAAAAATACTAAGGAAAGCTACTGTTATTATTATCAGCATACAGCTTCTTGACTGAAAGTAAATTCTTGGTTAAAGATGGAACAAACAAAAGATGATCAAGCTTCAAGAAACCACTTGTTGTGGCCAGTTTACTATTGCCAACTCCAAGAATTGGTACTGTGCTTCCATTACCCAACATCACAAATTTTGAGCCTTTATAAGGCATGGAGTTCATTAAGATATCTTCTTTATTAGTCAAATGGTGGCTTGCACCAGTGTCTAAATACCAAGACTCAACGTCAAGATCATTAGATGAAGAAGCCACATAAGCTACTAGTGAGAAAGAAAATTGCTCATCTAAAGACAATAAGTCTTGTAAGGCTAAAGAAACAAACTAAAATTCAAGATTTACTCTATCATTTGAATGCTGAGAAGAGTTATTCGTATCTTAATTTGTTGAATGAGATTGCTCAGCTTGCACAACTTGAGACAGGTTGGCTTGTGGTGGTCTTTGATTATTAGAATCGTTTGAGGAATTTGAGTACTTAAAGAAGCAACGAGCAGCACTGTGCCCTTGTTTTCTACAAATTTGACAGGTACCTTTGTACTTTGATCCACTCTCTTGTGTTCCTTGGTTCTGGTTGTTAGAATATTGCCCTTGATTATTGTTTGAACTTCCAGAGTTATTGTTGAGCATATTGAAAGTTCTGTTATTATTTGAGCATATTTGTAGGACTGAAAAGAACCATGTCTTGCAAGATTGGCCTGAACCAATTGAATAGAACTTGCATTCATACATTTTAACTGCTTTTCATGAATTTTTAATGAAGTGAACAGTTCATCCAACAATGGCACTCTCTTTTTCTGAGTAATGTTCGTCACAATCGTATTATAATCAGCATTCAAACCACCAAGTATATAGAGAACTTGCTCTCTGTTGGAAATATCATCCCCAACAGCAATGATATGGTCAATCAAATTCTTATCAGTGCTAATATAATTCTCCATAGAAATATTCCCTTTTTGAAGTGTTTGTAATTGCCAACGAAGTTACATAAGTTGGGCTTGAGAGTTATCAGAGAAGAACTTTTCTAAGGCCTTTCAATAGGAATGAGCTAGATCTTTATCCTTCCCAATCAGGTACTTTAGATAATTTTGAGTAACAGAACTGTAAACCCAACTCATAACTATTTTATCTCTTGTATCCCAATCATCAAAGTCTGAATTGATCTCAAGAGCCTCAAGATTCTATACATTGTCACCATTCACCTCTTGATTAATATTGAAGGAGCCAACAAAGAACCATCAATGAAACCTTGAAGATCATACACACATATAACATGTTGTAACTGTTCACGCCAAATCAAATAGTTGGTTTGATCAAGCTTGATAGAGAAATTTGGATTGATAGGGATATTTTGCAATGGGAAGCTTTTTGACCCAGATGAATCTGTCGAAGAACCAATAGATGGCATGACTGTTGGAATTAAAGCTTGCTGAATTGAAGATGAAATTGTAGACGCCATTGTTGAAGTCTACTGATTTCGTTGTTGAGCCATATGCTATGATACCATGTGAATAAATATAGAAGAGGTAAAAAGAAAGAATAACATAAAATGTATGAATAATACTTCAATATTTTTCTTATTGATATATGTGTGTTTACAAGCATACTTATACTAACAAAATCTGTTACAAGTGCTACATAGTAACTATAATGCACTTGCACACACTATAGCAATTCCTTCACTAACTGACTAACCAATTTGCTAACTCATCATACTAATATAATACTCAACAAAGATAAGACTCTAGCTGCCATTGAGAATAGGTATTTTTTGCCTCAGTTAAAGAAAGACACTGATAAATTTGTAGAGAGGTGTCCTATTTTTCAAGCTGCTAAGGGCCATTCACAAAATACTAGGCTTAACTCTCCTCTTCCCATACTAGAAAATATTTGGTAAGACATTAACATGGACTTTGTGTTAAGCCTTCCTAAGACTCCAAGGAATGTGGATTCAGTGATGGTTGTGGACAGATTTTCTAAGATGGTTCATTTTGTGGCTTGCAAGAAAACTTTTGATGCTAGCCATGTAGCTAATCTATTTTTCAAAGAGATTGTCAAGCTCCTTAGGCATTCCAAAGTCTATCGTTTCAAATCAAGATGTAAAGTTCACAAGTCATCTTTGGAAAGAATTAATGGCCAAATTGAAATGGTCAACCACACCTTGCCTTTTCTCATGCTATGTTTGCTATGAATAGCATGATTCATAGATCCACTAGCAAGGCTCCTTTTGACATCATATATGTCAAGACCCCCAATTTCACAACTGACATTACCTTCTTGCAGGTTTTTAAGAGCCAACAGGCTGCCAAAACTGCCGAAGGCATTACCAAACTTCTCTTAGAAGTGAAGGAACATTTACAGTCCTCCAACATGCAATACAAGTCATATGCCGATAAGAAGAAGAGGCACAAAGAATTTGAAGCAGGGGAGTTAGTAATGGCTCACTTGGGAAGAGGCAGAACACTGATAGGAACCTACTCTAAGCTTCAAGATAGGAAAGTAGGGCCTTTTCAGATCACACATAAGATGGGTGCTAATGCCTATGTGCTAGAATTACCACTTGACTTGCAGACTTCACCATTGTTCAATGTGAAGGATTTGTATTCATACCACCCTCCTGATGACAGTACAGTCTTAATTCAAGATGAAGAGGCTCATCTTTTTACAGAGGGAGGCATTGATGCAGGGGCTTCTAGCTGATTAACATTTAATCAAATTTTATTACTGTTTTAATTGTTTCATTTACTTATTGTCTTTTTTCATTCCTTTATTGTCATTTTTAAAACTTCCTCAGATTGCTAGTTATCTAGTTGTGGTCTAATTTTGTCTTGTTGTGTGAGCTGTACCAATTCTGCCAAAACTGTGAGTTTTGAGTAACAGAATTTGCTTACATAGAAGAGGTCCTCACTCGAGTGGTGCATATTTTTGGGAAGAATATTTCTGTTGCTTTTCATTTTCCTTTCTTTGAATTAATGAGTAATTTCTGGGTTAAAATCATAGTATTCAACCTTTCTTCTCTAAATTGTTAAATCTTAGAGTTGATAAATTAGCCTCTACGCCACCAAAACTCAGAAACAAAACAGCAAAAGACCAAAGATAAGCATGCATTAAGTAATGCCAAAACGAAAGGAATAGAGAAAAACTTAGACTTACAGTGATATTAGGCATAAACCAAAAGTGGGGTTAATTTGCACTTTTCAGGCTAATGGCGACCAACTGACCAAGAAATATGATACAATAAACACATACACACATGTATGAAGCGACCCGTGAGTTAGGATGTGATCTAATAGACTAATACGGAGACCAATTAAAATCCCGGCAGACAAAACTGGGTTGCAAGAAAATGTCTCTGTAAAGTTATCATTCATAAGCAGTATTTCCTCCAATAACAATCATAAACATATGTTATAAGTACAAGTACAAGTATAAAGCATGTACACGATATAAACAGAAAATTAAAACAAAATATAAATCCAAGATATAAACTCAATCAGATAAAATTAATTATCCGAATACTATCTTTAGCTCCATGTTTAATTTTTAAGATTAATAAAACCGATAAGGATCCTAAATCATAAAAGTAAGGAAATAACCAAATTATTTGTGCCGAAAAAGAAAAAAGAATAAACAATTACAAACCAACATACAAATACATAGAATTATTCAAAAAAGGCAAACAAATGGAAAGTTTAGCCCTAACCCTAAAATAGAGTAAAAGTGAAAGTAGAATAAAAACTGAAAGAGATAAGAACGAACACCTTAAGCGCAGAACTTGGTTTGTATTGTGGCTGTGACCGAAGAGATGTACTTAAAAAGCAAATAAGAAGAGAGAGAGGTCCCTTAAATCGATCGGCGTCCAGACTTGGACTTCAGTACTCTGCTTATGGGCGTTGGAGTGGCATTAGGCCCAATGAGGATGTATTTTCTGGGTTAAAATATATAATTTTATTATATAATAACATATAATATATAAATTAATAAAATGCTAAAATATATAATTTTATAATATGATAAGATATGACGTTATAAAATTATTTTTATAGATATTTATAAATGTTATTATGTCAAAATATATTTTAATATTAAATTCTTACTATTTTAAGTAATGAACTAGTGAGATTAATGGCAATTAACACAATTCTCTATAATTAAGAGCGACTTAAAATACTAGTACTTTAATATATTAACTTATGTAATAAAATTGTAATGACAAGATAGAAATTAAATTAAATATAAATAATATTATTATTGTAATGTATATTTAAATAATTTAATTAAAATAAATAATAATATTAAAATAAAATTAAAAAATAAATTATTTTTCTTTTTAGAGAAAAAATCATAAATAATATACTGTGAAAAAATTAAACCATTATATCATATTTTTTTAATGAATGTGAGAAAAATAAAAATATTATTATTATTATATTACTTTATATTTCGTTACAAAATAATAATAAAATTAAATGTGAAAATTCTCTGTATTATTTTCGATATAATTTCTATTACCAAATATGATCCCATACTTTCCCTAATTTTTGTTTAACGTTAGTGGTTATTTCTCCATCACAATTATACTTTGATTAAAATAAAATTTATAGATAAACTAAATAGAATTATAAATATTTCAATAAATTGTATAGTTTTACTAACCAACCATTCCTTTTTTTAGTGAATATGATGTGATGGGCAAGCTGGTATGAAGTAAGGATAAGGCCGACTAATAAAACAAAAACATCGGACAAAAAAAAAAAATACAATGATAATATTCTTAAAATTTAATTTTAATGTTGAAAAGAGTTTAATATTAAATATATATAAATAACTGCTTGTGAAATATGATTTGGTGAGTACATCTTGTACCAATAAAAATAAAATATAATAATATTAAATGGGTCCTATTATTAAATTTTATTATACAAAATTTAATATTAAATGAATTTAAATAAACGTAATTGAATTGATTGCTGTTAAATGTAATATAGTGAGTCAACTTTTTTAATAAGAAGAATATATAAATTATATATAAAAATATTATTTTTTTGTTTATATATATATATATATATATATGTTAGACATCATTATTTATTACATATTAGGTAATAATTATAAATTTTTAAAGTTTAAGATTTAGATTTATAATTTAAAGTTTAAATTTATAAAATAATATATAATTATCGCATAACATATCAATCATATATATAGAGATATGATCAATTGCTTATGTTTTGTACACAATTTTTTACATTTTTTTATTTTAATAATTAAAATTTAAGAAAATAATATTTTTCTCATTTTCTCTCACTCCAATCATTTTTAAATCTAAATTAATGATAGTATAAAACATTAAGTGAAAATTTAGGAGTATTGATACCATATATATGTACACACACGTCCGAGCTCGCACGCAAATTTTTTAGGAAAATTACCAAAAATAGCACCCCCTAAAAATTATAATAACAAAACTAGCACCCCCTTGTGTTTAATTAGAATTGAACGTTTAATATTGAACGTTCAATATTCAATTTGAACGTAAAATATTGAACGTTCAATATTAAATAGGTCTAATTATCGTCATTCAATTCTAATTGAACGGATAATATTGAACGTTCAATATTGAACGAGTCTAAATTATCGTCGTTCAATTTTAATTGAACACAGGGGTGCTAGTTTTGTTATTATAATTTTTGGGGGTGTTAGTTTTGTTATTTTTCCAATTTTTTATTATAAAATAAGTAGTAAATTTGTTCCTTATAATCTTCGTGATAATATTGAGATTTTTGTTTGAATTAGTAGTTAATTTATGATTTATGATTTTGAATTTGTTGATGATCTTTTTAAACAGAGTCTTCATAGAAAAAGATTTACGATACAAGTAATTTGATTCCTAAACCAAAAGCAAAGACAAGAATAACAAAATCATAATCCCCCACTCCTGCCTTTTTTCGTTTTCCACATAGAGCTCCAAAAACTAATTAAGCAATTTATTATCTTCCCAAATACAATACAAAAATACTAGAATCCCAAAAAATTCCGACCAAATAAAGTTGGAAAAGTGCTTCTTTGATGGCGTTGTTGAAGAGACCATTGATCTGAAACACAAAAGATATAAAATTACATTGATTAATAGATACACAATCACATTAATTTCATTTTATATATTTCTTGCTCAAATGAAGCAAAGTAGAATGTATATTTAATGAAACATACCCAGATGTATATGTCACATAAACACATTTTCCATAACCTGCAATCCATGATATAAAAATAAAAACCCAAGGTTTCAGTTCACAAGACTAAGTTTTACTGACTCATTTGAAATATATTTTAAGGGTTGAGATAAATAGATAGCATTGCTCATACAATAAAACTTACTAGGATTTCTTTTAGTAAGAGTGGCAGTACCACCAAAGTTGCAAGCAATATCAGAATTAGCATTGTGATGATAATAAGTATTGAAAGCAAAAGAGGCATGAGAAACAAGAGTATCTGGTTCAAAACAAGGTCCACCATCTTCAATTGCATGACAATCAGTCATTCCAAGCCCACAAGCCCAGTCCAATGCATTTTGCAAATCAGATTGAGAAACCCCAGAAAGGGCCACACACCATGTTGTGCCACTGCCATCATCAACAAATCTTGTGTTCCCTTCCGGTGGTGACATTGTTGTTATTGGTATTGTAGCTTCTTCCTTCTCTTCCACAACTCCAACTTCACTCGCCAAAACTAACAAGTTTTTTTTATAATAAATAAAAGATCAAACAAAACATGAGGAACAGAAACAATAGTATTCATCACATTTTCAGAGGGCCTTGAAACAGAAAACAAAAGGAGACATACCCAGGTAGCATTCTATCAAAAAGAGGCTCTGAATAACCCAAATATTCATTTTCATCATAGATTGCATTTCCTCACCCTCTTCGCCTCTCTAACGAAGCAAAACAAAATAAGCACTTCTAAACCTATTCAGAGTAACAACCCAAAAATTTTATTCTCTTCAAGAGTTTGATGTTATGTGTTATAAATGAGGGTGGTTTTGGCAGAATCTGTAGTTCCTTCCTTCAACAGAAATAATGTTCTCTCACTTTTTTGTTTAGTTGTCAGAATCCAAGTACTTGCTTTTGCAATTTGGACCAGACTCGAATTTAGGCTAATTAAAAATATTACTGAACATTTCAGCAACCAAAAAAAAAAGGTGGTATAGAGCATAGACTAATAATAGAATAGTCGCCTGCAATAAATCAACCTAGGTCTACTTGGAGAAACAAAAATCCGTGTTCTTCTTATGCTTATACAATTAATACATTACTGCTTACTGGTTTAACGTTTGGGCTGCAATATTACCCCGTTCTTTCATTTTTTGGGGCTTTGACAATAAATTTACATTTACGGTCATTTTTATTTAACATATTCACGACATACATATTTAACTTTTCTTTCTTCTTCATCTTTTTTTAATTTCTTTTCTATTAGCTTAAATTTATTTAGCAACAAAAATACAAATTTGAAATTGTTGCTTCAACGAAAGAATGAAAAAATGTAAAGTTGTGAAGTGCAGCAGCTTGCTTATTTTATAAAAACCATGTTCTTCATCCTGTCTTTCTAAAGAACTATTTTCAGTCCTGAATTTTTAAACTATGTCCAGAATAACTGCTCAGCCATGAGACCAAAGAGGCCCGCCCCAACTTCAAATGTCATAAGTTTCATTATTTGATGTATTTATTATATCAATAATAGTTGGTTCTTGATCTATATGGCCTAACCCACAAATAAGAGAGAAGTTTGATCACACACTAACAGGCATGGAAGGAAAACAAACGTGGAACATGGCCTCATGCTTGAACTTGAAAGGCTTCAATATCCTTAAGTCTTAGGGTTACTGCTCTCTTGTGTGCATCTAACCCCTCAATTTCAGCCATTGTTGCCACATAGGGGCCAAGTTTTCTTAGACCTTCCTCTGTCAGAGATTGCACAGTCATGTACTTTAGGAAGGAGTCTAGAGACACACCGCCATACATTCGTGCATAACCGTATGTTGGAAGGACATGGTTTGTCCCACTGGCATAATCACCCACACTCTCGGGTGTCCATGGCCCTAAAAACACAGAACCTGCACAAATATAATTAAGTTATGAGATAAGGTCTCTACTTCTTTCACTTATCAAATTCTAAAAAGGGCAGAATATATCAATAGTCCTTTTATCCGACTGACTCAGATATTTTAGAATGCACCATTCAAAAGATAAATAATATTGGATAGAATATAAACCATTCAATAGAAAGGGCCAATAACTGTTTGTTTAAACTTTAAACATTACACGTTTGTAATTTTCTTGTGCCATTTTAATTTCCACCAATAATCGGCAAAATGTTGCAGGAAAAGCGAGTAAGTGGAATAAAACATGAATAAAAAAGAGTTAAATTGTACAGTGTCACACTTTGATCGATAGGATATACAATGAAATACCAAAAGTGGAACACGCAACTTCAGTACTAAAAGATAATAGTATAGCAAAGATGAGAAAGACATTGTAAAAATGCAATTCTAGAGGCAATGAAAGAAGAATCATGAATATTTCAAAGGCATGACAATCATGATATGCGTTTAGGTTGGAGAATAAAGATGATATTTTTCAAAGAGAGTACCTGCATTCTCAATGAAACTCTCCCATTTTTCTGCATCCTTAACATTGATTATCAGATGTTCAGGGGCATACAAGTTTGAAAAAGAGACAGCCTGCAAATCCGTCAAATGGTTTAGCTTTGGAAGCATCATGCAGGACTTCTAAAATAATGAAGGGGTATAATTGCAAAAAATACATAAGCACATTCTTATATAAACAAAAAGGATTTGGTTTATTGAAATGTTAAGCCATAAATTGACCTAAATATAGTCATACACAAACATCAGATCAAATCATATCATATTAAAAGGACAAACCTCAACCATATCACGGACGAACACGGTAAAGCTATGGCTTAGGGCTTTTGAGGCAAATTCTCCCCTTGGAAGGTTCTGACATTGTTTTTTGAGTTCTTCTTCTATAGCATTAAAATCCACACCATCCCCAGATATTACGAGAACAACTTGACTATCGGGGCCATGTTCAGCCTGGAATACATATTTGTTTCACAATTTATCAGATTTGGCAGAGAATAAGAAATAATGGAGCATGAAGTTATTTTCAGCATACAAATACATCACCTTAAGTATGATTATAAAGGTATCTATGAAACAACTTTAAGAATGATCCCATTCTTTAGTCTGTCTACTAATCAGAAGTGAGGAAACAAGATAAAACTTCTGGCTATACAGATAATTCTAAATGCTATACCTATACTCTTATTCTCTATTGTTTTTTTCTTTTCGTCCTCTTTTTCCCTCCTTCAGTCCGCAGCACATCATATTCCTAAAAATGCAAATGTTTATGATAAACCCTAATATTATGGAATTTCAAAACACTTGGCTGACACTAAATGGAATATTACTCCAAACACATTATGATTAGGTGGTATAGCTGGTTCAGAAAAAAGTTTCTTTAACTCCTTATCATTTCTTTTTTATTTTTGGTTTTTTGAGGGGTAAATTCTAACAAAGGACTTATCCCTCCCCTTCGCATTATACTTGGTAGCAGACAAGCAAGGCAGGAGTATCATATTATAGGATTCATCTTTTCTACAATTTCTAAAAGGATCTGAGAAGTTACCATAGGAAATGTACAAACCCTACATGTTACAAAGTATAGAGTGAGAGTGCTTCTAAGCAAACTTAAAGAAGCATCGAAAATAAACACGTACCTGAGAAAGTAGGTCTGCAGCTATATGAACAGGACTGGTGTGCTTATCAGCAATAACTAGAACTTCTGAGGGACCCGCTGGCATGTCAATTGCAACCATAGCTTCACTGTTCTAATGATATAATAAAAACATTAGCAAAAATGTGGAGTCAAACCATAAGTTCATTGGCTTTCTATATCTATTGCTTTCAAAATGAACTAAAACTATGTCTCCCTTGAGTACTACGTAGTAACAAGTACACCTACTTGAAGGATCATTTTTGCAGCTGTGACATATTGATTTCCTGGACCAAAAATCTTCTCAACCTGCACATCATTAGAAATTCTAAATTTAAAACCTAACTTGAGAAATAATGAACGTTACAAAAGACAATTTTATAGACCTGGAGTAAAATTAAGAGATGACATCTTTGAAGCTTTTAATTAGATATTACCACTCTGTGTAGGCTATCCATTGTCTATAACTTTTCGAAACTACATAAAATCTTCAACAAGAATTCCACCCAAAAATATGATTCAAGGGGAGAGGTCAAACATTTTATTTAAAAGAAGTTTATCGTCCAAAGCATATAAAGCAAAATAGTAAACCATAAAATTTCACGCATACAAGATATTTTTTTTTCATGATAAAAAATTTCTGTTAATATATAAGAAAATGCGGATCACATGTTCTGCAAACCATAAAATTAAGAAATTAAGAATAACGCCAATGAAAATAACAACGCTGTTCTTGCAGTTTGTGCATCAAAGAATTTCAATAATAAACTTAACTGGTAACTAGTACCTTTGGGCACTTTCAAGTCTTCTACCAAAAAAATAAAACAAGATATTCGTATCAAGAGCTCTCGCGTTTCTCTCTGGATCGCCTCCCAACTTCATGTTTTGATTTCTCTTTTCCTTGCTCAATCTGAGCTATTCTCCTTGCTTTGATCTGATTTTTGCTCACTCTCTCGATCCTTTTGCTATGGAAACCCTCACGAACCAGGTTGGGATTTGGGTCTAACTAAGGAGATTGGGGATTTTCTTGAGAATGAAATCAATTCAACTTGTTTTACGTTGGCGGCTCGTCTCCTCTCAAAGAAGTCGGTGAACATTGATGCTTCACTTAGGATTCAATGTAGAATTTGGACCAAAAATGGACGGCTGAAGATGAAGTGGATAAATACACCTATGTATTTTTTTTTTTAGGAGGAGGAGGAAGAACTGGAGTAAGAGCTGAAACGAGCTCCATGGAGCTTTGACAATTGCTTCCTCATTGTGCAGAAACTTTATCCAGGTATTTCCCCTTCCAATCTTAACTTCAATTCGACCCCAATGTGGATTCAGATTCAAGATCTACCGATGAATTGGCTTACGAAACCTACTGTCACAAAAATTGCTGATAAGATTGGAGTATTGCTGAGGTGAATAGGTTTTCTCTGTTTGGTAGTACGATGAGATCAGTACAAGTTGGGATAGTGTTTGATTTAACCAAATCACTTGTTCTCGGAGCCTGGATTCCCTTTAGGTAGAATAAGGTTTTCGCCAGCCATATTTTTGCTTTTATTGTGGAAAATTGACTCATGAATCAAGGTTTGTGTAGATGCTAAGGATATGTGTGTAGGATATGGGGGTAAGTCAGCAAATTATGGTGATCGGATGCGTGCAGGAATGAACCTAAAAGTTCCTGATCAAGTCAAGTGGGGTGTCCCGACTAAGGTGTTATTTGCTGCTGGTAATGAGATTTCAACCTCTGATGCTGTTCTTTTTCAGTTTAGTGCTGCTGAAGCTGGAAATTCTTAACATAATAGTGTTGATAGTGGTAAGAAAAAGGCAAGTGTTAGGGTTTATGCTAAAAGTAAGGAGAATGCTAAGGTGGCTGGGAAATCTGTAGGAAAGTAAGGGATTAAGGCAGGGAAGAGGCCTCGGAAAGGAATTGAAGAGTTTTATTCACTGGCTAACATGTTGGCTGGCTCAATGTTGATGAGTGGTATAGCCATGATGGTGAAGGCATGGTGGAGATGAATAATTCATAGTAGTTGTTGTGTTTGGTTTCCTTCTTGGTAGTTCTGGTTTTTGCCTTTCTGTTTACTATTTGAGGGTGGCGTATCTGTTTTGTTTTTTAATTTGTGATTGTGTTGAGTTGGGGAGTTTGTTGAGTCTCTGTTTAGTTGAAGGGCTTGGTCTAAAGCTGTTGAGGCTCTTGGTTATAGCTTCACTCTGCTGGATTTTGCAGGTCGCTTGTTTGAGTCTCTTTTGTGTACTAGCTGCTCGCTAGAAATTGTAAGGTCTTGGCTCCGTGGATAGCTGCTGAAACTATTTTCATTAGTGCTGGTTTAAGTCTTGCTGTTTCTTTTGTGTATTAGGCTTGTATTGTCTCTTCCTTTAATGAGTTTACTTCTTTTTTGACCCAAAAAAAAAAAACTAGTACCTTTGGGCATGATTCTGTACCCCATGCCATAGCAGAAACTGCCTACAAAGTGAAAAGTTGTCATAATAAGTTTCACATAGAAACGAAATGATGTATTTCTCTATATAAAAAAAATTAATGCTCTCAAACCTGAGCTCCTCCTGCTTTAAGAATGTGAGTCACACCTGCCCTCTTAGCACAATACAGTACTTCCTAAAAAAAGGAAGACCATCAGATCCTTATTTGTGCTTGAGATAAGAATTAAGGGAGAAATGGAACAGGGGGAGACCTTGCATATGCTTCCATCTTTTCTTGGAGGGGTAGCAAGAATAACAATTGTGCATCCAGCAATCTGTGCAGGCTAGCAAAAAACGCAAGAAAATATCAAATTACCAATAAAATTTTCCCTCCGGTGTATAAATAATCAATTTATTCAATTGGTTTTATTTTTATCCCCCATCAGTATTAAAAAAAAAAAAAAACATATGTTCATTTCTTCTAACACTAAAAAAATATATGTTCTTTCACATTATAAGAAAAATAAATATTTTTTTTTTCTAAAAGTGTTAAAAATGAAACTCTATGTACGAAGGAATTATGCCATACAATTAAATCTAAAAAAATTTACCAATAATTTTAAAGTACATTAAAGATTGTTTAGCATGACTTGCCGTCAAAGTGCAGCAATAACATTAAAACTATAGAACACAGCTGAGAAACATACAATTGATAGCATCAGAGCTGTTGAAGGTAAAACTGCTGTTCCCCCTGGAACATAAAGACCAACAGAAGCAATGCTTCTTGCCACTCGCTTGCATTTGACACCCTGACATTACAAATTACTGAGCAACTCGTGCGGAAGGGAAACAACCAAGGAGATGGAACTGACTTACTTTCATGTTCTCAACAGTTTTCTCAACCAATTTCTGCGCTGCATGGAATGCATATATATTGTCGTATGCCACATCAAACGCTTCCCTAGTAGTAGGATCAAGCTGCAACACGTCAAAGATTATAAATTCGTAGCATTAACTTGCCTCATTTATTTATACAAAAGCAAATACCATTATACTATTCAACAAACTAGTCCAAATATATATACCTCTGGATCTGGAAGGTCGGAGACAGGTATAACTGCCTTATCCAATTCAACTTTGTCAAATTTCAAAGTATAACTACAAAGGAAAAAATGTGAAGGATCAAATCCCAATGAAGAGGGAAATACTGTGACACAACAAATAACAAGGAGAAACCATAAAAAATCAACAATATTTAAATGAAAAAGAAAAAGGACCCAACTCTCTAACAGCAGCATCGCCTCTTTTACGTACATCATCAACAATGGGGCCAACCTGAAAGAGCCGTAACAACTAAAATTGATCAATATCAAAGGAACGGAGTATTACCCAGAGTCCTACAGGTACGATGAAACAAGAAACCACCACAACAACAACAACATTTATATTATATATCCCCGTATTCCTTTATATTTTGTCAACTGTTTGCAATCATGTCCCTAGGAAATGTCACTTTCAGGATGTGAGTATCAACCTTGTAGAATATATGGTTATATAAGCAGAGCCAGAGTGACAAATCTGTAACTTTTCCGTCAAACTGATCCACATCAACAGTAATAACAAAACAAAAACCTTTAAGCTCTTAGACAAAGAGCTGAAAATCGAAGCAATTATAAAAACAAAAGGAAAGCTCACCGTGCCAAAATCTATACGGGGACGAGCCTTGAGGCTCTGAACCTCAGAAGGAGTAAGGTCAGACAACCTGTAAGACTTCATTGCGCAACTTATTCCCTTCCAACAACTCGACCCTAAACACATCAATTAACATTCTTTTTATAATAATAATAAAAAAATAGTATACACATGGAAAAAACTGAAATAATTTAAAATGAGAATGAAGGAAATATAGTAACATACCTCGAGAAAAGCAAATAAATTGATCATAGGATATTCTGGGAGCAAATTTGATTGAAAATTGTTGTGGAAACAAAGATGAAGTTTTGCTTAAATAGCTGGTGGTTCGATTGAAAGATAAAAGCTGACTGTCCATTAAGCCCCACCTTAGAAGAATTAGAAAAAATGAATTGCCTAATGCAAAGTAAAGAATCGATTTTGTGGTTCAATTTTTCAAAATGATAATTGTGGACATCATAATCACAAGGTTATGATTAATGAGATTGAGAATATGGATGAATGAGGGTTTATTTAGGATTTCTCTAAAGATGCACTTTGTGGGTGATTTTCGTTTGCCACTACTTCAATTTTTGCAAATATCTAAGAAAAATAGAACAGAGTGATAATGCAAATCAGATTTCACATAAGTGGAAAATACACAAGAGAATAGAAACTAAACTTAAAAGGAAAGTTTTGTATACCTAAAGTTGAGCAGTGAGACTTGCGAAACCAATAGGGATTGAGAAAGAGAAGAAGAAGAAGAAGAAGATGGAGATCGATGTGAGGGCTGAGCTAACTGCTGGGGTAGATACCGAGAGACGTAAGAGGCGTAGAAGAGCGAGAGTGAGAGTGAGGACTGAGATGGCACAAATAACCCGATAATAATATTGAAAAACGTGGTTAAATGAATTAATCCTAAACATTTATTTTTTTGTAAAATGAAAATTAATGTTAAGTATCTAACGCAGTTTTGAACAAAAAAAAAATATATATATATATATATATATATATATATATATAACGCATGTGTTTATTCATATTTTCTTGTTCGAAAATTATAGAAAATTTTTATGCCATATTTTTCTCAAAGCTTTGTAAATATTATATTATATTTTTATATGTTAATTCTTTATTGTATTTTTATATAATATAAAATATATATTTATTAATTTTTTAAAAAAAATTACTAAAAATTCATAAAGATGCTCAAACTAAAAAAGTGAAATTATGAAATATAGTGTGACAAAATTTACATTACAAACATAAAATTATAAGTTTGATTATGAAGTGATTTTAGTTTCATGTAATATAAAAAATAAACTTTATAATAAATTAAATTATAATATAATATTAATCATTCTAATTAAATAAATAAAAATAAAAATAATTTTAGTTTTAGTTTTAGTTTTAGTTTTAGTTTTTTTTTTTTTATATATTTTTTGATAAATTAGAATATATATTTATTAAATTTTTTTAATAAATAAAATATTAAAATCTTAACAACTACTTAGTTATTAAAAAAATTTACTTATTTTGATATATTCAAATATGAAAATAATTAATCATCACAAAATAAAAATTATGTGAAGCATGAAAAAAATTACATTACAAATTTAAAAATATAAGTTTCAATTATAAAATAATTAATGCTTATGTAATATAAAAAATAAACTATTAATAATAAAAAAAATTGTAATATAATGTAATCATTATAATTGAATAAGTAAAATTAATAATAGAGCCAATTTTTATAATTAAATTTGAACTATTTTGTAGATTTTTCCTTTAATAATAATACGATCACTATTTTAAAAATAAATATATATTCTAACGTATCTAAGATTTCAAATATAAAAAATTAAGACTATAATAAATTTTTTATAATATTATTTTTTAATTTATTTTCCTTTTTTATTTGTTTATGTTGTGTTTTATAACTCACTATTAAAAAAAATTAATCCAAATATATATTTTGTATTTTTTGTTACATAAGATTTATTGTAAAAAAATTAACTAAATGAGATTCTTAAAATATTTTATATTAAATAAATATAATTAATAATAATTAAAAAAGTTATAATTAAATTTGAATAATTTTATCAAAAAAATTATAATTATAAATTGTGCTATTATATTGAAAATAAATATGTATTTTACTTTATCTAAAAAAAAATTATTATAAAAAATTTATAATCTTATATTTTATTTTTAAAACATTTTTTTCTTCTTAAAATATTTTTTTATTTTTTATTAATTTGCGTCATTTTTTAACCATTAGTTTAAATTAATCTTTTATTAAATATATAAAATAAATATAAAAGATAATTTTACAATTAAAATAAAAATTTGGGGAAGGTTTGAAAATAAAATTGATTTTTTTAATCCATTATTTTATTTTAAAAACAAAAAAGAAAGATAAAAAAGAAAAAATTAATTCAAAAATCTAATTATGTGTTTTTTGTTTTTATAATAAGGTAATGTAATATTATTATTAATTATTAAATAAATAAAATGAATAATAATTATAATTTTGTAATTAAATTAAAATTTTAAGAATAATATTATTTAAAATAACAAATGATAAATATATATATTAATAAGATTTATAATTCCCATTTTAAACTTAGTTTTTTTTTATTGCTAAACACACATTTTTTTATTTATTTTGTCCGCTATTTTCTATGTTTTTTATTTTAATTCGTAGGTTGACCAAAATAACCCTTTTTATATCAATCCGAAACCAACCCACCACGCGGACACGGGACACATACTCTCCAAGTTTTCAAACGCCACGCCCTATAAATGGTTTTTTTTTTTTTTTTTTAAGATACGAAAATAATTTCATTAGCTAATAAATAAGAGGTTCAAAAATAGCCAAGGCCTTAGTAGCCTAGCGGCATTGTAACCACCGATATAAGGTGGAGATCTCGGGTTCGAGACTTGAATGTAGCAAAAAAAAAAAAAGGTTCAAAAATAAGTATATATTAAAATAAAACAAAAAAATAATATCTTAAATATTTTAAATAATAATATAGATCTAAACTAATAATAGGGATCTAATCTTTGAGTTACTATTTTTTACTATATTGATATTATATTAATGCACCAATATGTAATAATATAACCTTTAGATCTTTCTTAAATTAAGTGAAAATAATATAATTTTATGAAGAAATACTTTTGATCTCCATCTACATATTTGCATTACTAATTACTACTATTATTAATGGCAATACTTCCCAAGATAATTATAGAAAGTCTGTGAGAGATAAATCAAATTTATAAACACTAAAAATACATAATAATTATTATAAGTGTAGATTTAAATGGTTGAAAAGTATTTAAAAAATTAACTACGTTATTAATTAGCTATTTAATCTTAATAATAGTTAGTTATAAAAAGAATGATTCATTTTTTTTTAAATAAAATTTAATGAAATATATTAAAAAAATGAAAAATAAAATAAATTAAGTTAAAAGGCTTCATGTTTTGCATTTGAAAGAGACAGATAGGTTTTTTTTTTTTTTTTTATAGCGACCTCACGTAGTTCATTAAAAAAATAATAATAATAAAATAATAAATATTATAAATATTGGCACTAAACAATATATTACTAAAAAATAAAAATATGAAAATGCTAGAGAGGCATATATAGAGAGGGATTAACAGAATAGTTTTTTTTATTCAAATATACAAAATGAATTATATAAAAAATAAAAAAATTAAAGGAATTAAAAATAATAAATATAGAATAGACATTTAAAAGATATTCAGTTTTTTTTATTTTTTAAATAAAGATATTATGCGGGCAATTATCGTAAACATTTGGAAAAAAAAAATTAACCAAAACTATCGATGTAATAGATCAATAAATTTATTAATTTTTCAATATTATAAATTTATAAATTAAAATAAAAAATAATAATAATAGTATCAAGTAAAGAAAATGAGAAGGCCGAAAAGAGAGTAATAAACATTCTATTTTTTTTATAAGCCTTTTGATTAGATTTGGTTTTGTGAAATTATTCAAAAATTTCCCAATTTTTAGGCACAAGAAATAGATATATTTCATATATTAGATTAAATTGATAATAAAAAATGAATATATATATATTAATGTATATTAATGCTTACCAACTTTACCAAATAGTTTACTGTAAAAAACATACTATTGCATTTTTCTTGATTTTATATTTTAAGTTATAAAGAATTGTTAACCATCAAAAACTAAATTATACGTATGAAAAGCATATTTCTGTATCTTATTTCTCGAACTCACCATTTTTTCTTTTATAAAATAATTTGATTTGACAATAGACTATAGTTTTTATAATATATAGTGTGTATCTTAAGCGATGTTGAAATGATTGCAATAGCTTTCTTTCGTAAAATTTTCAACCGTTTGATTTTTATTAAGTTTTGACCGCTGGCATCGGATGTTTATTCCACAAATTTCGTAATTTATGGACAGGGGTGATAATTTGTATTATAGTTCGATTGATCGAATTAAATTTGAATAAAAAAAGATGAATTAAATTAAATTCTCGAATAATCCAAAAAAATTTGAGTTGAATTTGAGCCAACCCATTAACCCGAAATAAAAAATAAAAAAGACTATATTAAAATTAAAATAATCTCATTTTCTTTTAAAAATAAGCTGATAATGAATAAAAAGTTATAATTTATTCATTTTTTTCATAATATTTTGCTACATTATTTGATGTTAATGCATTTAATGTTTTAATCTACCTAAATCTTTAAAAAAAAAAATTATTTATATTTAATTTAAATTAGTATTATGAAATTTCTATTTTTAAATTGATTAGATATTAGTTTTTGTAGTAAAAATTTTAATTTTTTTATCGACTTGTATTATGTTATTCTCTTTTCTACATGTTCATTGTCTTGAGAATTATGTATTATGTAATAATCAAAGTTTTATTTTTATGTATATAAAAAAAGTTATGTTCTTGTACAATATTTTAATTTACTTTAAATGTTCATTTTTTAGTAAGTATATTAATTTAATTTACTCATCTCTATTTATTTTGTTTAATAGCTAGAATAAATTTTATTTGAACTTGAGAATTCTTTATTCTAAATGTGAGTTTTTATGAGGGCATGACGGCTTCTAACTTTTACATGTGTGGGGGTTTAATGCATTTATTTATTGCCTAATTAATTTAGTAATTAATTTTTTGCTTTAATAATTATTTTTTTTTCAATAAAATATTTATTTATTGCTAAAAATATATATATAATTAATTTTTTATAAAAAAATTGACGAAGTGCTGGTTCCTTCGTACATCCGCTCCTGTGTGTAAACAGTTATATTACTGTGAATGATAACATAATTTCATGAATGATACTTATTCATGGTGCGAATAGTATGGTTGTGATGTTGAAAGGAAATAGAAATTTAACGTTACTGTATCTATTTTGCTTCTTTGGATGACTAGCTTAAAGAATGACAAAAAAATCCACCGGATTGAAGCTCCGTAGATATTTACTCCATATGATCCACTATAGATTGGATTAAAACAGATTATTTTCGGATCAAATCGAATCATGATTCACGTACAAGATCAACATATCGAATCGAATCAAATTAAGATAGATGGATCCATTAATCTAACCGAATCAGATCGATCCAAAACTAATTATTTTAAAATTATAATTTCAGTATTAAAAAAGTCACACATTTCAAAAATACTTCTCAAATTTTTATAATTATTTATTTAGAAAAATTTATAATATTATTTTTTTATAATTTTAAATGATATTAAATAATAATGTTAATTTTTTTTACAAATTTTTTTTATTTATATATTATAATATTAATGAAAAAGTTGAATATATATTAATTATAAATAAATAATAATTTTTTTCAATAAATCTATAATTTTATTGTATTTATATTTATATTTATCAATTTAAAGTATGTAATATAATACATTAAATAATGTATTCAAAAAATTGAATAAATTCGGATCGAATCATGAATATTCATATGATCCACGGATTAATAATAAATTTTATCTGTATGATCTACGGATCAAAATAGATCATATCAAATTGGATCATTTAAACAACAGATCAAATCGGATCATCCCTGCATGTTGGAGTTGTAGCTATTCTTTCTGGGTTAGTGTTCATTGTCCTTGGCCTTCCTTTATTGATCAACTTGTTTCTCAATTTCTCACAACATATGCAAAATCAACAGGGAACAGGGAATATCATACATACTCTCAGACTGATACGTGAATAGAAAATCAAATGTGGAACCAAGTGTAATTATGAACTCGACAAAACTGTGTAAAACTTACTCATCCAAGTATACATGAAATAGAATCACTCGAGATTACAAACACAGTCACATCTATGCAAATTCTATTAAAATAAAAATTTGAAATTTTGGACAATTATTTCTAACTAAGCACTCTCACCTTCATTTTTATTTATTATTTTATTTTTGAAAATGAAGCATCTGGAGATAATAAAAGACAATTCGTGCAGCTATTGCTCAAATATTCACAACTATGATCACAATGTTTCTTCTAGTATTGGCAACTTGCACAGGATCCACAGCTATTGCTAAAAGTTCATGTTTGAAATTACTAATATATCATATGAGATGAGACGAGAAGTTGCGTATAGAATCATGTCATTTACTTAATTTTTCTCATCTAATTAATCAAGGCACGTGAGTGGATTGGAATGTATTTTTGGTGTCTTCATGTTATGTACTTATGTTTCATGGTAAAGCTAAGTTTAGAAAGAAAGAAATTGATGAAAATAGGCGTTTCCAATACCGAATACAATCCAAAAATTTATAATCCACTCAAAAGACGACATAATCTGTTGTTTACAAAGTGCATAATTCCATATTAATCATTCCTACTATTCCATGCTTTATATGGTTATTTAAGCAAGAAAACAGAATAAAGTCAAATTGTTAAGTCCAAGGATGACAAATTCAGCTTGATCATCTGGTTTTTAGCTTCTTCTTTATATATATAAAAAAAAAATCAAATCTAAAGATGATATGATCAATTAGTAACTATCTCACCAACAACAAATCTTGAGCAAAAAAACGCCTCAATTTGACCCTGAACGCACTTCCTCGTTTATGCCTTCTAGTACAGTTTACACACAGACTTGAATCTGCTATTTGCAGTTCTAACTATATCCACTATTGCTGGTCAATGCGCCAAATAGTTCATTACAGCAAAAAACTCAGGCAGTAAGCAAATGCATCCATCTCCTATACATATTTTTCTAGCTTCTATAATATCCTTCCAAATTAAGAAAAATACCCCCATACACTCCTTTTGTCGAGCACATGGATGGTGGAGCAGATTAAGATCAATTTAACACAATTTTCATGCCTCTCATAACACACTACTACAGAAAAATTCCAAATCTAGTAAATTGCCTAACCCAATGCATCGCATACTATACTGGTTGTAATCAAATATAAAGCTCTGTGGAATTTGGAAGAAAATATAAGCACGACTTTTAGGGTTTTTCAAATACATGTAACACAAACCAGGTTGGTTGATAGTAGATAGATAGATATATAATTGATTACTTTCAATTCCTAAGTTTTCTTTTCATCCAAACAAAAGATAGGATTTTGCATGTTATCCAGAAAATTTAATAAGAATTAAAGTAAACTGAAGAAGACATAAATTCTGATCATAGGTCGTAAACCCTAGCTCCCCTAAAGCAGATAGAAATCAGATAAGCTTGAAAGGGAGAGGCCAAGGAGTGGACCTGGGAACCTCAAGTTTGTCTTTGATGCGCTCAATTTTCTTCTCCTTCTTAGGCCTAGCGTTACCGTACGATCCTTTAAATCTCTTGCCTTTCTTAGTTTTCTTGTCCCCTCGACCGCACAGGATCGGCATTCCCATCCCACTCGTCGATACAGGTACAGATGATAATGAAGATGTTGAAAACGCAGCTCGATCCCTAATCAGTAATCGTCTAGCTACTGTGCCGCACCACTGAATCATAGCCATATTCTTAGGCTCGGGTGGCCTGTCTACTCAATCGGAATAAAAGTATAAAACTATAGCCCCAACGTTGCGACACTTGTTTCGGCGAGGGATGATGCTCCGAACCTCCGACCTCCTTCTTTTATAATGGGCCGGAAAAGCCCAGTCTGCAGAGGCTTTTCTTTGAACCCGATACAACAACTTTGCCGGCCCAAAAGTAAACCCCACCATTTTTTTTTTAAAGAAGCTAAGCAAATTAATAGAAGAAAATAACAACGAATAAAAAATCAATTGTCTATCCCTGAGTTGAGCACTTGAGCTTACTAAAAATTATAATTAATCTACTTAAATGTTTTGAAAAGTAATAATTTTTGTTTTTATCTTTAATATAAAATAAAATAAAAATCAAATGGGTGATGGAAATGGCTTGTATATGGGTGTGGCTTGAAATAGTGCACGACTGAAAGTGAGACTCCTCTGACATATCAAGAACGCTTTTCCAAGCCTCTTCGTTTTTCACCACCAACGCTGAAAACAAAAGAAGCTTTTCTTTCAGAAGGAGAAGCTCGGAACTTCATTTTCTGAGCTTTTTCAATGGAGCTTTGTGGAGGAAGCATTGCTTTCTCATGGACCCACTCAATCTCCACTTCTCTTCATGTCTCTCCACCCCTCCCTGTAAGTTTTCTTCTCTCAATTTACTCTCTTTCCTTCTTTTTTTTCACAGTAATACTAACTCTATATTTTTCAGTGGTTTGAGACTAGGAGATTCACAGTTTGGTGTACCTCTGATCAAAGCAAGAAGGTTTATTCTATATCCCAATTCCCTAATCTATATACTTTTTTGCAAGTTCAGCTTTCACTTATTTTACAATTCTCTAATCTGTTAATTAATAATTAGTATTTTTGGATTTTCATTTTTAGTTCGATGATGTTAATAAGATGTCAAATAATTTTATTTTTAGATACCATCGATCTCGTGTATATAGTGGGTAACTTTTGATTTGTGTGGTAGTCATATCTTTGAATTTACTTCGCAAAGTGGTTTGCATTTACTGGTTCACCGTTAGTTCAGGGTCGGTTTGTTCTTTGAGACGTTGTAAAAGTGCTTTTGATGATAAAAAAAATGTTACTTTTAAACCAAATACAAAAAAATTTGTCGTTTGTGCTTTCAGGTCTAAAAAGCATATTTTGTGCTCCTGGTTCAAGCACAAAAAATATGTTTTTTTCCCGGAAGTGTTTTCTTTTAAAAGCACTTTTACTGAAATTACTTTTAGCAGAAATACAAGCAAACAAACTATCATATTTTACTCATTATCTCTTTAAATCGTCCATTAGTGACTTTGTTTTCATGCTTCTATGTCTCCATTACAATGTACAGTTGAAATGGGCAATTTGGGTTCCATGGAGATTTATTGATTCTTTTAGATTATTGCAGGAAAATAAGATGACCATATCAGTGACTGGAGCTACAGGTTTTATAGGTAGAAGATTGGTGCAAAAGCTGCAAGCAGGTTATTTTCTCCCTCCATTTAGGTATTTCAAAAAGTTTTAGAGACTTTAAGGTTACTGCTGCAATTTATCTCTTTACGAATGACTTTATAATTTTGTGCACTAAGATTACTAGAAATGAATCTATATTTATCTCTACAGCTCATGATACATTAAACAAATTTAGTGCATCTGGTTCTGGCTATTATTTCTTTTAGTTTATGCAGGTTACAACTTCTTTTTGTGCTTTCATGTCTCACTATATTGTGTAGATCTTTGACAGGGTCCTAATTGTTTATGCCCTATATGCTAGTTAATGTCTACAATGCACAGTTCATGATTATATATTTTCACTACCCATAACTCATTTAGTACACCTGTTCACATTTTGAAAGTGGAAAAAATATAATCAAAACTGTATAGAACCAATAAGTAAATTGTACTCTTATTTTTTGTGTAGGAATTAGGATAGTTGATTGATTCAATCAGCAGTAAGTAGCTGCCTAATACTTAATGCATACAATATTGATGCTTGGATCTAAGAGTTTAATTCATTATATTTACTTGCTGTATATGCCAGTTAAGTTTTGAGATCTAGATGGGTAAGCTAACTCAACTTCTACTTTAATTCACTTCAAATGCAGAAAATCATACTGTTCGCGTTTTGACACGATCTAGATCTAAGGCCGAGTTAATTTTCCCTGGTAAGAAGGTAATGAATGTTTCAATGATGTGTTATCAGTTTCCTGAAATTTTTGCAAACATGTATGTTTTAAAGGATTCTGAATCCCCCCCCTCTCCAACCCAAATATAATGTGAGGGAATTGTAGAAAGGAAACAAGAAAATTGTTCTACATACTATCAAATTGCTATTTTCTTTTCCCTGAAGAACTTCTTTCTGTATTAGCTATTGCATATTTTCTGTGGCAATTGTAGTAAAAGATTTTCCAGGAATAATGATTGCTGAGGAGGCAGAATGGAAAGAATGTATTCATGGTTCAAATGGTGTTGTTAATTTGGCCGGAATGCCCATAAGTACTAGATGGTCTCCTGAGGTTAGCATCAAGCTCGTTAAAATCAAACCTCCTATTGTCATTTTCACCTTTTTTGTCTATCCTCAAATTCTCATTTCAAGAATGTTCTTCTAATGCATGGTACATCCGTATATGCTCTCCGTTTCTGACTAATATGCTTCAGTTCAATACCAGAGCTTTGTAGAAAGTCAACGTAGAACATTCCATAATATCATTCCTTAAAACAATGATAAATATTAACATTGTTTTGTGATGTAGATAAAGAAGGAGATTAAGCAAAGCAGGATCCAAGTCACCTCAAAAGTAAGACATACCTGATACCAACCACTTTATGCTATATTCTGTTGTAAATTTCTTTCATTTGTCGGTGAAATCTGAAAATAATATTTTTTTAAGATAAAAGTTATCTTCTTTTTTTTATATCTTTTAACGCTTTGTCTAACCAAACTTAACTGATTATGAAGGTGGTAGAATTAATAAATGCTTCTCCTGATGAAGTCAGGCCTGCAGTTTTGGTTAGTGCGACAGCTGTTGGGTACTATGGTTGGTTCCTGGCTACAAATTAACAGTTGTCCACATCGATTTATTTTTAAAACATTAAAGGCACATATAAAATTTTCCTGTTAACATATAATTGTCATTTATCAGGTTTGAACTGCTGTTTTCTGTGGAGTAATATAGATAGTAACTAAAGTTAATTATTCTTCTTGGGGCCTTCATTGTTTTTTCGAATTTATAAACCCGTTCAATGCCCATATGTTTAAAATCACTGTGCAACTTTCTGACTTCTGTTTCAAAGTTATAATGCAAATATGTGTATTAAGGTTTGGGGAAACCATAACAAGTTTAGTCATTTTAGAGCAGTCTCCAAAGTATATTTTCCTATTTACCACCTAAGTGGCTCTAAACTATTGAGAAACCTGTTAATCTGTAATTGTGACATTATGGATGGTTTCTTTATTTCCTCACATGCTGCTAGACTATTATGAACCAGAATTTTAATATTCCCCTTTGAAATTTAATCTTTTTCTTTGTTATTAATGCTTAGGAACAAGCGAGACAGGAGTATTTGATGAGCAGAGTCCATCAGGAAATGATTACTTAGCTGAGGTAACAACATTTTTATAACAAAGGGTTAGAAGTTGGGACTCTCAAAAAAATTTCTACGCAGTATTGCTCATTGGATCACTAGTATGATTAATTATGACTAAAAACTTTGAATTTTAAGTTCTCATGTAGGTAGAGATGGCAATGGATCGGATTTGACCCGATCCGGTCAAGATCCGATCCGATCCGAAATCTAAAAAATCCACTCTAAACTGCTCCAAATTGATCCGTGGATCAGTGGATCGGATCATGAATTTGATTCACAATTCGTGGATATCCATGATCCGATCCACTGATCCGTTTTTTTTAAATAGTGAATCAGGCATCACCGATCCACTGACCTGTTTTTTTTCATTCCCAAATTGATCCCATTTTTTTTTTTTTCCTTTCTCAAACTCATTATATATTCATATATTAATTAATTACAAAATCAAGTACGATACGTTTATTTCACTATATTTGCTTTCACCCTGATGTATTAATTATTTATTTATCTTAGCTGATAGTATTACATTTTATTAATTATAAATAATATCAATATTCGAACTCAAAGCTTTTAGATATACAATTAATTTTTTCTTTTCTTTTGGGTTAAATGAGTAAATTTCCATTCGAACAAAAAAACAATTTGAAAAACTCAAATGGAAGCAGAGCATGACAAGATAGAAACAATTCTCCAACTTCATAAACCAGTCCTTTAACAAAACAGAAAAAACACCAGATAAACAATGCAAACTCCATCTTCATCCACCTTAAGGTAGACTTAGGATGACTTTGCTGCTTGGTCCTCCTGGCTGTGGGAAAACCACTTTGTTAAAAGCACTTGTAGGGATACTTAATCACCCCTTCAAGGTTCTCTAGTGGTTTATCAAAGCCATGTGAAATATGACCTGCACATTGCAGAGATGACTGTGCGTGAAACGTTAGACTACCCAACTTTTATTTTCGACATCAGCTTATATAATTGAAAACATCAGCTTATATAATTCAATAATGAATCGAAAATGGGCATAAATTATTTTCTGCAATGAATCGAAAAATATATATATTTTCCCAATACCTATCATCTAAAAAAATAAATAAAAACAATTCAAAATATCAAGCTCAAGGGACCACGCACAGATTACCCAACTTTTTTTTTATACCCACATTCTACAATCAGACAAAAACAAGATACCTAGTACTTACCATAATTTGGAAAGATATTGATTCATTTGGAAAGGAAAAACACGCACAGACTACCCACAAGCCAAAGAGAATACCTAGCGACTGGAGATGACGATTGCTGCCGGTGATGACAATCAGAAAGCCGTCGGAGAGACGGAGACTCGGAGGCGGAGACTGAGACTTGCTGTGACTCTGTGAGGCGTGAGTTTCTTAGATTTTAGGTTTTCAACTTTTTCAGATTTTATTTGGATCCACGGATCAAAATGGATCGATCCATGAGAAATCCGATTTGGTTGATCCATTAACTTTCAATTCGGATCATGATCCGATCCGTTTTCGATCCACACTGATCCAATTCAGAGCAGATCACGGATCGGATCGATCCACGGAGCTCCGATCCAAACGGATTATTTTGCCATCTCTACATGTAGGATCAATTCTGAATGAACGATCAGTTTATTTTGATAGTGGTTGACTATATTTTAGAATCAAGTCTGTGCTAAAAAAAAATTCTTTTCGTTTTAGTAACATACAAGGCTTCTCAGGTCTGTAGAGAATGGGAAGGAACTGCCCTTAAAGTAAATCAGGATGTCAGGCTAGCTCTTATTCGTATTGGTGTTGTTCTGGGCAAAGATGGTGGAGCTTTAGGTACAAGTTTTAAGAAACCCTGTATGATATGCTCCTGAAGTTGTTTTCTTAATTGGGACTTCGAATTCAGGATTGTTTGTCCATTTGGATCAGCATGAATATCAACCAATCCTGCCAGTTTCTCAAAACGTATGCTAACTCAGTGATCAGAGAGGACTTTTGTGAATGGTCATTAGCCGTTCAAAATCACTCTCTCCTATAAAAAGAACTAAGTGGCATTATGATTCTAGATGTGCTTGACTGATTTTGCACACATACAATGTGTGTTTCTACGTGAGGAAACTTGTGTTATACAAATATATAATTTGGGCTTTTGCAGCTAAAATGATCCCTCTCTTCATGATGTTTGCTGGTGGACCTTTGGGCTCCGGAAACCAATGGTATAGAACTCTGTTTCATTTCTCTGCAAGCCTCTGCTGCACTACATTTGCGATTTTGAAGCATTAAGGTCACACTTTTGGGGGAAGATGATTCATATTTCTTTTTTGGAAGTATTTTTATGATGTTAATTCTACATGTCAAGCTGTTAAGTTAGTGTTGATTTCTAATTTTCATGAATCTACTGGAGCTGTTGTTGTTTGGTAATTCTATGAATAATTACAAAATTTCATTGTTTTTTCAAATTATGTTTTGATCAAATGATGATAATACTTTTCTCCTTATTTATCCTCCATAAATTCCAACAAGATTATTTTTCAGGTTTTCTTGGATTCACCTGGATGACATTGTGAACCTAATATATGAAACTCTGTGCAATCCATCTTATAAAGGTAAATGTTTAATTTTATACGAAAGGAATGAACTGAATTGATCCTTATGGAAGGAAAAGCCAGATAATTGATTTGTAGTAGTGACTGAACTAATGTTAAAGCTGATGCATTTTCCACCTTACCCAACTGTTTTCATCTAATACTCTCATACTTTTGCTTTTGTTATGAATATCATGTATCAGATTTTCCATGTAAAGAACTGGTCATGCGCATTTCAAATCGTAAATTTTGCTTTTCAGACCTAGTAAAAGCACGACTGACCCTAAGAAAGTGCTTCAAAGCCAACCAGAAAATATAAAGTAAAAAATAAAAAAAATTGTTAGATGTGCTTTAAGGCTCTAGAAGCACTTTCTCCTGAAACAGCTGATATCACTTTTTATACGAGTCATCACAAACAGATTCTGACATTAATGCATTGTTGATGTTGCTGTTAGTTTGATGATAATGGTTGCAAAAATATTTCGAGTTTTGTACTGAGTAAAAGCTAATTAAATTGACAGGAGTTATCAATGGTACTGCACCAAATCCGGTTCGGTTGGCTGAAATGTGCAAGCAGTTGGGCAGCGTCATGGGCAGGCCTTCATGGCTACCTGTACCTGACTTTGCACTCAAAGCAGTCCTTGGTGAAGGTGCTTCTGTGGTAAGTACTTTTATTATTTTCACTGTTTTCCTTAATCACAAAAATATGTTTGAAAACCTGATTAAGTTGTTGGCAGGTTCTGGAAGGGCAACGGGTACTTCCTGCTAGAGCCAATGAATTAGGCTTCCCTTTCAAATACCGCTATGTAAAAGATGCATTAAAAGCCATTCTTTAAGTGACCAAGAAAATTTTCATGTTCTTCATTCTTTTATTTAGAAAAGGTAATGAGCTTATATTTGTATGTTATCAGATTTTGTAATATGGAATGCAACTTGTTGATTAGTTGAAGTGAAATTGAGGGCTACCTTAGCAAGTATTAAACTTGAGGCTGTGGATTTCACTGCCGTGTTTTCATCTCTACTATTTGTAAGCCAACTACATCAGATCGAACGGTCATTAATGTGAATTCCCTGTATGATATTGTGCGCATCATCAGTTTTTCAAAAGCGCTTATAAGGAAAACCAGAGTTGGTTTTCGCAATAATGCTTTTAGAGTATAACGTGTTGTGCGCTTCATTCAAGGCCCAGCCAGAAACATAACATCTAGATATGTGGCACGTGCATAACAAAACATATTGTTATGCTCAAAAATCGAGAGTGACCAATAATAACTTGGATCTTTTGGAATATAAATAATCTGTCCTTAAAAAAGATATCCACAATACTCGAGCGCTTTTAAGAAAAGTTTAAGCTAATAAAACCAAAGTCATACAGGGAAAGTACTTTTCCTCCATGGTACTAAATATATACAAAAGCAATTATAAAATTCCATTTAAAATAAATGCACATTATGTTGGTCATAATTGCAATTTAAAATGAAAAATTTCATGTATCTCAAATGACATTTGACATAAGAGTATTTACAAATGTAATCGAAATTGTATCTAATAAAAAATTGACATTCATTAGCCAAAGCAATCTTTGGAGCCAAGGTCCAAAGGCATTCCTTTCTTACAAAATAGCTTACTTTGCTGCCAAGCTTGGAACCCCCAAAGTTGAACATATAACCTATGTTATGTTGCTACTTTTCTTGTAAGAAATCAGACTAAATTAACCATGTCAAATTATTATCTATCTTCCGATTCTGATAATGAAACTCACACAAGATCAAGGCTATTTGGGCGTCAAAGGTCCATACAACAAATTCTTGGAGGTGGTAAAGGTTTGTATTTACAATTATATATAATTATTGTGAATTCTAAAGACTCAATTAAATGATATTGCAAATTAAATTTATTAAAATATATATATATATATTGCCTTTCTTTGGGGGAAAAACCTCTTGCTAGGACTTGCATATTGGTAATGCTTCTCATTGGTCATTTGAACAATGATGCTCCAAAGATGTACAATTTTAGAACTATTTTTACTTAAAGTTCCAAAAATCAACGATTTTAGATAATCTAGGCCGTAAATGAGTATATAGACTCCTGTGTGTATACAATTTTTGGGAGTTTTTTTTTTTCCACTAAATTTTCAAAATCATCTATTTAGGAATGATAGCAATGGCAAATTAGAATTTGTAATAATAGTTGCAGAGGTGTTATTATGGAGGGGACCAAAGATATCAGCAGCACTATTGATTGGGATGACAGTGATATGGTTTCTATTTGAGGTTGTTGAGTACAACTTTGTGACTCTTCTTTGTCACATCTCCATAACCACTATGCTCATAGTCTTCACTTGGTACACTACCGCTGAGGGTTTTTGTCTAAAATAGGCATTTTCGTTAAGATAGTTTAAAAAAGGGCAAAATTGTGTTAAAGTTTAAAAATGGGCAAAATTCTATTTACTCTCCCAGTAGCCGGTTTGGTTAGGAAAAGGGCATTAGTTTCCCACCAATTTCTTTCTTCTTCTCCCTCCTTCTCTACGCACTCTCTCTTTTTCTCTTCACTGATTTTCTTCTTTGTTAGCTTTCATGATTCTCGCAAATCAATAAAACCTCTCTAAGTTTCATTTCGTTTAATGTTATATTTTGGTCGTTAGCTTGTAGTTTCAGTATCTTGTTTGGCTGGCTTTTGGTAATATATATGTAATATGTTTAACTGGGCTCTGTCGGATTATGAAACTTTTGATTTAATGTAATGGTTTCAGTTTTATTCTTTATGCTTCGAGTTGCCGACCTTTATGGTACTGTAATATTTAGCTAGTTTAGTGATCTGATATGTAATATACTCCGAGATATACCAGATATACCCCAAGATATACCAGATATACTCCCAAATATACCAAATATACCAGATATACCCCCAAATATACCAGATATACCCCCAGATATACCAGATATACCAGATATACCCTGAGATATACTAGATATACCATATATACCCTGAGATATACCAGATATACCATGAGATATACCAGATATACCTTGAGATATACCAGATATACCCTGAGATATACCAGATATACCATGAGATATACCAGATATACCTTGAGATATACCAGATATACCATGAGATATACCAGATATACCCTGAGATATACCAGATATACCCTGAGATATACCAGATATACCTTGAGATATACCAGATATACCCTGAGATATACCAGATATACCAGATATACACTGAGATATACCAGATATACCCTGAGATATACCAAATATACCAGATATACCATGAGATATACCAGATATATCCTGAGATATACCAGATATACCCTGAGATATACCAGATATACCATGAGATATACCAGATATACCAGATATACCCTGAGATATACCAGATATACCATGAGATATACCAGATATACCAGATATACCCTGAGATATACCAGATATACCATGAGATATACCAGATATACCAGATATACCTTGAGATATACCAGATATACCCTGAGATATACCAGATATACCATGAGATATACCAGATATACCAGATATACTCTGAGATATACTAGATATACCTTGAGATATACCAGATATACCCTGAGATATACCAGATATACCCTGAGATATACCCTGAGATATATCAGATATACCCTGAGATATACCAGATATACCATGAGATATACCAGATATACCCTGAGATATACCAAATATACCCTGAGATATACCAGATATACCAGATATACACTGAGATATACCAGATATACCCTGAGATATACCAAATATACCAGATATACCCTGAGATATACCAGATATATCAGATATACACTGAGATATACCAGATATACCATGAGATATACCAGATATACCCTGAGATATACCAGATATACCCTGAGATATACCAGATATACCATGAGATATACCCTGAGATATACCAGATATACCATGAGATATACCAAATATACCAGATATACCATGAGATATACCAGATATACCCTGAGATATACCAGATATATCCTGAGATATACCAGATATACCTGTTTGATATACCACACTATTCATCTTCTTCCTCAACAATGAGATAATGCAGAGCTTCACAATGAGATAGTAATGGTCGAGTGTTTTGTGCATCCTCACTGTTCGTCTTCTTCCTCAACAAAATTTGTGGGGATTCAATAATAGAGAGTGGAGAGAGAGAGGGAGAGTAATGCTCAGAGTCGTGCAAACGTTTGGAACTGTTCGAATTCTTCCAAACTGTTTACAAATAAGTTACCGGCTAGTAAATGAGGTTTTGGGTGGGCGGTTAAAAAAAGCCCATTTTTAAAAAATAACAGAAGTCTGCACTTTTTTAAACTATCTTAAGAATTTTGCCTATTTTAGACAAAATCCCGAAATATTTGGATGGTATATACACTTTCATTTTCTCATTGATTAAACAATTTTATACAACCAAAATTGTATGAATATTTGGATGGAATATACAATTTCATTTTCTCATTAATTAAACCATTTTATTTATACAACCAATTGTATGAATATTTCTTCTAAGGCACTTTTCATAATGCACAAATTGACCCCTCGTGAATATTTCCTTATGCTCGTTTTTAACTTATAAAATACATCCAAGTGTTCCTTTTATAAAATATATCATAAGTGTTTCCATGCACAATTAATTTTACTTTACTGTCAAAAGAGCATTCTTCCCTTTATAAGGCTTAATTCTCTCCTCCAAAACTACCTGATTATATTACATGAACGTGCCTTCAACCTTCCACAGAAGATTCAATATGTGTTTATCAAAGCTTCTTGACATTGCATGTGGAAGAGATGTGCCACTTTTCCTGTTGGTATTTCCAAATTAGTGTTCCTCCAAATATAGATTAATTACTTTAATATCCCAATTATATATATATATATATATTTAAAATTAACTCTTTTGCTTCTCTCTATTTACTTTTCAGACACTTATTTCTCTATATATTTTGTCTGTGGTGGGAAACTATTTCTGCTTTCTCAATTTCATTTATTTAGGTAAGATTTGATTTTTTTTTCTTTTCCAAACGACCAAATCGATAATTTTTTAGGACTTTGAAGCGTTGAGCTAACTAGCTATTTTGTTGGTCTTTTTTTTTATTGCATGATACAAAATACAAATAGGCTTTGTTTGCATGGAAACGCTGCCGTATGTATTTGTATGAGAAATTTAAAGATGACGTAAGAGATAAAGAAATGATGCAGGAGGTTTGATTCCAATTTTCTTGTTAAAGAGAAGAAAGTCAGATGAAATTAATTAGTTAAATCATCACCAAATTCAAAGATTGAAAGGGCTCTACATATACTTTGTGTCCAAGAAAATTAAAGAAGTGTATGGTTTACATTGGACAAAGTTATTTGTAAATTGGTTGTTTAAGCTTAGATTAATGAATGAAGATTAAAATAAGTTGGGGTTGTTTGTATGAGTGAGTCTATTAATTAATTTTAAGATACAAACCAATTTTGATTTATCAAAACCTTCTGATAAATGGACTTTCCCATACTACAATGATTCTGTCTTAACTGCATTTCACGCCCTTTATATTTAGGGCTTGCGACAACTTCCATTTAACTCTGAAGGCAGTTTGCCTTAGCTTTATGGGTGATGTGTTAGCAAGCTTCATATGTAATGCTATGTGACTCTTTTTCTTAACTTCGTCCACAAAAGCTTACAGAGGAGACATTGGGCTCATAATTTGCACATTAGGGGCAAATTGTAACAAACTTTCAAAAGTATAGAGTGTAATTAAGTTTAATCACGTGCCAATCATGAGGCTTTTTCCGTTGGCTCCATTAACTTGAGCTGACGGAAGTTACATCTCATTCTTAGGAGACTCCAATCTCCTCAAACAGCATCAGAGTAACTAAAGCATTCAAAACAGAATCAAGTAGCCACATCGTTTTTACGTACACTACATCAGCAGTTCAAAATTTTCAAAGTCAGCCCAAAAGAAATGAGATTGAAGCATCGCTGTATAAAATGTACTTTTATGACCTACAATTCCATATTTTATGATATCACACCCAAGATCAATACACAGCACTGCTCTGTATTCACACCGTTCTGATCCACATAGACAAGTTTAAAAATACTAGATGTCAATGTTACAATAGAATCAACCCCTTAAGGAGTACTTTTTCCCTGAAAAAGGCTGAAACTTCGGCTCTTCCTTTTTCTCTGTCTGGTCTTCTTTAATCTCTTTTACAGCTTGCTTCTAAATTACAGAGGGGAAAAAAATTACATGCTTCAGAAATTTATCATCAATGATTTTTTTAATCAAAAAACAAAAAAGAATGTGGTGATTTTTTGGGTTGGGACTGGCAGTACAAGTTAAGAGAAAATACCTGTTGTGCTTCCTTTGGCGTGCGGTTTACATTTGACCCAAAGACAAGCTTTCCTTGTGACGACTGATGAGCTGTAATTTTGGAAGTAGACCCTGTAGAAGCCTGCGTTTTACCATTGGAAATAACGGGCTGCTTATCTTTGGAACCCAAGGAAGAAGCTGGCAGCGGCTGACATGTCAAAGGTTTCCCATCCAAGCGTCTCCCTGTTCCAGTAAAGGGATTGAACTTTGGTTCGCTTTCAGCAGCAGCTTCTTCACCTGCAAGATAAACATGTGAAGTTCATATATTAAAAACATACTGAATAGTGCAGTCAGATTATAATTCAAGAAGCCAATAACACATTGCAAATGTCAATAAGACAGAATGCATAAAACACACAATACAGGAACCAATGTTGCCGCCAGCTAAAAGATGCGGTGGTTTTAATAAAGGAGATATTTAATAAGTAATGAATCAGATATTACGGTCATAAACTAAGTGTCTTCAAGTTCTCAGGTTCCATGACTGAATAATCATTACTTCTATATGAAAGATTGTACCTTCAGCAGCTGCTTTGTTTAAAGGAACATGAGCAGCGGGCTTTTCAGGTTCCTTGTAGTCCAGTGGAGGCGCAAAGTCCACCTCACAGTCTGTCTCAATGATACTTATGGCATTCGAAGGTTTGGTTTCTATTATATCTATATAATATTTCTTCTTGTTATATGCCACCATAATACTATCCCCAGTGGTCAAGCAGGAAAAGTTCCTCAGTGTTGTTTCTAAGCTGCAGCACAAAAATATGTTTAAATCATACTTTGGAAACAATACTAATCTACACTAAATCAGATGTTGTGGAAGGATGCACGACAAGTTACAATACCTGCCTTGGAGCCAGAATAGAAGGATTAAAAAACAGAGCATGACACAGGTTTCCTCCCGATTAGCAAATAGCTAAATTTTCAAGTGCCTAATTCTAATACAAGGAATTCCCACTCCCTCCTAAAAAAGGAAACTGTGTATTACTAGGACATTATGCGAAGAACTTACAGAGTCAGACAACTGAGTTGCCAACAAGCTATTTTATATTATTTAAAATAAATGTGCTAACGTCAGAAATAGTTTATTTACAGCTTAGCCAGCCAAGCTTTATATTTTAAGATCCCTGTATTAAAAACAAAACACGACACAGATAACTTTTTGATTAAGGATGAGAAAGAAATAACATCATAATCACATAATTCTTTATGAAACAGAACTGTAACACCAAAATCACAATAGTTTTTTGAGCAAACAATCAACTGGCCTAAGAATGATAATATAACAAATCACCAACTCACATAGCTTTTGGGTTTGAAATATCCAAAAAGTCTGTTGTGTGAGGTTGCAACTTAACATATTTTCCCTTGGGAAGAGTCGCATTCTTCACTTTCACAATGTCTCCCTCTTGTAAGAGCATATTCTCCATCATCTATGACACAATAATTCAAGGCAACGGCATAAATCTTATGATAATAAGTATCAGATTTGAGGGTTAAAGAAGCATGCAGCAAATAACCTCAGATATATAAACATTAAAATTAAACAAAAAGTTCCTACCCAATAAGGCATATAGATCATGCCCTCTTCTGCAATAAATTCTAAAACCCCACAGTGTGAGACCCGCTCCGCAGCATCATTCCTAAGCTCGAATAACATTGGATAATCAATGTGTAGAGAAGCTGCAGGATTATATTTATATTAGCATTGATATATCTGTGCTATGTGTGTGCGTGTGTACATGTTGTACAAGTAGAAAAGATTGCTATGGTTAAAGCCTAAACTAAGAGAAACTCACCAAGGCGATCAAGGGCTGAAGGAGGCATTATAACTAAGAAATTAACCAAAAACAAAGTCAGTCGTATATAAAAGGATCTTCTCTATCAATGAAAAGTTAAAGACCACAGAAGGCTTACTTTTATCACCACTTTCAATTTGTGGCTGCAATACAGGAAGAAAAAAAATGTTAAATCAGAATAAAGGATAAGCTGAGTGGCAGATGAAAGTAAGTACATTTACAAGCATCACCATATTAAGTAAATTACAACATTTGAATTGACATGAGCAAAGTGAAAGTTGCCAGGACATTAGAAGCTAGTTTATCGCTTAAGATAACAAGTTAGATGATACTTTTATCACTTTCAAATGACATTCTTCACAACCTTGTCTGTATGTTCATCACAGAACTATAATATCAGCAACACAAACTTTTGAAGCATTAAACAGCTTATTTAGGAAGAAAAACAATGTAAAATGAAATGAAGATCAGGGTTTCTACCAAGATACTTCTATCACAGTATATATTCCCCTTTTGCCAATGAAAATAAAGGAGGAAACGGGGGAAGGATGCACAATATTATAAGAAAGATGGCCTTCAAAAACTATAGTAATATGCCAAGGCATGATTTTCGAACCATAGTCAACAAATCAGAACAAGACTTCTAATGGCAAACAGAACAAGATGTCTGAACTTGGAGGGGAAATAAAAGAAGATAACCTTTTCAATAAAAGATGCTGGATAACACCGGTATGACTGCTCAAATGAAGCCCCATGATAACCATATCCATCAAAATACTGCAGATTTTAAACAAAATACATTATCACAAGACGAAAAGTGATAAAAACACTTAAAACTATGAAGTATCAAATATCTTAAATTGTGAGGACCTCCCACTTAAAGTAATATGGCAAACTTAACATATTAGGTTCTTTCATCCCTTCCTTTGAGAGATTATTCATCAAAAGCACATATGATATGACTCCTAAGCCCTTCAAAAAGACATTCATAATGCCCAAAAGTGCACCAACTATATTTCAGTTTTAAATTCCAATAGATGGACATGAAAGGGAGAAAGCAAAGCAAAATAAAAAAAAAAAAAATTGGATACTCAAGTCAATTGTAATCTGCCAATGACAAATTAACCTTATCATCATGTTTGAATGAGAAAAGTTACCATCATATACATATGGAAAGCACAAAATGTTTTCTAGTTATGTTCGTTTAGGTTCCAATATAATGAGCATATAAGACCTAACTCCCCTCTGCCTCCTACGCAGTCATGCAGAATTCATTCAATGAAATAAACAAAAATCAGCTGATCATAGTTCACAAATTTTCTAAATTTGTTTTGCAAATAACAGGTAGGCCTCAATATTATTTTAAGAGTAATGAGCATCTCATCAATGTTTGCAGTTAAGTTAATAATAAATAGAAACAAGGGTGGAAACACGCAAATTAGCACATTACACTTAAACAAACACACAAGCATGCACACATATCGGCATATCCATGCAAGTATGTTAGATGTAAGTGTATTTGATAAGAAAGAGACATTTGGTTTCATCTAGAGTGGAAAGATGGCAATCTCATAATCGCATTTTACAGTACAAACTAGAAAGAGCAGAATTTTTTTAATTTATAAGTGGAAATTGGTAGCTTTTTAGTATTTCGAACTCAAAAGTTACAAGTATCCATCTAGGTTATTATTGTGAATTTTTCTTGCGCTTAATAAGGTTTCTAAGCCAGACATCTTGCCTGTTATTGAGATTCTTTCTCTGTAAGCGAATATGTATATACATACCATGAGAGTAGTGGTAGATGCCACTGTTCACAACTAGAGGTGGATCTACATGGGACCAGGGGGCTTCAATCTCGGCCAATTTTTTTACAAAAAAATAACTACGCATATATTTTTAGCATTAAATAAATATTTTATTTATAATAATATATTACGTCTAATTTTTATGTACATATTTTAGTATATATTAACAATATTTAACAAATACGTGGATAAAAATGACATGAATTATAAATAAAGTGGTTAAATACATACTTTTTTTCTATGTATTTGTTAACTATTAATAATAAAAATAAAATTAGAGTAGTATACTACAAAAAAAAAAATTTAAATATAAGAATCCAAATAATGTTTAAATATTTTTAAACTCAACATTATAAAAATAAAATTAAAAAAATAAGTATATGATAAGCTTCATATTAAAGTTTTTTAAGTTTATTTTTATTATATTTTATTTTAATCTAAATTTTAATTTTATCTAATATTATATTATTTGACATTTTATTTTAATAATCTTTTAGAATTTATTTGAAATTTTTTATATAAAAATTTTATTATTTTTATTATTATTAGTTATTCTTATATTGTTTATAAACATATATTTTTAAATATAGTCTTAAGCTTAAAATTATAAATCATATTTTACTTTTTACTTTTTACATTTTCATATGTTTATTTTAGTTTTAATGTCTATAAATCTTAATGTATTTGATTGAGTTGTTTATTTGCTTAGTATTTTATTCACGAATAATACTAATATTTATTAATTTGTTATATTTTTGTTTAATTTTTATTATAAATTAATTATAATATATTAACTCTATGTCTCTATTACAATATGATATGAAAAAATTTAGTGCTGAATTGAGTATAATTTATTATAACTCCTACTAATTTTTTATTTTGTAGAAAAAAAAAATTAGTCTCCCCTAATTTTTTTTCTGCCTCCGCTCGTGTTCACAACCCAACCATAATATCTCAATCACAGGTTGGCTTCATTGATCAGTGACATAATTAGTTTGAAAAGCAGTTTGTTGGATATCTTTCAAGTATTAAGATAATGTAATATCAGAATGTTGTCAAAGATGGGGAAAAAGAGAGGTCGCACTTAAAGACCAAATTGGAAAACATACCATTTTATAACGTCAACAAAGGGCTCACACCAGATGATCAACCTTCTAACGATAGCTACAATATAATGAAACTTTAGTACCGCTCAAAAAAAAATGGTAAGTAATGGTAAAAATCACGATTCCTTCATAAAGTAGTACCCAGATAGAGGAATAACCCAATAAATTCAGACACATAAGCAATAACAATGCGAATAAATTTGCCGCAATTTTAAAGCCTCTTCAGATATATATATATATCAAACTACAACACAAAAATTCTCATTTTCCACCTATATATACAAAATATAATGTTAAATAAAATTAAAGGAACTATCAGCATAAACACAAACTATAATAAATCAAACTGAATCAAAACATATTAAACAATTTCTTCAGTAACATAACTAACACTAATCAGATAAACAAAACTCATAGAATCAGATAAATTTCATGACATACACAATGACCAATCAGACCCAATACGTTCAACTCAACAAGAATGTTCCTTTATACTTGCTTAAAAATCCGCAGCAAACGAAAGAGGAAGTAAGAAAAATCAAAAGTTCCTAACTTCTTGTCCCTTTGGCCCCTTAAATTTTCTCGGCAACCAAAAAAGCAACAAATTTTACGAGTTTACGAATAAATTAAAAAATATATATATTTATATAACTCAAATGCTCAAGGGAAAATAACAAAAATTCGATTAGATTTAAAATCGAATTTAGGACAGTAATAGAATAGTAGAATACCGCTAGGCGCTAAGAGAAAGAGAAGTATAAAAGCAGTGTTCTGGAAATTCCGAGAAAACGTAGATAAGTTGGGATAATAAATAGCTAGAAGTGGCGAAGGAAGAAAGACGAGAGCAATCAGGCCATGGGGGAAAACTCCAGTGAGATGGTCTTCCGTGCTTATTATGCACGCAAGGAAGATGGATACCTTGGACTCTGGGCTTTTAGGCTTATGTGGGATTCCTTGCTTAACCCTCATTAATGAGGCCCAAATTTCTATTTTTATATGTTATTCCATATTATATTAAAAGTTTGGTGAATGAACTGCCTAAATAATCCTTCTATTTATTTACCCATTTATTTTTTACTTTTACAATAATAATATTATTATTATTATTATTATTATTATTATTTTTATATATTGAAAGTTTGGTGAATGAACTGTCTAAATAATCCTTCTACTTATTTACCCATTTATTTTGTACCAATTTTAATTTTTTATGAAAATACTTTTTTTTTATTTTATAGAATTTTATATTGAATTAAACTAAAATACTTAAATTATATTGAAAATAATTTTATGAAAATTTATAAATTATATTGAATTAAACTTTGTAACAGATAAATGTCTTTAAAAAATTAAAGAAAAAAATAAAGCAATTAAAAGGACAAAAATTAACTTAAAATAATTATAATATTTATATTTATAATAATTATGTGATTAATATGTATTAATTTTAAAAAATAATTAATATATTTAAGTTATTACAATTAAGTAACTCAAGTAAAAGTTAAGTACTATTTTTTTTTTTTTTTAGTATTAAGGTATGAAAGTATTTTACACAAGGTAGTTTGAATGGTAAGATTGTTAAGATGCAACTGTATAAGGTTATGGAAGTTATTGGATGCATGGATATAAGGTTCGGGACAGGCACTTTAATGTCAAATTCTCACCTATCATCTTTTACTACTCTTAAAAGGATATAAACGGGTTGGAGACTCTAGCAATTACTATAATATTTATGTGTGAAATGTGAATGTGTGACCCTTGAAGAAAAAAGGGTATGAAAGTGCAAAATCAACAAAATTTAGAACATTATAGTTACTATAATATATGTATTTACACATCTCAGTACTTCCCTTTTAGAAACCTCAACCTCCAAAATGTCAGTGTAAGTAGAAATAGGGGGGTCCGTACAACGTCGTTCCAGATCCACTCTCAAAACCATGTCTGCAACTTTCAGCGGCGACGAAACGGCTCCGTTCTTCGGCTTCCTAGGCGCAGCAGCGGCTCTCGTGTTCTCTTGTAAGTTGTAACCAAACCCTAAACTTGATCTGAATTTTGATTCCTTGCATACACCCGCTTCCGGGACGTGGATACATGTCAATCTGTGCTAATATACATACAATTTTTTCATTTGGATTTGTCTGGTTTCAGAGAAAAATGGGTTTTTTTTTTTTATTCTTCAATTGTAATCTATTAAGGATTTGATTTTAATTGATGCATTAACCGTTTTCTTTTTAAATAACAATTTATGCATTAACTTAATCATGGGAATAATAATATGTGCTCGACCGAACCCGATGTATCTGTTTTTTTTTTTTTTTTTTTTTTTTTTAAGTGAGCGAGTGTTAGTCGTGGAAATTGAATGATTTTATAAAAAAATAGCATTTTAATATTCAGTTATTTATTTGAATTTGGAATGAACGCAGATCAGAGGATTGATTTCGTGGTTATTGATCTGATTCTAGTTAGTGTGTATTATCCATAATTAGAAGCTAGAACAGGATCTCGATCTTATATAAACTATTTGTCTTGGTTAATGTCAATTGGTTAGCCAGCGCAGTAAATAAATCCCATTCCGTTCTGATGGTATTGGCTTTAATATTATTGGAACCTCAATATTTGTGGCCTCAAACAATGGAACAGAATAATTGGATTCACAGGTGAATCCAATTATGTAGAAGAGGCTAATAGATCCTTGTAACTTGGTGCCTTAAGTAGTTATAGTTAATAAGTTGAAGTTAACCCGCTTTGCGCCCCTCTACTTTAAGGCTATGGGCCTGTAGCACGTGGGAAATTTGTGTCATCTTTTGAGACAATCTTATTGTTGGATTTTCTGCTCAGGTATGGGAGCTGCTTATGGCACAGCAAAGAGTGGTGTAGGTGTGGCCTCTATGGGTGTGATGAGGCCTGAGTTGGTGATGAAGTCTATTGTTCCAGTCGTTATGGCTGGAGTTTTGGGTATTTATGGCCTTATCATTGCTGTTATCATCAGTACTGGTATTAATCCTAAGGCCAAACCCTATTATCTTTTTGATGGATATGCACATCTATCTTCTGGTCTTGCTTGTGGTCTTGCTGGGCTTTCAGCTGGAATGGCAATTGGGATAGTTGGTGATGCTGGTGTCAGGTATAATTTTGATCCTTAAGAATCCCCGTCATCTTTTATCCTTATTGTTGGTTGACACAAATAAATACTCGATTGAGACTTTGCATATTGTCTTAAATTTTATTCATGTTTGTTCTCTTGAGTCAATGTCTTAAACTTGCAGAGCCAATGCACAGCAGCCAAAGCTTTTTGTTGGGATGATCCTCATTCTCATCTTTGCTGAAGCTCTTGCCCTATACGGCCTGATTGTTGGCATCATATTGTCTTCTAGATCTGGACAGTCCAGAGCAGAATGAGAAGGGCCAGTGCTGCCACTTATTCTTTAATCTCTTGTTATGTTACTTCAAGAATGAACATATTTATATTCTTCTTAGATAATGTTAATTGGAAAGTGCTTTCTTGAGTAGCATATCTGTTGAACTGACTTCGCTTCCAGTCGTTTTTGAGCTTCAAATGAAAATCTTGCGTGTAGTAGTCAATTAGTCATAGTTTTTTTTTTTTTTTTTTAATTCCGGTCTTCAAAAGCAAAATGAAACAAAATTAAAGTATTTAGATCAAAGTCCTAAGAAAAGTTGGTTATTTTTCAACTACTCAATCTTCATTTTCTTTTTTCTTTTTTTTCCTTTCCCTCTCTGCAATTTCGTTCTTCCTGGCTTTGAAAAGAGAGATAAATAAGTGCGTAAATTGCCTTCCCTGCCAAATTATCACAAGAAATTTAGAATAGTTTGTCAAGTAGAAGAAAGTATTATTGAAACTACAAGTGTCTACAACATATCAACAAATTTCTTGTAGATTACCAAACTTACAGGGAAATTTAGAATAGTTTGTTAAGTAGAAGAAAGTATTATTGAAACTACAAGTGTCTGCTACATTTCAACAAATTTCTTGTAGATTACAAAACTACACCAACATGTTTTGTTAGTTGTTTTATTAAACAATTTAATATTCTGTGTGGTTTTTTTCATTTTTTAGTACGGTGGATAAAATTTATTTTTTCCATTTTAATTAACAAAATTCAAACCACATCAAATAAAAAATAATAATAATAATAATTTAAAATACTCTATGAAACTACTCTGTTTTTTGGAAAGGAGAAAGTAGAAACTACTCAGTTGAGGGCCACATTTTTGATCTGGTACCAAGCCGGTTAATTATTATATAGACATTTTATTTACTTGAAGGAGAACTAAAAGAGTATTAGGTATTAAAATTAAATAACATATCAACAATGATATGAGATCATTGTATTAGTGTTAAAGTGTGAGACCCATTATAACAATGATATGAGAACCAAGTCAGGTACAAAAAAGCCCAGTAAAAGCATCATCATTATTATTATTATTATTATTATCTGTTTATCAGTTAAAGCGTTATTTCCTTTTCTTTTATTTATTATTTTGTCATCCTTTAATTACTATTCAATGAACTTTTTGTATTCTAGGTTAAATAATGTTCTATTCTCTAATGAGGTCAGAAATTACTGGGACAATGTTGTCCGCTTTTAAACATGGGAGTAAATAGTATCTGATTTAATTATTTGTACCTTCTTCTGAGGGAAATTTAATAATTTATATTTATCTCTGCAAACTCTTTCATTAAAGATGATTACTGATTCACTCAGAAATCTCATTACAGTGTATATATTTATCTATATATTATTTTTTATTTTTAAAAATTTTATCTTCAATTTTTTACTTTATTTACAAAATTATTCTTATTATTTATTTTATTTATTTAATAATTAATATATAATGACTACATTATCTTATTATAAAAAATAAGATTGTAAGACTCTTATATATAATTTACTCTTTTTACTAAGAAGACCTACATAATTTAAAATATATAATTATACATTTAAATTAATTTTTTTCTTTTTAAATATCTTATTATTATATATATATTTACCTATGTATCATTTTTTATTTTAGACGATTTTATCCTCAAATTTTTTCTTTAATTATAAAATTATTGTTATTATCTATTTTATTTATGTAATAATTAATTTATAATAATTACATTATTTTATTATAAAGATAAGATTATAAGACCCTTATTTATAATTTATTTTTTTATTAAGAAATCCTACATAATTCAAAACACACAATTATACATTTGAATTATTTTTTTAGGTTTTAAATTATGGGTTAAAAAATAATAATAATAATAATAATTTTTATTTGAACAATTTTGTCATCAAATTTTTACATTAACTATAAAATCACCATTACTATTATTTTCACTTTAATTTTTTATACTATAAATCTTATATAAATTAAAATACATATTTATTTTTAAAATAATAATACTTTTCGTAATGAAAAAAATTGACAAATCATTTAAAATTAATTATTTTATTATTATTCATAATTTTATTTATTTAGTATAAATATTATAATAAACTTATTTATTGTTTAATTTTTTTACAATAAATCAACATAACCTAAAATATACAATTCACAATTGAATTAAATTTTTTTTTTTAAAATAATGGGTTAAAAAAAATAAGGCAAACAAATAAAGAAAGAAGAAAATTGAAAAGTAAAATATATATTTATTTTCAAAATAATGACAATATTACAATTAAAAAAAATTGACAGAATCAATAAAATTTATTACTAAAATTATCGATATATTAATATTATTTATTTAATTATAATAATTTTATTAAATTATAATTTTATTTCATCAATTATAAGAGTTATTTTTTTATAATATATGAACATTAATTACTTTATAATTAAAATTTACTATTATAGATATATAATGTAAATTTTTTTATGCTCTAGATAATTTTTTTCTTGTGATGATTAATTATTTTTGTAACTTTTTTTTTTTTTAAATTTTGAGTTTTAAAATTAGTCTTGAAGTTTTAAAACCTAAAATAAGGTTTTTTAAAAATTAAGTATTTGTTTAATTTTTAGTACTTTATTTTTTAAAGAAATTAATAAATACACATTTTAATATCACACAAAAATATAACCAAAAAAAAAAAAAGCAAAATATAACACCTGCTAAACACGTGCATTTTACTAGTGTATATGTATATATATATATTAGTTAAAAATACTTACACGTGAATTATTTTAATTATTTTAATTTTTGTCTTTAGTTAATTTTTACTATATATTTAAAATTAATTTTTTAATATTTTTAAATTAATTATGAAAGTAAAAAAAAATATTTAAAGTTTTTATTGAATGTAGTAATAATAATATGATTAGAGTCCTTATTGAATATATTAAACATCATATAATTAGAGTATTTGTTAAATGTGATAATTATCATATAATTAGAATCTCTATTAAATGTAATGTTTATTTTATTTTTATATTTAGATATCTTATTTAATGTGATAATAAATTTTAAAGAATAATTAATATTAATAGTTTAAAATATACGGATAATTTATATAAAAAAATATATTAGACTAATAATTTAGGTTTTTAATAATTAATATTAATAGCTTAAAATATAAAAATAATTTAAAAGAAAAAAAAAAAAAGTAGGCACGTGTTTTATACTTTATATATATATATATATATATATATATATTAAATGTGCCAGCTACTAGTGAATCGGATCGGAAGAATTAGAAGGAAGTAGATGTATCATTTATAACCAGACAAAAAATAGGTCATTGCAATTGATTATTGAGAATGGGAGTGACATTGAGATATAGCCTTTATCTTGTTTCCACGTACGCTAATATTTGGCCTCAATGAGATAAACTTTATCTTGTTTCCACGTACACTAATATTTGGCCTCAATCAACAAAACCATATATCTTCAGCTCTGGACCATTATTTATTATTATGTTTGGCACACAGCACATTATTGTTATTAGTCTTTTACTAGTAACTAATTCATGGCTAGCTTCAATTGGAAGTTGGGACCAACAATGGTCCTCTCCTCTACTTCCCCGTTTCACCATTTGTCTTCTTTCTATGTCAATGACTCAAAATTAGTCTTCTCTTTTTCTAATACCACAAGTACAAAAAAACGTGTTTTCATTATAAAATACTTTTTACACTCCATTGACTCTTTTAACCCCCAAAATTAGGAACATTATTTGATATTAGACAACTACTAATTAATTTTATCTAATTTGATTCATACATTATACAATTTTTTTTTTTTTTTTTATCTAATTTATTCCGTATAATATTATAACCAAAACTACTCATATTTTCAAATATCACTGTAAATATTTATTCGGAAAATGAAATAATAACATAATATAAAAATCATTAAAACCTTTTTCTTCACATTTTTTATTTATTTATAATTTTTTAAATATAACTTAAAAAATAAAATAATAAGAATAATATAAAAAGCCACTAATTTTTTTTTTTTTAATACTAGAAGAACTTGACTTAAAACGGATATAGATTAGAAGACAGTAATTTTTTCTTGTTTTTTAAATCAAGTTTTTTCTAATTTTAAAAAACAAAAAAGATATGCCATTTTTTATGAGTTCAAATGTTATGTCCCAAATAATTCGATGTTCTCTCTATTACTTAGAGCAAAATTGACCATGTATTTTTTTTTACGTAAAATAATTTTGCTTCTTATATCTATGTGTTTTACATTTCCATTAACTCCAAGCATCTATTACTTGAAAGAAAATAATTTTATATTAATTAAAAAATAAATAAACTAAATTTTATTTTTTAATGTTTGGCTTTAGTAAAATTGTGTAACGGATAAGAAAGAAAATTGTTTTATATAAATAAAGCAATACATGTAATATAATTCTTGATTCAAGTGAGAAAGAGATGCAGACAATTTAGAACAAATATCTGCACCTTTTTATTTTTATTTTTTTGTTAAATGAGGACAAGAGTCGTAAATTTCACGTGCATTTGCTCCATCACGTTCCTTGAAACTTGAAAGTCACAAACGTGTTGGTTCAATTGAAGAGAAAAGCAGGTAACACGGTAATTGCGGAAGCACAGAGTTGGGTAGATCTGGCGTTGTGCAGAACCGGAGTCCGGATATACCCACACCAGTTACCAATCGGCCTCAATTTATTATAGGGTGAGGTGGCCTTAGCTTATTTGTGCATTTAATTTATTAAATTATAAGTGTTTTTATTTATTTATTTATACATAAAAATGTATTAATTAAAAAAATATATATTATACTAAATTTTTTTTATTAAAATATTATTATTTTATATCAAATGATTAATGTATTAAATGAGTTTAATGGTAAAAACTAAAATAATATAAATATTAAAATCAACAATAATAATATTAGAATATAAAATTATTTAAATATATATTTTAATTTAAATAAACAGTACAACACACAAATATTAACGTGTTTTCATACTAATTATTATTTTACTATAGTTAAAAAATAATAATATTTTAATATAAAATTATTAAAATAATATATTTTTTTTTTAATTAATTCATTTTGTTTCCATAATTAATGAATTTAATGACACAATTTTTAATTTAAAAAATTAAATAATATAAATGACAGTAATTTAAAAAACTTATATGATATTTTTTTTCTTTATTGCTAAGTTCATTTTTTTTTTATTTTGTAATACACTAAATTCATTTGAAATATTTTTTTTAAGAAAAAACTAAACTTCATTAAAGAAAAAAAATTTAAATGAAAAAACTCAATCCATCACCCACTAGTTCAATAACAGGTGGCCAGAGATGTCCTACAAATAATGATATATTTAAAAGTAATTTCTCACCCCCATAAACTAAATTAGGAGTGACATTAATAGCAAAAATGTAAATATTAAAAGCAAAAGAAAACAAACATTTATTTAAAACATTAGGTCTGAAAGCACATGTTTTGTGCAAGAAACGCATACCATTTGTTAAATAATTATATTATTTAATGTTAATTAATTATATTTAAGTATTATTATTATTATTAAATAAATTTAACATATAAATAATAATTGTCAAAATATCAATATAAGTTTGCAATATTTTTATCTATGTAAATTATAAAAATATTTTCATAATATTTATTAGTTATAATTAAAAATAACTTAATTAAAATTTTATTAAAAATAATTTAAACTTTATAGTGATCTTAATTTAACACATATTTAAAGATGTCAAAATTTATTATTAATTAAGGAAATATTTGTTAATTTTTAATAAAATTTGAAAGCAATGAGAAAAACAATGAATTAGAAATTACTAGAATTGGAAACAGTAAGAATTAAGTTTAAACTTATTTTTGTTGTATTTTCTTATAATATTACACAATTAGAATAAAAATAATTGTTTATTGAAACCATGGTTAATGCAATTGTAATTATTTTGACTAAAATGAAAAATATAAATTAGTAAAATAAAAAAGGAAAAAATAAATATTTAAACATGTAAATTATTGTATATTTTATTTATTATTATTCATGTTGTTATTATATGTATAATTTTAACTATTCTTAAATCACATTTTATTATTATGTGTTAATATATAATTTATATATAAATAATTACATGAGATAAAATAACTAATGCATAAGTTATTATATCTTAAATATTAAATCTGTATCAATTATTATATGGCTTATATTCACATATAATATTATTGAATATATAGGTAAAATATTAAAAGAATTAAAACAAAATAAAAGAAACCTAATAAATAAGGAAAAGACAAACAACAATTGAAAAAAAAAAAAAAAAGGCAAAAGGAAAAAAATTGGGACTATAATATTTAGTTTGAATTTATATCTTAACACATAACAATAAGTAATAATTTTTATATTTTAATTTAAGTGCATGATATAATTATTTTTAAATTTTTTAATGCATTAAATTAAATATTTTTTGTAAAGTAATAAATATATATTTTATTAAAATAATTATATATAAAATTAGTTGAATATATTTAATTAATTGTAAAATTAATTAAATAAATGTGTATATATAAAAGTGAAGATTTATATTTTGATCATACATTTTTTTTGTGTGTGTATTTAAAAAACGGCTTTCGTGTTAGATGCGCGTCAATGAATATTTTTTGTTTTTAATTTAAAATAAATTAAAAGAAGGTGATAAGACAAGAAAAAAATATTTTAATTATTATCATTATTCAGTGATCGAAGAGATGTCAACGTGACAACATCGGAAGGGTCCAATTTAAGAGATTCTCTGGGGATAAGTTTTTGTCCACATGAAACTGCTACTTTTAGGCTTAATCAATCTTCGTGGTCTGTTAGAAAGAAAAGAAAGAAAAAATAAAAATAAAAATAAAAATCAATCTTGTCACAAATTATTTGTACCATCAGTTCAAATATATTAACTTTTTTTTAATATCAAATAATTGTGCTTTTAGACATCAACTTTTACAAATGAACGTTAGCATTAACATCTATAACTTAATTGGATGGAAAAAAAATTATATGAAAAAATCAAAGTTAAAAAATTAGACGAGTTAGTTCAGATGATAAGTTATCTGGACGTACTGTATTAAAATATTGAATTTTGTTGGACAATGATGTATATAGATTGGAAATTTAGAGCATGCACTTTGCATGAGTCTTTCACTAATTCTAGACGATTATATCTCTTTTGAAGTTGGGTCTCACTCAATGTCAATGACCTATGATGTATAAGCATAGTATGCAAGTGTATGATGACTGTTCTATCTTTTATTTATCGCCTTATCTTGATAAGATATTTTTTAATAAAAATAATAATAATAAAAAATAAATAAACAATAAATTTAGAAACTTTAATTTTTGTTTATAACAGTTGACATATACTAAAAGAAAACCTTTTATTAGAACAATGGTAAAAATAAGATAGAAATTTATTTTAATAATATTTTTGAAAGAAATGTAATAGTTGAATAATATATTTAAAATATTAATTAGAACAATGGTAAAAATAAGATAAAATTTATTTTAATAGTATTTTTGAAATAAATGTAATAGTTCAATAGTATATGTCAGTATAACTAATTATATGAAAACAAATGCAGCCAGGCGCGGAGGATGGTGAGGGTTGGATGGGGCTGTAGTTTCGACCAATTTTTTTATAAAAAATTAATTATGTGTATATTTTTAATATTAAATAAATATTTTATTTATAATAATATATTGTGTATAATTTTTATGTACATATTTTGAAATATATTAACAATATTTAACAAATACATGATTAAAAATGATATAAATTGTAAATAAAATAGTTAAATATATATATATATACATATATATATATATATATATATATATTCATGTATTTGGTAGCTATTAGTAATAAAAATAAAATTGTAGTCATATATTATGTGAAAATTCTTCTTAAATGTGATAATCCAAATTTTTTTTTTTAATATTTAACTTTAAATTCAACATTATAAAAATAAAATTAAAAAAAATAAATATATGATAAACTTCATATTAAAATTTTTAAGTTTATGTTTATCATATTTTATTTAAACTAAAATTTTAACTTTATCTAGTATTATATTATTTGACATTTTATTTTAATAATATTTTAGAATTTATTTGAAATCTTTTTATATAAAAAATTTATTATTTTTATTATTATTGGTTAGTGTTATATTATTTATAAACACATTTTTAAATATAGTCTCAAACTTAAAATTCTAAATTATATTGGGAAAACAACAGAAATAACACCCCTTGAAACTTATAATAAAAAAACTAGCACCTCTTATGTTCAAACTTATATTTTCACAATTTAAAAAAATGATTAATATGTCATTTTTCTTTAAACACTCGTTCAATTAAAATTGAACGACGATAATTTAGACCTGTTCAATATTTAATGTTAAAATTGAACGTTCAATATTATAGGAGTGCTAACTTTGTATTACAAGTTTTGGGGGGTTATTTTTGGTAATTTTTTAATCATATTTTACTTTTTATATTTTTATTTTAGTCTTAACAACTATAAATTTTGGTGTGTTTAATTGAGCTTTCTATTTGCTTAAATTTTTTAGTTAATACATTTATTTATTCATGAATAATACTAATAATTATTAACTTATTATATTTTTGTTTAGTTTTTGTTATAAGTTAATTATAATGTGTAACTTTATATTTTTTGAGTTCTAATAACTTTATATTTTTTAAGCTCTAATTTTATATTTCTATTATAATATGATATAAAAAAATTCAGTATTGAATTAAGTATAATCTATTATAACTCTTACTATTTTTTTACTTCGTATAAAAAAAATTAGCCTCCCCAATTATTTTTTTCTGGCTCTGCCCTGAATGCAGTAGTCCTAAATGTATAGTTTATTGAGTAATGAGTTGGATCGTTTTTTGTCTGTTTGATTGATTTGGAAGGCTTGAAATTTTTGGGTGCATGGCAGCAAGAATATGGATTGCTAGTGGAATTATGTAATTTCCCTCAGTGGTTGGTAGACAACACCTATTTTGTAATTCGAGTCAATTTGATATCCTTTACTGGAACTCTCACCCGCGTGGTGGGAGATTATCCTTAGTGGTTGGTGGTAGACAACATCTATCTTGTGATTCGAGTCAATCGGGTATCCTTTATTGGAACCCTCATTCGAGTGGTGGAAGATTAACACAAAATACTACTTGGGATCATGATGGTTGTCTTATAGAAGCACTGATATACAGAATTCTTCATGTTGTAAGCCATATTGCTGCGAAGTTACATGCCTTGCGAGAAGGAGCAAAGTCAACTTTTGAGATGGATGTATGACATGTTGTAATTTTTAGTGATTTGTTGAATGTTGTCCTTAGATTGTAGTTTACTTATGAAGATTGCTCGCAGTTGGGTCTACTAGTGGGTGATGTTTTACGTTATCTACAATTTATGACTTCTTTTTGTATAATTTTTGTTGCCAAAAGTGCTAATTTAATTGCTCATTATTTAGTCGTTTGTGCAAATTATTATTTGATATAACATTATGTGTATTGTGATTTATGTCTTATAATAATTAATCTAAGGTGGTGTTTAGTTGGCTATAATAAGACATGTAATGTAATCAATTCAGCTTATTATAATGTTTGATTTCTTTAAAAAAATGTAATGTAATGTAATCAATTACATCTCTTTAAGGAATTAGCATTACACAATCAAACACAAGGAATTACAATTACATAATGTAATCAATTACACTGCTTCCACTTCACCCGTTCGCGATTTTTTTTTTTTTGCCATCGTTCATCCTTGTTCCTGCGCAGCCATCTTCGTCCAGCACCTGCGCTGGCATCGTCATTGTCCCGTCCGGCTGGCCTCGTCCTCCAACTCGTGGGTGTTCTAAGTCGCGTCGCCGTCCAACCTGTTGTCGTCGTCCAGCTCGCGTCTTCCCGTCCAGCCGTCGTGCGCTAGCTCGCGTCCTCTCGTCCACTTCACACGATTGTGCTTTTTTTTTCTTCTTAAATTGCATTTTTTTTTGTTGCACTTTTTTTGCTGAATTAATTTTTGTTGTTATTAATTTATGTGATTAATTAAAATTTATTAATTGTTGTTACTTTTTTCGTTATAATTAATTTTTTTTGCTGAATTAATTTTTGTTGTTGTTAATTTATGTAATTAATTAAAATTTATTAATTGTTGTGATTTTTTTTTTTCTATTCTATTATATTACAGTTGTCAAACTAAACACTGTAATACTTGATTCATTTTTTGATTACAGTTACTAAACCAAACACTGTAATAGTAATACTGATTCTTTTACATTTCATTTTATTACGATTACGATTACGATTACATTCAGCGAACCAAATGCATCATAAGTATTCATTTTAACAAAATTCGGTTGTAATTTTATTTGAGTAAACAGTGCATTATTTAAAAATAAAAATAAAAAGTACATAAAAATTTGAATTCATATTTGATATAATATTGAGCAACACTTTAACAGATTACAAAAAAATATTTTTGTGTACGAGATAAACAATCATGTTATGATTTATATTGGATTAAAAATTTGAACTTTTAGGTTTTTTACTAATAACATCATAATTTTATCAACTAGTTTACCAAAACAACTCAGTGCAATCAATAGAATAATAGATAATAGGACTCAATTAAGATAATTAATTTACAAATTTACGTTACATCTTTTATTGAATTGACAAAAGTTAAAAGAAATTAATAAATATATGATTATTCGTGAAAATTATAGCCTGTTAATTTTTTAGTAGGAACTAGACCTTCTAAATAAATGTTTCAAAAATATATTTCGTTTTCATTATTTTATTTACCTTTAATGATATTTAAATATAAAAAATTTAATAAATAATAAGATATTTATTCATAAAATATTTACTAAATATCATCTTAAATAATTATTTAGTATAAAATTAAATGATATAAAATAACAATTACAATTATTAAATATTTTTGTACTTCAATCAAATCTTAAAAAACAAATATATAATAATTTGATATATAAGAAAATACAAATAATTATGCTCTTCTAGTCTTCTTCTCTTATTAGTTTGTGGGGAAAGTCATTAGTACGTACCCCTAAACTTTTTGCCCTTTTCTAAATAAAAAATAAATTTCGTGGGATCGAATATCATTAGTGAGTGGGTTTAACGTTTTTTAAAGTAAAAAAAAGTTATTAGTACGTGGCAAGATCATTGCCGTTGGTGGGAGAACAGAGTCGAACGTAAGAAACTTCCTACTGGTTTCCTAAAGCTCGACCATACTACCAGTGAATTATTGCGACATTTAATCTATGGGGTCGTCGAAGTCGTTTTATTTGTATTAAATAAATTTTTTAATAATTTTATTTTTATGATAAATATTGATGTGACTCTTTTTATAAAACTAAAATAATTAAATTATTTTTTTAATATTAAAATATTATTTTATTATAAATATTTTAAATAATAAAGATAATTTAATAGAAATAAATTTATTATTTTATTTTAATAATTTAAAATTTAATTTAACAATACAATATTCTATATTGTATTTTTTTTATATATCGTATTTTTATCAAAATTATAAACTTTATAATATAAAAAATGGGAGCTATACATATAAAAAAAAATTACAAAATTAGTGGGGTTAGAATCACACAAATAAATTCTCAAAATTTCATAGATGGAATTGTTGCCAAATTCTAAGGAATACAATAAAGATGCATAATTCAATTTATAGTACAAAGAGAACATATTAGTGTGGTTCTAATGCCACTAGTCTTTTAATTTTAATATGTGTAGTCCCTATTTTTGTTTTTATAAAGTCTACAATTTCGATATAAATACGATACATACAGAAAAATGCGATACAAAAAATATTAAAAAATATATATATTTTCTTAAAATATAAAATTTATAATAAATTTGATTAAAAATAAAAAAAATTATTTATATTAAATTATATTTATATTTATTTCATAATTTTTTATTAATAAAATAATATTTATTATTAAAAAATAACTAAAATATTTTATTTTTATAAAAAATAATTTAAATATTTTTTACAAAAATAAAATAATTAAAATATTTACTTAAAATAATGACTCTTAAATCAGTCAATCCTTTAATCTAACCACCTTGTTCTCGTCCTGTAATACTCGAAAGACTCTTGAGATGAGATATCACTTCTGGGGCTTAATGGGTCCCACTGAAATCATTCCACGCGGCAACTCGACGTTGATCAATCATTGCCTTCCAGTGGACTCTTCTATTAGAAATTCAAAATCAGAGACTGAAATATTTTTAATGATTTATAAATAATTTTTAATAAAATTCCGAATTAACAAATCATTGATCGGTATGGCACTATGGCCGCCAAAATTTGAAATCGAAATATGATTAATTATTAGATATTTATATTTTTTAATAAATTACTATACTAATACTACATTATATCATAATGTCATATTATCACATATTTTAAAATTAATAAATAATTTTTCATATCTTACAAAAAAAAAAAAAAAATTATAAGTTTGATCCGTACTAAACTAATGTGCTGGCATATGGTAAGGATGAAACATAAATTTACATTCATTTCTTACTATATATATTATGTTATTTTATTAATTATTTTTTTAAAAAAATAATTTTAATATATATATATCATAAAATAAAAATTTATGGATATAAAAATAAATAAAAATTTGTGTCTTATTAATATTTATGTACTGTTATATAACTTGTTTGCTTTTCCAACATAATTTACATATATATCATTAAATTTTATTAAAACATTAATTACTTTGGAATAACTAAAGAAAACAAGTATTAAAAATATTGATTGTCCCGACAAGTCCCGACAAGTCATGACGATTGAAGAAAGAAGTGAAGATAAAAGATGTGTTGACAAGTCTTACAACTTCAAATAATATAATAGTTTAAATTTATAATTTTAATCTTATTATTCTATAAAATAACACACTTTAATATTAAAAAAAAAAAGTTAATTTTATATTAATTTTAAAATACATATGATATTATAAATTAGGTAGAATTTATATATTTATAAATAAAAATGCAATAGAATGTAATTTTAGTAAAAATAGATAGAATTTTTCAAAAAGTTACTAGGCTGTCAATTGTCATAACCCTTATACCATATTAAAAATGTTTTTTTTTTTTTAATCTTATATCCACTCTAATATACATTCAGTATCTTTTTGAGCGATAAGATGTTTTTCAAAATGATATCATTTATTAAATTTATTCTATAACCATCAAACATGCATAAAATGATTGTAATTGTATTTAAAAAATTAAATAATAATTTATATCATAATTTATGTATAAAATTATGATTGATCAAACCATAAATTAATTAAAAAATTTGGCAAAATTTTTATGACATATACTAAATAAATGTTTGTTATATACGTACTGATGAAATCATTATTTAACTAACATTTTGCTTTTAAAAAATTAGAATTACTCCCACCCAAATTATATTTATTAATACGAGCTACGCTGCTTGTATGAAATTAATCGAGTTCCGAATAATAATTTATTCACTCTCTCACTCCACTTATTAACATTGTATTAATATAAGCTCCAAATTATATATATATATATTTTTATTAATATATGTATTATTAATAAAAAGTTAAAAAATAAATTTAATTTAAATATAAAGATGAGCTCCAAATATATATATATATATATATATATATATATATATATATATATGTATTATTAATAAATAATTAGTCAATTGCAACATATATATATTATATATTAATAACACAAAAGTTAGTATAAAAAAATGATAAAAAAAATTTATACTGTTATTTATAAGCCCCTATGACTCTGTAACGAATTTTTTTTATATACATAAGACATATTGATAATTAAATACACCTTAAAAAAAAAAAAATTCAAATTTTTTGACCTCTATAATTTAATATTTAATATTTTTTTATCTTCCATATTCAATATCTAATTTATATATATATATTTTCTACTATATTTATAATTTATATACATCTATCATGTAAAACAAATTCTCCACTATAACGGATCTTAGCAAAAAAGAATTATAACATACGGTATATAACTCTTACTTTTCAATAAATTACGCTAAGTGTAAAACATTATAAAGATGGACAAAGAAAATGTGCCAAAAAAAAATGCTAAAGATGGGCCCACAGCCCAACCAATAAAATTGAACGAGCTTAACCCACCAAAATCCTATATAAACGAGGGTCTTCTTTCGTGCAAATATAGCCAGCTTTAGACGAATTCTATGAATCCTGTTCTCTTTATACTTTATCTCTCTTCCTCGTAAAAAATCAGCTGTTTTCTGCACTTCTCCTCAAAATCTCCGATCCTTTCTCTAACCCTATTTTCCCTAATTCTTTCATTCACAAAACCAATTCCATTTTTCTCTCTGCTCTGCATGTTGGGTTACATTCTCGTTTCCTAATTCCTTATGGCCTGACATTTTCCCATCAACCAAACACACCTACCAAACACAGACAATTATTCCTGAGTGTTAGGCGTGGGGATTTCGAAGTTCTCTGACAGGGAGAGAGAAAAGGGTTTCTACAGTTTCCGTACATCTCTTTACTGCTTCTTTTGAGGGGGTAGCCGAGGCCAAGGCCTCGGCGGGTTCTAAAGCCCCCACCTTCACAAACGAAACACATTCCATAGAAATTATTAGTCCTTACCCAAATCTTAAAATCAAAACCCTAACCCTAAGATTTCTTCTTCTCCTCTTAATTCTTTTATTCTTTTGATCGCCAGCTGAAGAGACCATGCCGGTTTTGGCTTGTCACGTAGACCCTGCTATGGCTCCTCCCGGCTACGCCTTCTCAGCCGCTGCCGATACATCTCTTCTTTTTCCGGCCCCGATTTCCGGCATACCTTCGGTGAATACCACTACCGCCACCCTCGAGACTACCCTTTGGTCTCCTACTCTTTCTTCCGCTCTCTATAGAGTCGATGGGTGGGGATTTCCATACTTTGCGGTTAACTCCTCTGGACATATCTCCGTAAAGCCTCATGGTGATTCCACTCTGCCTCATCAGGAAATTGATTTGCTCAAGATTGTTGAGAAGGTTTCAGATCCGAAATCTATTGGCGGACTCGGTATGCAACTTCCCCTTATTGTTCGCTTTCCTGATGTGTTGAGAAACCGCCTTGAGTCTCTCCAATCAGCCTTTGAATTTGCGGTTCAGTCCCACGGTTATGAGAGTCATTATCAAGGTGTTTATCCGGTGAAATGTAACCAGGATCGCTTTGTTGTTGAGGACATTGTGAGATTTGGATCCTCCTTTCGGTTCGGATTGGAGGCCGGGTCAAAACCGGAGCTTTTGTTAGCTATGAGCTGTTTGTGTAAGGGTAACTCAGAATCACTTTTGATTTGTAATGGATTTAAAGATGCTGAGTACATTTCATTAGCTTTGGTGGCTAGAAAGCTTGCTTTGAATACTGTTATTGTTCTGGAACAAGAAGAAGAACTTGACTTGGTGATTGAATTGAGCAAAAAATTGTCCCTTCGTCCCGTAATTGGTGTTCGTGCAAAGCTGAGAACGAAGCACTCAGGCCATTTTGGATCGACTTCAGGCGAAAAAGGGAAGTTTGGGCTGACCACAACGCAGATATTGCGTGTGGTGAAAAGGCTAGAGCAGTTGGAAATGCTTGATTGTCTACAATTGATGCATTTTCATATTGGGTCTCAAATCCCCACCACTGCTTTACTTGCTGATGGGGTGTCTGAGGCTGCACAGGTCTATTGTGAATTGGTCCGTCTTGGTGCGCAAATGCAAGTTATTGACATTGGAGGTGGTCTGGGTATTGATTATGATGGATCAAAATCTAGTGATTCTGATGTATCTGTGAGTTATGGACTTGAAGAGTATGCTTCTGCTGTTGTTCGTGCAATACAGTGTGTTTGTGACCGTAGGTCAGTGAAACACCCTATTATTTGCAGTGAAAGTGGAAGAGCTATTGTCTCTCACCATTCAGTTCTGATCTTTGAAGCTGTATCTACTAGTAACTATGGTGGTCCTGCCATGACTGCACTTGGGTTGCAGTACTTTGTTGAGGGTCTATCTGATGATGCTCGTGCTGATTACCGAAACCTATCAGCTGCTGCTATTAGAGGTGAGTCTGAGGCTTGTTTGTTTTATGCTGATCAGTTGAAGCAACGTTTTGTTGATCAATTCAAGGAAGGTTCCTTGGGTATTGAACAATTAGCTGCTGTTGATGGGTTCTGTGAATTGGTCTCTAAATTGATTGGAACTTCGGATCCAGTCCGTACCTTCCATGTCAATCTCTCTATTTTCACTTCAATTCCTGATTTCTGGGGAATCGGGCAGTTGTTTCCTATTGTTCCCATTCATCGTCTCGAAGAAAGGCCATCAGTGAGGGGAATTCTATCCGATTTGACTTGTGACAGTGATGGGAAGATCAACAAGTTCATTGGTGGGGAGTCTAGCTTGCCATTACATAAACTGGAAGGCAATGGCAGTAGTGGAAGGTACTACTTGGGGATGTTCTTGGGCGGTGCTTATGAGGAGGCGCTTGGTGGAGTTCACAATCTGTTTGGTGGCCCAAGTGTTGTTCGGGTGCTGCAGAGTGATGGTCCCCATAGCTTTGCGGTGACGCGAGCCATGCCAGGACCGTCTTGTAGTGATGTACTCCGGGTGATGCAGCATGAGCCAGAACTCATGTGTGAGACCCTAAAGCACAGGGCTGAGGAGTGTAGTGGGCATGAAGATGATGGGATGGCCAATGTTGCACTTGCTAGCAGCTTGACTCGTTCATTCCACAACACGCCTTATCTTGTGGCATCTTCGTGCTCTTTGACTGCTATCAATAATGATGGTTTCTACTACTGCAATGAGGATGATGATTACAATTCTTCTGCTTTTGATTATTCTGGTACTGGTGAGGAAGAGCAGTGGTCCTATTGCTTAGCTTGAGGATTTAGATTATTATGTTAGCACGCACATTCCCATTTCCCTTCTGAATGATCGGTTTGCCTTTGGGTGGTTGTTGGTCATTTTTATGAAACGTTAATTATCTTTGTTAAATGTCTTTATATTTTCATGCAGAGCAGAGGATGTAACAAATAATACACAATTCCCTTGTGTTTTTATGATAAAGATTGAAGTGTGGGATGATGGGAGTCACCGAATTTATGGTTTTGTATGTTCGGGATCTTTGAATGCCCCCTTTTAGTCTTTTATGTCTTATGTATCCTAGTAAAACTTTTCTTCAGACTTCAGTATCAATAAGATGGTAATGATCATTAACGTTTTTGGCTCTTTAGAATTGATTGCTAATTTGCCTTTATTCTAATGGTTTTATGCTTCTTTGATGGACGTGAGAACAGTAGCATATTCTCAATTTGGAATTCTATAGGCTGCTCTTAGTGTTGACTGTTCCTTGTATTTGCAAATTTGGACAAACAAAAAAAAAAAAAAAAGATTTTAAATTGTGCATAATTTTTCTACAGTACATAGTTGTTAGTAATTTGTATATAGCTTTTATGTATAATATAGCTTTAAAAAAGTGTAATTTTGTGTCTTATTATTATTATTTTTTGCATGAATTTAAAACACCTAGTATAATAAAATAAAATAATATTAAAGTTCAAAGCACCTATAATTTCGAGCCTCAATACTAGTTTTGTCCAACTTCTACTCTTATGAGTAGAGGAATTAGTGGGATTTTGAATTCAAAACACCTACAAATTCTACGGCCTTTCTTCACATTTTATTGACAATGAGATCGTGCAGTAGCCTCAAGACATATTTGTGGTGAAGATTGGGTACGGGTACAAATTGTAATGCTTTTTACTAATTTATTATTGTTCTTACTTTCTTATATATATATATATATATATATGGGATGTAAATTCAAAACAGAAAGCTCGTTGAAGAAATATCAATCCTTCAAATAGATGTAGTTATAAAAAAGCTAGAATCATAGTTTAAAAAAAAATGATATTTTTAGAATAGTATTTTTATATCTATTTAAAAAAAATTACAAATTTGTCAATGAGATTTAGCGATTTTTATATATAAAATATTATGGGTGCATGAATTTTAGTTATTTAAAAAAAAAAAAACAATTTTGAGTGTAGAAGTAGAACTATCATTTGGGTTTATATTCTTTACGGGTAGTGGGGTACACTTCATTAAAATAAATGGTTTGGTGGAGAAATTAAGCCTTGCAATAACTTTCATAGATAGTTGATTTTAAAAGAAACATTTATCACAAGGAATATGCAGTTAGAGGGTTCCCCGGAATAAAATAAAGGATTCTCCATGATATGATATTTATAGGACTCAAACAATTCATGAACAAGTTGTTAGCAACATATTTTAACTTTATTTTCTAGGAGATGGACAACTCTAGTTTTAACTTTTCTTTAAAATTATTCCTTGGAATAAAGGCTATTTTATGTACTCCTCCCCAACCAGTGTAAAGTTTAGATTCCTAGTTTTATGCACAATTTCATAACCCAAGAAAGAAGATGCAAAACTTAACTTCCACCAAAGCCACTCTAACACTTGTGGATTAGCTTAGTATTTGTTATGTGATTTTCAAGATAAAAAGAAAAGAAGTAAGCCCATTAGGTTATAGGCCTTTAGTAAAGTATAGGTAGTTTGGACCTGAGTCAAAGAAAAGGCCAATTAAGAATTTGACTAACTAATGCTATAGTTTTTCCACAAAGTAAACGTTTTGCAAACCACACAGCTTTATGTCCAAAAAAAAAAGAAGTAAACCACACAGTTTGATCAGCTACCCCTAGTAAGCTAAAGACCAAGACGAGTACTTTTTTTTTTTTTTTTTGATAGAAGACCTTGATAGAAGACCAAGACGAGTACTTAAGAGAAGAGAAGAGAGGAGAGGTTCAAAAAAACAACAAACCCCCCAAAAAAAGAAGAAGAAGAAGAAGATGATGATGGAAATAACACTAAAGAATGGGTTGAAGATGCCCTTTGTGGGTTTGGGTGTTTGGCGCATGGAAGGAAAGGAAATTAGGGACCTTGTCATCAATGCTATTCAGTTTGGTTATCGCCATTTCGATTGTGCTGGTACTTCCTTTTCTTTTTTCTGATATCTTTTTTCATTCCATTATTGGTATTTTTGAGTATTGATCTTTTTTAGTTTGAATGTTCGATTTACTTTTGGTTTGCTAAACTTTGATATGAATTCGTATAAATGCTTCATGTGAGACTTCGATTGTTTCATCGTTCGACTAATTTGACAAGATTAAGGTCTTCCTCTAGATAAAAGGCATGTCTTCTGCTGGGTGGTTGTTGTTGTTGTGGGGTGTGTGTGAGAGAGAGAGGAAAACTATTTTTCGTATACAAGTTTTAATATTCTGAAACTTATTATCAATGTTGTAATGGTAAATTATAATATAATATAACATATCGTTTTTAATTGGGTAAATTATGTTATGTAAAAAATTTCAATTTTTTTTATTTTTTGTTTCAATTGAATACTTTTATTATTGAAATGTATTTCAAATTTTCAATCAATTACTTCACCTAAAAAATATGACCAATTTTGTTGAAACATTTAAGCCATATTTTGTTATAATTTTTTTTTACCTTATTCACCGCACATTTTTAAAACTTTACGTGCCGCTCAAATAATTTAAATATTTTGATCAAATTAATCAATATTTTGCCATATTTGAAAGATATTTTAACAATAAAAGTAGTTAACTAAAATAAAAAATATTAAAAGTAGTAAATTAAAATTTTCATATAACATTAGTAGCTAAATGAATGTTTGCGCTTTTCAATTTGAAACTAAACAAATACGATCTTCCATCAAATTGCATGAACACAGGACAAAAAATTTTAAAAATTATATCTATCCTAAACAATTATTACAAACTATTTAAATTAAAATTTAAGAACATCTAATAATTTAATAGCATACATAAATAAAAGAATTTTGAAGGAGAGATTAACTCTACCTTCTTGTAATAATTGATTATCTAGGGATAATATGTCTTAGAGGTAACTAGCTTGGAGATTTTTTTTCCCTTTTTGATTGATGATTATTTTGGACGAATTAAAGGGATTTTTCTATCTGAGAAAAAAAAAAATGTTAGAGGGTGGGGGTGGCTTTCTATATAAGCCCCAAGTTTTGCAAGGTTTTCTATTACAATCGCTTTAGAGTATATTTTGATAAAACTTACATTTCAAAGAATAATTAAGGCAAATCAACTTTCACTTATAATGAAAATGTTAAATCTTCTTTTCCATCCATGCATTTAAAAGAAGACAACTCAAGTGTTCTTTTCTTGAAACGAAGTTATTCCTTTTATAGTTCCTTGCATTTTGTTCTTCTGCCCTTGTTGCAAACGCATTGAATCATGAGTTCAAGCTGGTGCAAAGTATGTCCTTTTTTCATTTCAGCCAAGCCATGCAGTCTATTGATTATTAATTTTTTTTTTGCAGCTGACTACAAGATTGAAGCAGAAGTTGGGGAGGCACTTGCAGAAGCATTTCAGTCTGGCCTTGTTAAGAGAGAGGATCTCTTCATTACCACCAAAGTCAGTTTCATAATTCACTTCCATATTGGAATATTTGGAAATGCTTTGGCTAACTATGCATATTCTGCATTGTCTTGACTATTGATCTTTTTTCAATCCTGATTACAGCTTTGGAACTCCGATCATGGACATGTTGTTGAGGCTTGTAAAGACAGTCTGACCTTGTTTATTTCCCTGTTGCCACAAAGCATACTGGTTGCTTCCCTACTCCTTTTTCCTCCATTTCTATAACTTACTCTGCATATTATATTTCATTCTGTGCAATTTGGGTCCAGAAACTTTCGAGCCATTTTTTTCTGTACCGTAGATGCTTTGTTGCATTAAAATGTGCTTGCCTCCTCTCGTCTTGCTTTATAGAATTCTAAAATGTTGAGTATCTCACTATATTTATATATGTATTTATTTTTGTTTGTTTGGGGGGGCATACATGAAGGTGTTGGAACAACTGGCAGTGCTTTAGATGAAGATGGGGTTGCTAGAAATAGACATTACCGTAACCTTGGAAACTACCTGGCGTGCTATGGAAGATCTAGTTTCAATGGGTCTAGTGCGCAGTATTGGAATCAGGTGAGCCAACATTGTGATTTCTATATGCATTCTAATCTATTGCTATATGATCTTCACTGTCTTTATGTAGTATATGTCCTTTTTTTTTTTTTTTGGGTCTAAATATAGTATATGTCTTTGAAATCCATTTATTTCTTGTCTTGTGGCATAACACCTCTGTACAGCTTAATACATTTAATTCTATCATGATTCATGCATAATTATATGGTTTCAGTTTACGAAGATTCCTTATGCAAGAGAGTGACCCTTTATATAGTACCATTATTTTCTACATTAGGAATTTCTACTATACTGTACTATTAAAAATTAAAAACATGACAAAAACAACATGCACTCATAACACTTACTTACCCTTTTGGTATGCATCAATTCAAACTGAGTTCCATCTGTACTCATCGTATTGAATACGTATCTCAATATAATTTTAGCTTCCCCAAGTATTTGTTAAGCAAGTTTGTTTGAAAACTCAATCCAAGTGGTAACATCTTATTGTCATCTGACCTTTGTGTTTTGTTGAAATTAAAATTTTCTAATGATGCGACTTGGAATTTATTCTCTTGGAGAAACGTCCGAAAAGTTTTTACTTTTGTTTCAACTTAACCTAATTTATGATCCAGGCTCTTGTAATTTATGTTCTTCCCTGATATTTGTTCGTCTCTTCTGTTTGCAGTAACTATGACATCTTCTTAACAAGGGATTGCTTAGCTTACTCAAAAATCAAGCCGGCTGTTAATCAAGATAGAAACTCACCCCGTACTTACAACGAGATTCTCTTGTTAAGTTTTGCCAGAAGCATGGGATTGCTGTCACAGCCCACACGCCCCTTGGAGGTGCTGCGTCGAACACCGAGTGGTTTGGTACGGTGTCATGTTGCATGATCCAGCTCTCAAGGTATATAAATAAATATGCCTATATGGTATTGTTCCTTGAATGGAATTTAATTAGTTGCTAACTTTCCTACTGAATAGGCAATTAGTTTCTCGTTATAATTGCTTCTCATTCGTGTTTCAGGGTCTTGCCGCAAAATACGGAAAAACTATAGCTCAGGTTGTTCTCCGATGGGGAATTCAAAGAAACACAATTGTAATTCCAAAAACAACAAAACTTGAGAGGTTAAAAGAGAATTTTCACGTATTTGACTTTGAGCTTACTAAGGAGGACATGGACCTGATAAAAAAGTTTGGACAGGAACTACAGGACAAACCAAACTGCCAAGTTTTGGGGCATGGATCTCTATGCATAAGCATGTATTCTAGTTCTGTCCATGGAATTGTGTTAAAGGAATAAAAGTTTGCAGATAAAAAAGGAACGTAGAAAGGAGTGCAAAGTCAAAAGAAGAAGAAGATTTAGTGTTGTTTGTTGGTGTTTATATTAAAAGTGATTTTTGATACAAGTTTTATACTTGAGTACAATATGCGATTTTTGAGTTTCAAAACTATTTCTGACAAATTTTTTTTTTTAATATCTGATTTTGAAGTGTTTTTAACAGAATTTTAAAAACAGAAACAAACGACATACCCTTATTAAGGTTGAAAAGGAAAATTCAAAATAGTATGATGATTATTTTAAAATTGTGGTGAGAAGTTCGACTTAAATATCCCACCCTAAGGATAAAAAAGGAAAAAAAAAAAAAAACCCTTAGTTATGGTTATGCCAAAATTAATTGACATGTACATATTTTTAAATAAACATTGACATTGCACATTCCAAAGTAACAGTAATATGTATATTTATTTATTTCACAATAAAATTCATTTAAAATATATATTCTTTTTTGTTGTAGAAAATATATATAAATACACGTGCACCAAAGTAAAATGACTTAAAAATAGATGAATTAAGTCATGTAATTAAAATATTATTTTATCATGCAGATGAACACGTCGTAAAAGTCATTAATACCCTCAATAAGGGCAAGAAAATCCCAGAGCACAGTATGTATAATCCAATTTGAAGCCTGTATATCGAAGAAAAAGAAGAAGAAGAAGAAGAAGAAGAAGAGGCCACTAACAGTCACGGACTGTGTTTCTTCGTCCGTTAACTAAAGTTTAGAGGTAACTTCATTCCCATCCAAGTCCAAGCTTATTCTTCTATATCTTCGCCTCTTTTCTTCTTTTCCCCCATTCACTAAATTTCTTTAACTAGGTTTTGTTTAGCGTCTCTTGAATTTGATTCTTTAATCGTTGTCTGAAAACCTAAATTTTTTCACATGGCTTCCGGCGTTGTTTTGTTTCGATCATGCATTTGATGTTGCATGTACGTACAAGTGTTTATTCTTCAAACTTGGTGATAATTTATTGCTAATCAGCGTCTAAATATCTATTTTTTGTATAATGTGCTTCTTAATACATGTTTGGAGTGCGCGATTGTAATAGTGTATTGAGTTTGGAAGGCCCTATTTTAAGTTGAATGTGGTGAAGACTTAAACATCTTTGATTGAATAAAGTCTTAAAAAACTGATTGAGCTGATTTTTCTATAGTGCATGTGAAATTAATTGTTGCTTGTGAAGTTGAAAGTGAGGATAAGATTTGAAGAGAAACAAGTTTTAGAGGTTTATGTGTTAAGTGAATGATGTTTTATTTTGAGTTTCTGTTTCATAAGATTTCAACATTGGCCTGTAATTTTTGGCATGTTCTTTAAACTTTTAATGAATTGTAATTTCTGAGGAATACAAATTCCCTTAAGGGTTGAGACAAGGAATATGTATCATCGAAGACCCTTATTGCTAAACGTGGAGGGTATAAAGTTAATTAATTATTTATCCTTATTACTGATAACTAGCAAACAAAGAAATAAGAATTACAATTACCATTCATAGTTTTATTTTCCTAGGAATTTTTATCCTAAACTCGTAATCAATTTCAATTTGGTGAACCGAACATGTCCTAAGTGACTCTGAAACGTAATATGATGGGTTGTTTCTCATAATAATATAAAGATCTTGATAGCACTATAGCAGTCATTCATGTAAAGTCCTGGTTTTTATGATGATTTGTTAATTTATATATCGCTGTAAGCTTGCTTTAGTATGTTTCATTCTTTTGAGAAGGAAATAATAAACTAGATTACTACAGAAAAGGCTAAAATAAAAGGAAAGAGAAAATTTTCCTAGAAAGTTTTAAGATGACAGAATCTCTTTTTGGAGGAAATCTTGTTACCAAAGGTCCAACTTTGATCAAGCACTTTGCAGGCTATGTTTTGCTCCTCCTTTCTTTCTGTGCTAATCTGCTGGAGTAATGTCAGTACACTAAAACAACTCTTAGTACTTCCATATTTGATCAACCTGCAATGTTATATTTGGTACCTTTTCTTTTGTTCAAAATTTTTTTTCCTTCCATCTTAGTCATTGACTAATCTGTCCATATATTTCTTGCTCTCAAGGTAAATGAGAAGCATAAAAGTTTTATTTTCTTGTACATAGGTTTAAATTCACTGTAGATAAAGGTTTTATTTTCTTGTGTATGTTCAATTACCTTCTTGTATATGTTCTTGTATTTGATTTCCAATTAGTTGCGCGTATTTGTGACGTTGCTCTCATAATTCATAATATATCACTAGATAAACAAACAGACATATATGAGTGCTATTTTGCCCAGTCGCGATGTTGCTTGTGTTATTTATTACTGTAATATTTGTTGGGTTTAAACTTTAAATGTCAATAGAGACATCCTTATTTCTTATCTACTTTGCTGCTTAAGAAAATGCCAAAAGCCAGCATTTTAGAGTTGTCATTTGAATGCCGAATGATATGTCTATGTGTAGAACTTGACTAAGAAAGAAAGTTGAGGTAATTATTAACATAAATTTTGAAATGGATTTCAGTATTTGCAGCTTTTCTTTTGGAGGAAAGATGGATGACGGAAGACAACATGACAATGGAAAGCATAAGATGGACTATTACAGAGGTGGACTCTCTCCGGTAATAAACTGCCACTTTTTACTAAGACTAAATAATTTGTTCTACGGTTTAATATGCAATATAGACCCATTTGAGTGGAACAGAAGTAATTTTTGCAGTGGAATATGATGGCCCAACATCAAGCAAAAGAACCCAATGCTTTAGTCATGAACAAGAAGATTATGTCCATTATTGCTGAGAGGGATGCTGCTATTCGGGAAAGAAATGCTGCACTTTCTGAAAATAATGAAGCCTTGGCTGCCCGAGATGAGGCCCTCCGGCAGCGAGATGAGGCCCTCCGGCAGAGAGATGAGTCCTTCCGTCAACGGGATGAAGCCCTCCGCCAGAGAGATGAGGCGTTTGCACAGCGTGACACAGCATGGATGGAAAGAGACAATGCTCTTGCTGCTCTTCACATTAGAGATAAGTTCCCTGTAGGTGGTGGAATTCAACGTGGAGTAAAGCGCATGCATCATCTGTCATCAAACGATATGGGTAACATCACAGAAGCTCCTTACAACACAAAAGAACTGCAAATAACTGATGCCTACCCCATTACAGTTATACCTTCTGACGTGGTCAAGTCGCATCAGTTAAAGCGAACAAAGGAGAATAAGGCCATTTCACCCAAAGCATCAAAGCCACCAAGGAAAAAAGTAGGTGAGGATTTGAATAGACAGGCATCTTCTGATGTTACAAAGTTTAAGACAGAGTGGGATAGCCAGGATGTTGGCTTGAACCTGATCACTTTTGATGAATCCACCATGCCAGTGCCTGTCTGTTCATGCACTGGAGTACCACGACAATGCTACAAATGGGGGAGTGGTGGATGGCAATCATCATGTTGCACAACTAATGTGTCAATGTACCCTCTACCACAATTGCCTAATAAGCGCCATGCTAGAATGGGTGGACGGAAGATGAGTGGAAGTGTTTTTACAAGATTGCTCAGTCGGGTAGCAGCACAAGGTCGTGATTTGTCAGTACCACTAGATCTCAAGGACTACTGGGCTAGACATGGAACCAATCGTTACATCACAATCAAGTAGCTTGTGTATGTCAAAAAAAAACCTTTGGGATGAATATATTTATGCTTTCCAAATCCTCTCTCTCAACTCTCCAGACCCCAATTTCACTTGATTGACTAGTTTCTTAGCAAATATGGATGAAATTAACGAACTAAAAAAGGGAGCTTCGTTGTTAGGTATAAGCTCCTTTTGATGGCAAGATCTGCACTTTGATTTAAAATCATGATTCCTAGGATATCTCATCTGTACATCACTCTTATTTGTACATGTGGTAGTCTCATTGTACCTATCTCAGTGTGGCAAGCTTTTGAGGCAGATTGCTGCAGTGGAAGAAATCATGAGGTACTTATAAAAATATAAGTTTTGATCTGAATGCTGTCAATAAGTACCAACTGGCCAGTACTTTTATGTGATAGAGCCTTCAAAATTCATATTTTAAGAACGGTGGTAGCTATTGGGACATTTGATTAATTAGATTTATTGGAACTAATTTACCACAAATGTATAGGGCGTTATGTTCACTAGTTTACCAGAAGCATTTTGTTATGACAGTGAGTTAACTATGGCACTACACAACCTGCTCTGTTTTCTTCTGGCTGTTAAGGATCATTGATGATATTGGAGTACTTTTTTTAATCACAAAATATTATCCAGTATCCACAGTCGCTTATTTGCTAATAAAAAAAAATTGACAATTTATATCTTGTCATTATACCAAAAGTAAAATGAACGAACAATTTATGGTTAAAATTCACACAGGTAAAAAACAAGCAAGCACGAACAAAATCCTATTCTTACACCTTATTAGTTTAATTTACCTTCAAGTTGCACTTGTGTCTGAAAAAATGTGCACCCCAAGACAATTCTTTATCATTATAGCATATTTTTTTGGTAATCACTTTTGTAGTTAAAAGTACTGAGATTCGAGAGTAAACATTGGCGTTAATTTCATTTAAATTGATGATTTGAATTTCACTGTTGAGATAGAGATGAATTTTCAATTATAAGAGCAACCCCTATAAATAAGAATATTAATAAATAAAAAAAACCCAAATGGCTACTTTTCTGAATCAAATTCAGAGAAAAACTATTCATCTTAAAAGATGAAAAACAACAAATGCATAGCATAGAATAAGCAATATGGAATAGAATCAACAATAATGACTTAAAACTGTGTCATGAAAGCAAGAGGCAATTTTAATGATACAAGAGGAGAGGCTCTCAATCCATTGTTGGCTCATCTCTGGCAAAAGTTGATACTTTGACGGCAGAGCTATGTAACTTCTAGTAGCCTGTGCTGATTGCTTGAGTGACCGTCTTGAAAGAAGCAGAAGAGGGTGTGAACTGGCATGAGAGATATGCGACTCACAAAGAGAATCCAGTAAAAATTTCACAGTATATTAAGTCTCCACTGCTTTTTGTTGGGAAAAGCCCTGAAGAAGCTTTTCTCCGACATTACCTTATATATATTACTAGAGTCAAACATCAAAAATTTACTTCTAGTTATACTTCTTTTTTCCTTTCCTTCTATCCGAGATCCCAATAGACCCTCAGGAATCCATCTTTAGTGAACTATTGATTTGAGTCGATTCTGCACTTGTTCCACAATTCTGCTGCTGCTAAGCCGAGTATACACTAGGATTAACAGATAACTGTGAAGCCATGCACTTAGAAGGGTGAGATTCCCCACTAAAATCAGCTGTAGCGAGCTTCAATCGTTGGACCTCTGCTGTTAAGGCTTCATTAAGTGCTGCCATATTCCACACAAGCAGGAAAAATAATATAAAGGCGTTAACATAGAACAAGAAACAAAGAAACCATGTGACAGATATAGCAGACAGATGATTACATACGCATAGCACCATGAAAAATCACACAACTCTTCTACGAATTAGTCGACACTAAACTTGTGTATACATTGGCACTTCATTTCATCTCGAGGTTTGAAGGTCAACTAACTCAACATACTCGAATTTTTTACACACTCTAATGACAATGTTATACTGTACAATAGAAGCATCTGAATTTGAAGCATTGCATTCTCATAAGTAATAAAATAACATGATCCTAATATTTATTATTATGAACTAAGCAACAACTTGAACATACATAAACAGTCACTCCATACACTCGGGGAGTAAATTCCAACCATAAGAAGTCAAAAAAAAAAAAAAACTGATGAGATGGTTTCAGAGGCTCACTCACAACTTGATCAAGTTATGAAACATAAATGTAAACAGGGAATAAGAAAAAGGAAAAGGAAACATACCATCTCGGAGTTGTGCCTGTTGCTGCATGGCTTGAAGTCGAAATTTGAGCTCATTATTCTGGTTAGTAAGGCCAATAGAATCTCTCTGCATTCAACATAAATGAGACGAAGATGATACAAAGAATCTAACAATATGGAAAATACAGAAATGCACATGAAATCAATATCTCATTGATTCAAATCTCCACCTGTAATAATGTAAGTTGTGTGGACAATGTGGTTGCTTCTGTCTGAAGAGTCTGCACCTTGTGCTCCAACTCTGAAATGTACAGCATCTTCCTTTCTTTGGACCGAGCAGCTGATTGACGATTAGCCAAAATCCTAAACCAAGAAAACTAATTGATTATCGACATAATTTTAATAACGGTTTCAGTTGACCCTGGCAAAGCAGTAGAAGAAGAAAATTCAAACTTCAATACCTTTTTGCACGCTTTGGATCAGTCAATGCAATCTCAGCAAGTTTCTCATTAGTCATAATTTTATTCAGTTCAGCTCCACTAAGCTCACTATTACCAAAATCCATGCCAGTGGCTTTTGAATTATCATCAATTGAATTGTTAGGTGAGAGCTGTCCGGATGAAGGTGGCAGTTTAGGTGGTTCATCACCGAAATGCAATTTGCCCATAAAACTATCCATAGAAACACTTCTACAATGACGACCGGATGAAGCAACATCTCCACCAGCCCTCCTCTTAACCCCTTCCCTTTTCTCAGTCAAAGAATTCACCTCCATTTTTTGCACAAGTCCTCCACGTTCATTCACGCTACTTTCTGCTTCATTCTCACTACCATAACCTCCATTGGTCTTGGTCCCACTTGCTCTACTATCCAAATCCTCATGATTCTCATTGCCGTTCTTATCATCAGTCCCTGAAGAGTTCAATGCATCAATACCATTACCATCCAAATTCATATAAGCAGAAAACAGATCATCCACTACTTCCCCTTGTGATTTTCTCTCCTCCATCCCTTCCACAGTGTTATCACCATCTTTTTCCCAACTCAATTCCCTCTTAACCAACTGAGCTGGCTTCATTACCCCATAATTATCTGAACCTGAAACTGACCCTTCCAAACCATTTGAACCGCTAAAAGGTAAAAACCGAGGGAAAGCTTGTTGTTGCATTGAAGAAGAGAACCCAAATGGGATATCACTATTAGACCTTCTATGTGCGTTTCGAGGAGGCAAGTTCTCACTACCCTTATTAAACAATGAAGGTGGCAACAAAGACTGTGAATTTGCATCTTTATCTTCCATAGAGACATCAGGAGACACTTGGTCTGTAATTGAGGTTGATGGGGAGTCACCAAATGATGAAGGGCTTAAAGGGGGCAGAGAATCAAGAGAGAAAAACGACGGTTGTGATAAGGATCGTGCATGGTTTGTTCCATGGCCATAATTCTGTGAACCCATTTGCTGATTCATAGCCCTAGATGTTGGGATCTGAGAATATGGTGAAATTGGTGGTATACCAACTCGTTTGTTACTACTATCTATATCTCCACTAAACTTATGTGAGAACTGTCTTGAACGAAATTGAGATGGGTTAAGTGGGGGTATAGCTAGTTGATCCATAACAAATGAAGATTGTTTCACAGTTGATGATGATGAAGAAGAAGTTCCAAATGATGATCGAAGCCTTTGAATCATATCACTACGAATTTCTTCGGTGTCACTCATTTCACTAGTAGCAATGCAAACCAACTGTTTGTATAAAGTTTATCAAAATGCTCAAACCCAACGAAATACAGCACAGTTCAAAGTTCAAAACTTTAAAACACTCCGACAAAGTAAAAAAAATTCCCAAAATTTAAATTTATACTTTATGAAGAAGCTTAGAATCAATGGTGGATAAAGCTGAATACTTGAACCTCAGTACACCAGAATTAAGCAAATCTTTTCTCTGACATTTTTTCTGGGCGTGTTTTTCTTCCCTCTAAAATGCTAAAATTATTTTTATTTTGATTTTATCTCTCTTGTTTCACTCTGTTTTGGAATGGAACGAACGAAGACAAAAAACGATGAGTAGAATAGAAATATACAGATTTCATGGTCACTATTAATGCTAAGAACGAAGAAAAGACGCGTGAATTTAATAATGAATTTCATTTGGCATTTGGCTTTCATTTCAATTTCATTCCGACTTCATTTCCCTTCTCTTCCTGTCCTTCCGGAGCTTATGTAGCTAATCAATTAGATTTTTCTTAAAAGTTCCAATTTTTTTAATGAATTTTTTAACTTTATAATATTACAGCATTGTTAGATTCTTACGCGCTTGCTTCGATGTGTAAATAACACTACTCCAATTTTCCTTTTGATTTTTATTTTCTTGCTTATCTGAAGATTTTTGATTGTTCTTGACTATTGGTAGTTCACATTCACAATGTCTCTATTCAACTATGGAGGTTTCCAGTTTTGCCCAAATTACAAATTAACTCTTCAACAGGAGATTATTATATCTAAAAGTGAACTCGTGAACATTATGGCAGTTTATAAGAATATATTTCTCTTAAAACAACTACTGTTGCAAACCATTTATACTGAAATCAAAATCACATCCAAACAGATCCTGATTAGCTACGACAGTGATTTTGCTACAACACTAGGCTTAATGTCCAATATGTTCTATCAATTTGACTGGCCCAACTTCAACTAGCATCAGATTCTCTAGTTTTCTTTCTTTACTTATTTTCGTCGGAAAGATTCGCCAGTAGTCAGTAGATGGCCTGAAATTTGTGATTGGAGCTTGTTCTATCCTTATATGTTTTTGTTGTTTTGTCCTTTCATTTGTTAGCCCTTGAAGACGTGAGGTACTTTCTTTGTCTGATAATATTTAGCTGAAAATCAAAAGAATAATAATAAGGAAATAATGGCCTCAGCTTTTATGTGTATTATTGGCTTGGTTCGACAGCGAATGCTTGAAACCAAAACTTTTACCATGAGAAGTTGGCTCAATTACCTCACCAAACTAGTCTAACTTAAAAGTGCTTTCTGAAGATAAGGACATTCTTTATCTTAAGATAAAGACAAGGATAAAACAGTCAACAATATTTGCCTAAGATGTTAAAAACCAACTCTGTTTACAACCTTCAACAAATTAATATTGTCTTTGTCTTAAAAACATTAGATGTTAAAAACCAAAACATTAGATGTCTTTTTCTGAACATTCAAACATTGGATGTTAAAAACCAACTCTGTTTACAACCTTCAACAAATTAATATTGTCTTTGTCTTGTCATGTTTGCATTGCACTACCATCATATGAAACATATCAAACAAATGAATTTTTTAGTTAGACGTACTCATTGTGATAAAGACATTGTTGAGGAAATTCATAGTACAATCGAAGGACTATGGAAACATAAATCTGAATAACGATTATCTGAAGGAAAAAAACAAACATCAAGATTGTGTAAGCCTAAGACTTTTCGAGTTTCATATGTGGACAACAGCTTCACATAGTTGATGACCAAAACTCAACACCATTTTTTAATTGAAAATGTCCATGTCCATCTGTAGTTTAAGAGCCTTGTTCTCCTCTCGTCGATCTGAATCCTGTTTGCTTGGATCCAACCTTACAAAACTCACTTGTGAATAAATATCAAGCATTATCCTTAAAAGGATAATAAAAAGGGAGGAATACTACTCATTTGTTAATCTTACTCTTTCGGTGGGTTTACTAATGAGAATTAATTGAAATAGGAATAAACATAAATCAAAATGGAAAATGTAGGGTAAAGAGAATGTAAAATTTATTCATTTTATTTATGTTTATTAAATAACTATAAATAATTGAAACGAAATTATTAAACAACTTAAATACCTTTTTAAAAATAATAATGAAAAATATAAAATAAAATATTAAAATAATGGATATTTTTGTAATTATATATTGTAAATTTAGAAAATGAAATCAATACCAAGAGGGGAGTAGGAAAACAATCAATAAAAATGATTCTCAAATTTGTAAGGATTTTATTCCATTTCTACCATATTTTTAAAACTCCCTTTTCTTTAATTCTATTTTTTCTGATTAGTAAACGCAATCTTATAATAAAGGCAACAAGAATCTATATTAAAAAATTAAGACAATTTAAAAAAGGTTTATAAGTGTTTGGATTACTTCTATCATAAGGTTCATTTTTTGAGTAAGAATCATAACAACTATGAGAGAAAGATTAAAACAATTTAAAAAAGGTTTATAAGTGTTTGGATTACTTCTATAATAAGGTTCATTTTTTGAGTAAAAATTCATAACAACTATGAGAGATCCATTGGCTTGTTAGGCTTATCAACACTTATGCCTTAATTAGGAGATTATTTTTGAAATTGTAAAATTACATTACAAATTAAGTTAAACAAGATTTTGCAATTTATGATTTGTTGCTTTTAAAAAAGAGAATTGTTAGGAAAAAAATGGTTATTTTTATTCATAAATATTTTTTTTTCCAACTGAATTTCATGCATAAATAACTAATGTAAGAAATTTGAAGTAACTTAACACTTGCGTGGTGCTCAAACACAACTTAGATTAGAAGGTACAATAAATCCATAACAACAATACAATCTTCAAAAATGAAGCGCAGAAACAGGTAATTTCTTATATATATATATATATATATATATATAAGCTTTATTTAACTAGAACAAGGAAACAATTAAAACAACAAGGTATTTGTAAGCTCTATTATTTTATCCCAAATAAGCATACGTAGCCTTATAGTCACTCCAAAGTTGATCAACAGTTTTCCCAAGTAGATAAACAAAATATTGATCACTATAAGTCTCCTTCATCATGTTGTTCAATTCAGCCACAAACCCATTTCTAAGACCATTGCAGTAATCCAAAAACCTAGCAGTAATATCATATCCTTCATCCCATTTGGTACCTCCTCCTGGTTTTGCCCAATTTGTAGGAATGAATCCAGCTTTCAACCTAACAAAGTCAGCAATTCCTTGAACCAAACCCCTTGGTGCCATTCCATTACCATTCCATTGCCATATATTTGCATTCATGTGATAAATCAATCCTGCAAACTCTTTTTTCACGTCACCAATAAAATTACCAATGTAATATGTACTAATATAAATATTGTATTCATGTACATATGCAATTCCAGAAAAGTCCGCGAGGTACAGAACAATAACATCTATATTTGGCTTGGTATTGTTTTGTTGGAAAGTACTCCATATGAATTGTGTGGATTCATCAAGTGTTGTAAAAGTGAAAGTTGAACCAATTTCGTTGTAGAAACGATCTAGGCCGGTGCTCGGTTTTTGACTCTTTATAAGAGAGTATTGGACATGAGGTCCATCATAGGTATTTCTGCCATTCAAGGAGCTTGTCATGCTTATAAGTAGCACTAAGAGGAAAAGCAAATAATTTTTAGCCATGCTACCTTAACTTGTGCTTAATTATGTTTTAATTGCTAAGCTACTCTTGGGTATAACATATATATAGCAATTATTGGGAAGGAAACATTCAACATTGGTCCTCCGGCAATTATTTTTAAAATAATATATATCACTATTTATTTATTTAAAACATAATAATTTTATTAAGACTTAATTGTTAAATTATAATTTAATAATTATTCATTTAAAGCTGTTACTTAGGATTAATTTTGTTATTGTTTAACTACTTAAAGAATCGATGATATTATCAATGTAAGTGTTTGACAATTGCAATAATCGAATTAGAAGCAGATTGATATTGGCCGGCGATCATGATGCATAGGTATTACCGATTGTAAAGTAGTATTGAATGAAATTTACTTACAAAATAGGAAAAAGTTTATCAAGTAATGCTCAGTAGACAAACAAATAAATACAAAATGGATACCAAATAATATATATAATCACAAATATTGTATTACTACTTATTTGAAAAATTATCCTATTCAACAAGATTAATTAACTAGTTTGGGTAACCGATTAGTAATGAATAATTTTCTAATTTCCAAAAAAAAAAAAAAAAGAGATTAAATTATTCTGTGCTACTGGATAGCTCTCTGTTCGCATGCAACTCTTGATATCATTTGACGTAGTAAACCGATTAGATTGGATATAGAATGATTTAATGGGCCTTACCGTTAAGCCCATATAAATGAAAAACCCTCAAGCCATGTCTGTCTCTCTCTCTCTCGGATCCGTTTAAAACCACCATAACCAGAGCATCATTCCCTTTTGCTTCTCTTACCTACGCCTAGGTATTTCTGTTACTCCAGTTCGGTCGATCGTTTTCTCGATATATTTTTGTTCGTTTAGGCCCTTTTGTGATTTGGATTCGATGCTGCTCTCCAACTGTTTATATGAAGTTTTATACTCTAGAAGATTCATTTTTGAATTTTATTTTGTTTTGTTGTGTCTTCGATGAAATTAGTCTCCTTTGTTTCAAATTTTGTTATATTGCGAATGACGTATGGACTAATGCGAGCTTCACTTCATTTTCAGATCCATTCCTTTACCCAATTGAAAATCAGAAGCAGCAAATCTTTATAGCAAATGGCGCCTCCTCCTGGACCCTATTCCGGAACTAGCACTCTTGCCTTGGTAATCCCTCTCTTTCTCCATTACAAACTTATCAGATTCAAGTCTTTCAAGTATAATCGCTTTTGATTTATCTCCATCATTTTTACTTTTTAATCATCGGAATGCAAAATAAATTATCTAGTTGAGTTTACATTTCCACGCAGTTATCACTTGTGGTTTTGATTTGAACAGTGTGTCAAATTCTATAAGAAATACGAGCCTTCCGATCACAAAAAGTCTCATGCTTACTCACATACATCACATTAGTATCATATGTGAGACTTCTAATACAGTATTTGTATTGCTGATGCGCTTATATAATTCCTTGTATGATTTGGGATTTTGCGTGTGTGTGTTTTGAAGGTGGCTCGGGCTTCCGCATTTTCTTTTGGACTCGTTTATGGAAGCATCAAGCTCAAGTACCTCAAGGTACTCCTATACATTCATATTCTTTTACAATTCTTTTTCTTGATTTTTTTTATTTAGGCATATGGGTATCTTCCATTTTGTTATGGAATCTATTTCTATGAAAAATGCAGATTTTGATTTGGTTTGTTAGTATTTTTGATTAGACTGGCTGGTGTTTTCAACAGTTTTTTCTGGTTTGTATTAGGCTTAGGCATTAACTTTAGAGTGTCTAAGTACTTCGAGTTGCAGCTGAGATTATTTTGAGTCCTTTTAGATATGACTCATGTTATCTATTTAATTAGTTGAATTGAATTATCTATAAACAAATTTACCATGGAGCTTTTCTTGATATATAGTCTACTAATTGGTTAGTTGTTTTCCTGGTTGCATTAAGGATTCAATTGTACTGATTCTTTTAGAATAGTTACTCTAAAAAATCATCTTAATTGGTCTTGGAAAGTTGTATATCCTATTGAATGGATAATCTTTACATCTGGGCCATTTCATTCCGATTGTTTGTGGTTAGTTGTAACCGCTTGTGTCTGTATGTGCTTCATCTGCTGTTCATATGTGAGGCTAGAGTGCGGGTACTGAATTATTAGAAGAGGAGATGTCAGATGGGTGGAGTGAGGTTCAACAGGGGCTACTGTTATTGGGCGGTGTTTGGAAAATTATCATCTTAGTTAGCTAATTGTAGTGGTAGACTGGTAGTATTGTTCCTATGCTGCAACCTGGACTACTTGGTAATTCACATCTGAGTGTTATTGTTTGCTAGCATATACTTGAATGCGTATCTTTTATTTACGCCCAGGCAAAGGCAAAGTCTCAAAAGAAAGCAGAGGCAAAGGCTCATCACTGAAGGATATGGATCTTCTTTACAGTTATGATCGGGGCATAATTGACCGTGCTGGCTATGAAATAACGGATAATGGTGGAATGTTCTGTCGTTTCATATTTTCATCAAAGTTGTTTTTGATTTTTTGAATCATGGGCAACTTGTTTGTAGCTTTCAAGGTTATTTTGAGTACTATTAATCCAGATTTCTAACAATCTTTTACATTGTTGGCCATTGCCAATAAAAGCACTTCTGTTTTCATTGTTGCGTCAAGATGTTGCCTATCATATTTTTATTAGATTCATTCTTTTGGTTAGCTATTTCAGCCCTCGCATTATCCATCATATCATTGTATTTTGTGCAGATGTGATCTTTACAAATAACTAAGTTCTTGTTATGTAAGAAAACAACGGACAACACACTTTATTCATAAATGACAAGTTGCATATTTAAATTTCAAACAAACACAACTTAACCCCTTTTTTCAATCAACTTACCGTTTAGTTTAACAATTTTTTTTTTTTTTAAAAGTTAACTAATAGACTAATAGTATGTTATTTTCAAAAGAAAATGAACTTTTAAAGTAATATTTAAAAGGTAGTGAATTATTGACGTACTACTTAAATGACTAAAATATATCACTATTTAAAATTAGTAGACCAATTTAATACCCATTCCATTTTCAAAAGCCGATTAATTAGATTGGTTAAAGTTTCTTCCAAAAACTAAACAAAATCCAACTTTCCACACTTATGTTTATGCATCGTTTGAACAGCATTAGAGTTAAGATTTGGGGACACTAAATAAAAATAAAGAAATTACATGCCACTGCTATATTTTTTTATTTAATTGAATGATACTCTTTTTATATGTACCAAGTTTTACTTTTAGCCTTTTTAGAAAAAATACGTTATTTTATTACTACATAAAATAACATATGTACTTTCTAAAAAGATATATGTTGTTTTATGTTGTAAAAAATAATATATGTTCTTTTGTTAAAAAAAGTTAAAAATAAAATCATGTAAATAAGTGAGTCATATATGTAATAAAAAAATTTTGGAAAAAAAATAATTAAAAATAACTTACAATACACTTCTAAACTTGTAATGGAATGTGGTAACATCTTATAAAGTGCGGATTATTTTTCGTTTTATATTTTTTTTATTTGCTATATTTTAAATTTTTTTAATAAATGATACCAATTTTAAGTGGTTGGAGTTCCTTATTATATGGTTCATGGTTAGCCTACCTTCTAGTTAAGACTTTTGTTATGTCAATCTCATTTTCTCATCTTTAAAAAGAGAAAATTCAAAAAATTATTATCTAGCCAAAATTTAAGGGATAAAATTATTATTATACACTCATATCAGTTCATCGATTATTGGAAGAGTTCTAACCTCAAAGTTTATTCACATCCAAAATTAGTGAGAAATGGTGAATTAAGGTTTAATATTATAGTGTACTTTTGAACTTCGAACTCATGTACTTTGCTGTTCAATAAAATTTACATCTTTCTCTTTCACATAGTATATTCAAGTTATATTGAAATAGTATTATCAATTCAATTATAATTTATGAAAAGTAAAAATTTGACGATAATAACAGCATTAGACATCGATCTAATGTGGGATTAAGACAATCACACTACTATTGAAGTCTCATAACACCTGTAATAATTGAAAAACGATAAAACTTGAGAAAGGGAATTGATATTTGCCCTTTTTGTGAGGGTAAAAGATTGCACTTGTAATTGGAAGTTATTTATTGAGCTTTCAATTTAAGTAAATATACTATTTCAAAAATTAAGTAAATATACAAAAATAAATTACAAAAATGTACATAGAAAACGGAATTGTGGACGGAGGAGAGAACTGTAATTGACTCCCTACTCCAAGTCCAACGGTTCAACCAATCCCTTCTATACCCTTCTCGTGTTCTCCGTCCCTCCGGTTTTTTTTATGTTGGTATTTTATTTACAATTTTACCCTCATATTCTTAGTTTTATTTCAAGACAAGTGAACAACAACCTCGGCCTAGTATACTTTTATCCAAAAAAACATGGGGCAGTATTGTATTTCATATATTTTTTGGCTCTCTTTTTCAATTTCACACTCTATCAAAGTTAAAATAGAGCAGTCTCCAACCTCGAGCTCTCCGTCTCTCTCTGTCCCATCTCTCGGATCCATTTAAAACCACCATAACCAGAGCTTCAATCCCTACTGGTTCTCTTGCGTACGACACCAGGTATCTCTCTCTATTTCCAGTTTGGTCGATCGTTTTCTATATTTCTCTGATAGATTTTTGTTCGTTAGGTCCTTTTGTGGTTTCGATTTTGTTAATTAACGGTCTCTTTGAAGATTTCAACCAACGTTTGATTCGATGCTGTTTTCGAACTTTTTATATGATTTTTTTGTTTAGTTTTATACTCTAGTAGATTCATTTTTGAAGTTTAGTTCGTCTTGATGTGTCTTCGAAGAAATCGTAGCTCATATAGACTCATCGGTGCAATGAGATAAATTGATCGAATTGTTAGTCTTTTTGGTTTTAAATTTTGTTATATTGCGAATGGCGTATGAATTACTGCGACCTTGTGTTAATTTTGGATTGTTTTTATAGTTTCGAGTCTTCTGTAGTAAAATTGGAGAAGTAATTATAGATCTGATTGGAGGATTTGGTTGAGAATAAGGAGCAGTTTGCTTTCTGCATTCTGAGAATGGCTTCGATACCTCATTCTCCTCTAGCATTTTCGGGAACTTCAGCCTCAGTTTCGGACCTTCTTCGAAGTTCCAGTAATGGCGTCAGTGGCATTCCATTGAGAACTTTGGTGAAAGCTCGATTTGGCACCAAGAGAAGAGATTTCATAGTCGCAGCTAAGATTAGGAAGGTGAACAATCATGACTATCCATGGCCCCAGGATCCGGATCCGAATGTTAAAGGCGGAGTCCTTACTCATCTCTCTCATTTCAAGCCGGCTACACAGAAGCCAAAGCCTGTTACTTTGGATTTTGAGAAGCCACTTGTTGATCTTGAAAAGAAGATCATTGATGTAACCATCTCCCTTCCATTGTTTTTTATTGCAAAGCCTTATTCTTTGCTTTGTTTTATTTAATTCCTGATGTTCTTTGTTTTGATTGAATGTTTGTTTGTTAAACACAGGTCAGGAAAATGGCAAATGAGACTGGGCTGGACTTCAGCGATCAGATTATTTCTTTGGAGAATAAGTACCATCAGGTTTTGTAACTATTTGCTTGTTCTTGACGGCTTGTTGCTATTTGAACAAATAATGATTATTTTTTTCTACTTCGAGAGAGGAAAACATTGTATGCTTAAAGTACTAGAATTCTGTTTGTAGGTTTATCATTTAAAGGTTTTTTTGGTTCTATACTCTGCTCTGAATGTCTTTTTTTTTTTAACAGGCTCTGAAGGATTTATACACACATCTTACTCCCATACAACGCGTAAATATTGCCCGGCATCCTAACAGGCCAACTTTTCTGGATCACGTCTTTAGCATTACTGACAAAGTATGTTTCTTTGTTTACCTAAGTTTATGTCTCTTGTCAATTTGTTTTCATCTTACATGTTTATAGTGCTGGAAATAACTTTATTAATTGTAAGTGTGTCTCGTATCCTATCATGTCCAGTTTGTTGAGCTCCATGGAGACCGGGCAGGGTATGACGATCCTGCTATTGTTACTGGTATAGGAACTATAGATGGTCAGAGATACATGTTCATTGGTCACCAAAAGGGTAGAAACACAAAAGAAAACATTCATCGCAACTTTGGGATGCCTACTCCCCATGGGTATGTAATATAATTTTTTATCCTTGTGATAAAGCAAGGCTGTTCAATAGCAATGGAATCCAGCCGGATATTCAAAGTTTCCCCCCTAGAGACTAATCATAGTTTTATATTCAACAGTTACAGGAAAGCTCTAAGGATGATGTATTATGCAGATCACCATGGCTTTCCCATCATAACTTTCATTGACACCCCTGGTGCATATGCAGACCTTAAATCTGAGGAGCTTGGCCAAGTATGCATGCAATTTGTATCTTATGTCTTACACGTATCTCTTTTTTGTTATGGATTGCCTAAGTAATTTATTTTTTGTATACACAGGGCGAAGCCATTGCTCATAACCTGAGGACTATGTTTGGTCTGAAAATACCAATTGTCTCAATTGTCATTGGAGAAGGTGGCTCTGGTGGTGCCCTTGCTATTGGCTGTGCTAATAAATTGTTAATGCTTGAGAATGCAGTTTTCTATGTTGCCAGGTAATTTGAGTTTAGTTTTGCTGCATGACCTGGTAGACAAACTAGCTATTGGTGATATGCCATGACAGTCCTTTGTCTAAATAAATTCTGTGTTTCCGTATATATCTAATGTGACTTTCATCCAGTGCAAGCTTAATATCATAAGATCCTCTTTTTCTTCTGGGCTTTGACTCTTTCTTTGTTATGGTTTAGCCCAGAAGCATGTGCGGCAATCTTGTGGAAGACTGCTAAAGCTGCTCCAAGGGTTCGTATAATTTCCACTGCTACACTTAAGTTTCTATGTTTAGATAAGCAAAATGTTTATCACTTCCAATTTTGATATTTCTGCAGGCAGCTGAGAAGCTAAGAATTACTGCTCCAGAATTGTGTAAGCTGCAAGTTGCAGACGGCATCATTCCTGTAATTAATCTTCCCTTTCTCTATCTAAAGTTATACATCCTTTTCTGTCTTTTTTATGCGAGTAGAAGGGGTGGGAGTCAAACCCATGCCCAGCTGAGGGTGGGGGCAATTATTGGGCCGATTCCCTTTCTCTCCTTTCTTCTTAAATACGAGTCATATTTATATAAATTTTACTTCATATAGAGTATCTTGAAGTAAATTGTTATATTACCTCAGCCAAAAGTCTTGGCTCTCTAAATTTTTTCCCTTCCTTGCCGAAGTCGTCATTGTCATAACTAGATCTATATTTTCTGGGATTTACTAGAGTGTAATTTCTGATTTAATTGCCATAAATTTTATAATTTATTAGGTGTTGCCTTAATAGTTACTGCTGCTTCAAATTGTGTAGACCTTTGCGGATATGTTTTATTGTGGAGAACTTTAAAGTACTCTTTTTACCTGAAACAGGAGCCCCTTGGTGGTGCACACGCTGATCCATCATGGTCCTCCCAACAGATTAAAAAAGCTATTAATGAAGCAATGGGAGTAAGTTCTATTCAGAGTCATTAGTCCAAGGGAAATTATTTGGAATTTGATCTTAATGTAGCTCTTGGACTTTTTACAGGAGCTAACAAAGATGACCACTGAAGAATTATTGAAGCACCGGATGCTTAAATTCCGAAAGATTGGTGGGTTTGTTGAAGGTGTGCCAGTAGATCCAGAGAAGAAAGTCAACATGAAACAAAAAGATACATTTATTGCTAGGGAAACTCAACATTTGGACTTAGAGAGTGAGGTTGAGAAGGTAAGACAACAAATTTTGAAAGCCAAAGAATCTTCCACTGAGCTTCCGCTATCAAGTTTAGATGAGACCGTTGGGAAACTTAAAGATGAGATTGACCTTGAATTTTCCGAGGCAATTAAAGCCATTGGCTTGGAAGACAAAGTTGTCACACTGCAGGAGGAATTTTCGAAAGTAAAATCACAGGATCAACTAAAAGATGCAACATATAGTGACAAGATTGAGAAGCTTAAGGATGAGATCAACCAGGCTCTGCCAACAGCCCCTAACTATGAAATCCTCAAATATAATCTTGACATGATGAGAGAGTTATCTAAAGCCAAGAATCTAGCTGAGAAGAGCCAAAAGGCTGCCAAACTGAAGCAAGAAGTCAATAGAAAATTAAAAGAGGTCATGGATCAGAAGAAGTTAAAGGAAAAAATTGAGCAACTTGAGGCTGAAATTCAAAACTCTGGGGTTTCAGAATTTGAGGATTTGGACTCGGATCTGAAGGAGAAAGCTTTAAACTTGAAGAAAGAGTTGGAGTTTGAAATGGTGGGCGTTCTTCAGTCCTTGGGTTTGACCGTTGAGGGAGTGAAGTCAAAAGAAACACACTTGAATGAGCAGACCCCATCTTTGGACTTCAAAGGCAAGATAGAAGAAGTGAACAAAGAGATCAAGGAAGAAATTGAAAATGTCATTAATTCATCAGATTTGAAGTACAAAATAGAGCAACTGAAGTTAGAGGTGGCAAAGGCAGGAAAGGCGCCTGATACGGAATCCAAAAATAGAATCGCTGCTTTGGAGGAAGAAATTAAACAGAGCCTAGCTGCGGCATTGGATTCTTCCAACCTAAAAGAGAAGTATGACTCGGTGAAGGCAGAGATTTCCAAGAGTATTGAGTCAATAAGAGAATTGGATGAAAACATTTTCACTAGGGAAGAAACTTACGATAGAGCAGCATAGAGTTGAACGTTGGGCTAGATGGCAATTAATGTAAGTCCTCTCTCTTCTTTTGCCTTAATTTCCCCTTTTAAATTTTTCTTTAGTGTCATGTATGATTTCCTCTCCCAAACTTAAAATTGGTGTTGAACATCGTGTTCTTTGGTGGTTGTATGTAAAATTTATATCTTCTATGTAGTGTGCAAGTCGCATATGATTTAGTTTTTAGGCTTTTTGTTTCACTAATCGTTTCTATGCTTTTCTCTTTTATCAATTTAGATATATTTTTTCGGCTGCCGTATGAATATGCAGATTATTTATGTTATGTTATGTTTTTTTTTGTTTTTGGTTAGCTGTGTTGTTGAAAGCCTTGATAAAAAATCTGGATGTATTGGTAAATCAATTGAAGAGAGGCAAATGGGCAGAAGATAAATCAGCCATCACTTGTTGCTACTTTATTGCATCCTTACGTATATGTAGACATAACACAGAAGTTATATGACTGTATCCATTAGAACTCGAGTACATTTTTTCGGCTACACTTATTCCGAATTAAATATGGTTTTCATAATTATTAGCAGCCTTGAGTCTGTTGCATCTTTGTTGTCTTCTTTCTGATCTAGACTTTTATTTTTTACACCAAAGACTTTCAGTGTTCTTTCTCCATTTATAGACTTGGAGAAAACGTGTATAGAACTATAGATTGCGTTGTTTGGAATAAATGTTGTCATTTCACTGCTGATTGTTTGTCTTCCATTTTCCAGAATTATTGTACCATTATTTTGATCACCCCGTTCGGTTCCATTACGATGGCATCAAGAGTTATTATCTATCACGTACTTGGCTCATTTAAAGTTCGGAGACTAAATCAGGGCAAGTTTTATGAGAATAAATTGGTCAATTTGAAAAAAATAGTTAACTATGATGAAGTTTGGGAAAATTACTAAAAATAATACTCTTAAAATTTATAATAACAAAAATAACATTTTAATAATATTAAATTATGTTGTTCCATATTAAAATGAATTAAATTATCATTATTTAATTCTAATTAGAATAGTATTAAAAAAAATGATATAACAATTATTTTTTTAATTGAAAAAATATATGACTTGATTCCAATAAATGTTATTTTTATTATTATAAGTTTTTAAGGGTAATATTTTTATTATTTTTTCAACTTAAAAATAGCATGTAAAGAAACGTTACCCATTGTAAAAAAAAAGATGTTTCATCTCTAACCTTCATTTGGTAACGTGAAAGAAACAAATTTTCATTATTTCAATTCAACGGGTTCAAATTACGCTTAAACATTGATATTTTATATTTTGCTTCCCTAAAAAAAATTATATATTGCTAAATTCATTTGAAGATCTTTCACAAGAGTGTTACAATTTGATGTCTTCATTAGAAGGGGGTCAAAACTTGAAGAATGGACACTTGTATAAGCAAAATATACATAATAGAAATAAACTGGGCATATAAAATACGCAAACAGATGTATACAAACCCCCAATGCACTGGAGCGATATTTCGAATTGTTTAGATACCGCAAATTACCAACATTTAACCTGTCAAAATCTGCTTTCAATTGTCAGCATTCGGGGGACATAACACAAAGACGACATTGGAATCTTCCCGAGGCTCTATCTGCAGACTGCAACAAATAACCAATTCTTTACCATGTTTGCATTTATATTCTAGCAGCAAAAAAAAAAAACAAACAAAGAGCATTGCATGTTAACTTAATAGTTAGAAACCTCGCAAAAGAAAGAGTAAAAAGTCATAATACAACTATCTCATACATGCACAAGTAAAAATTAAGATGCAAATCGGAACAACCAGACTATTGCTTAATAGGAATGTGGAAAACTACTGACCAATAGCAAAAGCATATGCTTCAATTCAACCAATAATAGTGATTGGCCAGTACAGACCAAACTACTTCACATATATTATGTCTTCATCCGGGTCGTCACCCTCCCAGTCTGCGTCATCTTCACGAACATCAAAATTTTCAATTTCCTCATCTTCCGGACTTTCTGCGTTATTTTTCTCATTCTTTATCTTATCTAAGATTGCAATCACCTGAAAGAATCAACTTTAACTTGTAAGGATACTAAAAAGATCATTGCTTGCACGTCTATATGCCGCTCTCTCTCAGCAAAATAACCAAGAGACAGAGAACTAAAACTACTTTTCAGCTCAAGTTCAAATGACATCGTTCTATTATAATAACAAAACAATAACAATACTGCAAATTGTCGTTATGTTCAAAATTGATTCATTGAATTCTGATTATGTTTGACTCCAGCTGCACCAACACCATAATGTTACAATAACCAGAAACATATAAAAAAAAATATCTCGCTTTGAAAGTCATAGGTAAACGTCATATAATACTCTATAATGATATGATTCTAAAAGTGAACAGATTCACATCATCAATGAAAGGAGGCGGAGAGAGAAAGAGATGTTATTATGTTTTACCCTGCTTCCTCTCTCCAGAGATTCATCTTCAACAAAGCGTATCTCGGGAGTCATCCGCAACTTCATACGCCTTCCCAATTCACTGCGAACATACTTAGCTTTCGACTTTAATCCAGCAATGGCAACTTCTTTTCCTCTTTCGTCTCCAAAAACAGATATATATACTTTTACAACCTACATACATGGAAATAACTTGTAGAAAACCTTAACCATCCATTAGAATCATTACTTTTTAAAGCAATAGACTTTTGCTATCAAAAGGCTTGTGCCCACTGCCCAGATAAGAGCTAAAGACATAAACAAAAAGTTCAGCATAATGCTAGTAAATATTAACCACATAGAGGTCTTGCCACGTAGCGTCCAGGCAGATGAAAGCCTTTTTATATATGACATATTGTAAGAAAACAAAGGTGAGGGTCTCACATGATGTCTTCAGCATTCTCATAAGACACTACATAACAGAACAAAAACACTTCAGAATAACTAGATAAACTATGAATATGGCTTTCGGATATGAAATTCATTGGAAAAATCGAGAACCTACTATTCAATTGATGGGATAAAGTCTCACTCTTAAAGCATTCATCCCAAAACATTCAGCTAAGGTTCCAAGCTTCCAACCATCCCCAAACATGAGTAAGTCTGTCACTTTCAACTATTGCTCATACAAAATAAAGTTACCTTGCTCAATGCAACAAATAAATGCCCCCTACCAAATATTAAAAAGTCTGTGGCCGAGTCAAGTTAACAACTTCCCAAAGAGATCAACAGAAACAGTCTCACACATGATCATAATTCATATTAACATCACAAACCAAAATTCCAAAATTCTCTAATTGGTAAAAACTATAGAAACAAAATTCGCTAAAAAAAGCACCTGACTCTCATAATTATATATATATACACACGGAATCCAATAAAATATGGAAGCGAAATAAACAATTTCGAGATTCATGTTGTTCGAGGTATTGTTCAACATTGCTTAGATAGGTCTATGAGTAATACTTAGCTACCTTAAAGTTAACTTTAGGGATGGATGTCTAATGTTGTTTATAATACCTTGACCTCGCCTCGAAAAAAAATGTACTAATGTAAGGTTTAAGTAGCTATGAGACTTGTGAATGACTGGCGTTGCTTATACACAGTATAAAATTTAAATACCTGCAAGTCAGAAGAGACTTCAACATCACTAATGGTGGTAAGAGAAGAGAGATAGCGGTCAGCTCCCAAAGCAGCTTCAGGTAAAATAGCATATTGCAAGACCGTGTCAGTGAGGAGCATGTCAGAAAGTTCTCTCCTTATCTGCTTTGCCACCATAGCCACTCTTCGTGGCTTGGCCATACACCTAATCGTGTTGGGTTTCCAACGAAGAAAACTCAATTGACGATTTGATGGGCGAATCTGAGCCATTGATATCTGGGTTCGAATAGGGAAGATTGCCCATGATGATGAAGATGGCAGAAGATGGTAAAGGGACGACGAGAGAGGTGGGTTGTGAAAGACTATGAGGTCTGGCATTTGCTTTATTCTATCCTTGTGGAAGACTTCTTTCTGGGTTTTGGAAGGTAACAAGATATCGACGAGTTGTGAACTCTCAAACAAAAGGACGAGAGAGAGAGAGGTTCTTTAGCTACCTACAATCACAGCCGTCCATTTTGTATAGCTTCTCACCGATGATTAATTCACAACAGAGAATTACTATATATAATATATTATTATATTAAATAAAAATTATATTCAAGTAAAAATAAGGCTCAACAACACCTATATTTTTAATTTTTATTTAATTTATATTTGGTTAGTTAATTATTTTTTTTAACATGTTCTTTAATTTTTTTTTTTTAATATTTAGTCTCATAATTTTTTAAATTTGATAATATTAATCAAATTATTATTTTTTTGTGAAATTTAACGTTGGTTTTTTCTCTCACTTTCTCTGTTTTTTTTTTTTTAGAATAAATATTAAAAAAAAATCTTAAAATTATCGAACTACTCCAAACTTCTTTTTCGTTAAAAAATAGGAAAAAAAAAAATTAAACATTAAATTTTATAAAAAATTAATAATTAAATTAATATTGTCAAATTTAAAAAATTATAGGATTAAATGTTAAAAAAATAGTTAAGAGATTAAAATATAAATTAAGTAAAAATTAAGAGATTAAATGTTAAAAAAAAAATTTTAATGACAAGTGATTTTGGCCGGTGCTTTGTTCCTGCATTTCCATACAAATTCACTTCCAACATCAAGGTATAATCTTTAGAGTTACAATGGATCAATAATTCTTGATTTGCAACTTTATTAATTGGTCAACTTACAAATAAATAACTTATATTGCACTCGAACTCAATCTTATGATTATAGTTATGCCTTATGCGACAATCAAAAACATACTTCATAGATTTAAATTATTTGGAATTCAATTCAATTCTTTTGTTTTATTTTTATTATGATATTTAATGTGCCTTAATTATAAATTGGTTGGGACAAATTTAAGTAAACTAACTCTATTAGTCATTAAATTGATCCCACTCTAGATCACATATAGTATTTTTGGATAATAATAAAATTAACACTCCTCAAAATTTTTAATAACAAAATTAACATCTCTTGTGTTCAAATTTATATTTTCACAATTAAAAAAATGACTAATATGTCATTTTTTTTTGAACATCTATTCAATTAGAATTGAACGACGATAATTTAAACTTGTTTAATATTAAACGTTTAATATTTTGCGTTCAAATTGAATATTAAATGATTCAATATTATTGGGGTGTTAGTTTTGTTACTATAAATTTTAGGTGTACTATTTTTGATAATTTTCTTAGTATTTTTTATATATTAGTGTATGTATCATTAATAAATAGTTAATAAAAAAATATTTTTTTTATCTTTTAAATAAATTTATTTTATATTTAAATAATTTTTATCAACGTATATATTCTATATTAATATTACATAATTTAATATATTAAAAGTAGTACCAAAAATTTGGACTTAGTTCCAGACTCCCAACATATATTCCCTAAATCTTCATATATCTGTTTGTTTAATTTTTTTATTTATTTATTAATTTATATAATCAAAAGATGCTTGGAGACAAGTGATGGTGGTATTAGAAAATACAAAAAGTACATCAACAAAATATATATTTAGGTTAAGCAATACCTATAATATATATATATATATATATAATTTTTACCAATTTACAATTTCATCTTATAATTTTTTTTTAGTTAGATAAAAATTTGGTCCAAAATAAACAAAGTGTAATAAATTTGAAAAGTTAATAGATAAATTATAATGAATATAAGTTTAACAAATGAAATTTCAACATTTGGATAAAATTTAAAAAGTTTATGGAAAAAAATTAGCAAAATATTTATAAAATAATATTACAAATTGACAAGAGTGTTTTATTAAAAAGTAATATTACAAATTTAAAGTAGATAGGTTGTAAAAAGAAGAAGAACAAAGTAACTGCTTTCATCATGTCGAGACACAACATGATGAAGAGATAAATACTAGTGATTAATTTCATGATTTTGCTTAATTGACAAAGAGTTCACAATTAGCAGAGCCTGCTTGTTGTTGTTGGTAATCAAAACCAATTATATATATTTACTTAAGTTCTCATCATCATCATAATAATACCATGCGTTTTTACTGTTTCAACTATTTTAAATATACATATATTTTTTTTAGATCAGAAACAAAAATAAGTTATATAATAAAAAACAGAAAGAAAAACAAAGAATTGATTATTTTGAGACCATGTGAAAATATGGAATATAATCTAATGAAATCACATTAATCAATATTACAATGAACATTCTACATATATAATTAATGTATATTAATATTACTTAACTATAACACCTTTCAGATTTTATAGAGACTTAAAAGTTAGTTATGTATGATTTTAACTTACATGTTGATGAAGAAAACTAAAAATAAAACAACTTCAATTTCGTTGACACTTATAGATCAGCGTGTTCATGTTGTTAGCTAGATGATTTGCCTTGTAATTAAATTACTAGTTAATCTTTTCCACTTGATCAATTCACATTTATAGACAATTTATAATTAAGAAAACAATTAAAGATTTGTATACATATAAATAATTAATACAACCAAAAAGAAACAGATTAGTGGACCAACGAATAAATGATGAAACTAATTAATCTCATTGTCTCCCCGTCTGTCTCTCTATTTGTGGGTCAATCTCTCACATGGCCTTGATACCAACAGACACAATCTCGTAAATATCTCCAACTTTTAGGTCTTTTTTCTTCCGCCGTTAATTATGGTGCCAATTCATGCGAAATGGTGTTCGAATTAGTAAAAACTAATAAACCAAATATAAATAAGCTGATTAAAATTAAACTAAACTAACTTAAATCATTAATTATATATATATTTTTAGTTAATATGACTTTTTTTTATAAAAAATTTATGTTTAATAATTAAAGCTTAAACAACATTACATAAAATAATAAAAAAAATTAATTAATAAATTAATTAATCAATGAGTAAATGCATTAAATCTCACACATGAAAAGTTAGTATTTGTCATGCCCTCATGAAAACTCACATTTAAAATAAAGAGTTCTCAAGTCCAAATAAAATTTCTTATAGCTATTAAACAAAATAAATAGAGATAAATAGATTAAATAAATATACTTACTAAAAAATAAACAATTAAAGTAAATTAAAATGTTACACTAGAACATAACTTTTTTTTATATACACAATAATAAAACTTTGACTATGAACAAATGGAAAAAAGAATACCATAACACAAGTTGATAAAAAAATTAAAATTTTTACTTCATAATACTAATTTAATTAAATATAAATATTATTTTTTTGTTTAAAATGTTAAGTAGATTTAAACGCTAAATGCATTAATATCAAAGAATGTAGCATAGTATTATGACAAAATGAATAAATTATAACTAATAATTATAACTATTTATTTATTACCAGCTTATTTTTTTAAAAAAATGGAAGAAAAATAACTAATATATCATAAAATAAAAATACCAAAAGAAATAAAAAATTATTTTAATTTTAATATAATTTTTTTTATTTAAAATTTAATTTAATTTAATTTTATTTTAAATTAATAAATTAATTTTAATTATTTAAGTCGGATCAAATAAACCTAAATTTAATTTAATTTGTATTTTTTCGATTTGAGTTGATTGGATTAATCGAGGTAGAGCACAAATTAAACCCCAAATATAAGAAGACGACTCTACGCTCTAACTCATCAATTCATCAGCTACACCAAAACAAAACAAATCCATTTCCTTTTCTTTTATCTCAATTTTTCTCCTTCACTTTCTCACTCTTTCCTTCCAAACAAACAACAAATTATCAAACATGTTAGGCTTAACCAAATGCAACAAGATCCCTCACATTGTACGACTCCGTCAAATGCTAAAACGATGGAGAAGAAAAGCTCACTCAACATCTCATCACAGTAGTACCAATCACACACTATCTACATCAGCACCGCCCGATGTACCTGCTGGACACGTCGCGGTATGTGTGGGGAGCAATTCTAGGAGATTTGTTGTACGCACGACACACTTGAACCACCCCATGTTTAAGAACTTACTTGTGCAAGCTGAGGATGAGTACGGCTTTTCCAACGATGGACCACTTGCTATCCCTTGTGACGAGTCGTGCTTTGAGGATGTTCTTCGAGCTGTATCACGATCTGAGTCGAGCCGGTCCTGGCGGTTCAAGAGTGTTGAGGATCTTCATAGGCTTTGCCACGTGGACGTCAGGACGAAGGACTTTGGTGAGTCTCGACCGTTGCTTCATGGCCTTGCTCATCATAAATCTCTCTGCTAATTAAATCAAAGTTGATAATATAGACGGCAACTGAGTTACGAGTTCGCCGTGTCATATTTAATTTTATGATCGGTTAATTGTATAAATGATTTATTATTTAGATAGTTAATTTTAATATAAATTTGTATAGATATTTATCACTTCTCTTCGTTTTGAAAAGTTTTTCAACAACGGAACTATACGAGAAGATTTCAAACAATTATAAATAATAATAAAAAGCAGAAAATTGATAGTATTTAGTGTAATCCACTTAAAATGAATAAAAACCCTAATTTCCTATTAAAATGAAATTTAAGTAAATTAGATTTTGAAATTCCCAGTCATTAGTTTGTCACTAAATGTGGTAAAGCCCAAAGCAAGCCCATAATTATAAAGTAAATTGGATTGGGCCGGAGCCGAATCATAAAATGGCTATACTGTCTGGTTCAGAGAGGAGACATCCTCAATTCATAACAAAATTATCAAGTTGGAGTTGAAGATGTAAAGGCACTTCTTGAGCATGAATAGGCATGTTATCTGTAGGTTCAGATATTTGTAGATATTAGATTCGATGGATTAGTTATTGTATGTTATTTTTGAGGATGGTATGGTGTTGGAAAATATCCGGTTATAGATTATCGGGACGGTTATACATATTTTTAATAATTTTTTAAGAGGCTAATTAGGAACAAATTATATTATTTTAATATAAAAATATTAATTTAAAAAACAATATTTTAATTAAAAAATTATTAAAATTATGTATTTTACTTTAATTAATTTATTTTTAAAAATTAAAAAATTAAACAACACTACTAAATTAAAAAACGTAAAATAAGAAAACCTCTGTCTCTTTAATTTAATAGATTTTAGTGTATTATAGTCTCGTACAGATGTACTTGAATCTTAAATATAAGACTAAAGCTAGAGATACATGACTTGGACATGATAATTCCAAATTCAAATAAAATGTTGACACCTAATATATATATATTAATGGTACTACAATGCACACAGCAGCTCATATACTCTATGCATCACTTGCAATGCAACACATGTTTTGGAGAACATGTCTTCCCCACATCACCATTCTTGTCCATCAATTTCATAGATAACATTGATACAAAAACACAAAATTTCGTGGAATTACAAAGAGAATATTAAAGAACAAACATTATAGATAACATTATAGATAGTAACAGCCAAAATAAATATAATAGAAGATACCGACCCCTTTTGGCTTGGGTCTACTACTGAAAGAAGTTAAGTATACGCCTAACTAAATAAGCATCATGTTCTAGGAGTATTAAGTATTTGATTTGTTTAATTTTTTACAATTAATACAACCCACATGGATCTGAATTCTTAATACACACCTAGAGCAATTTTATGTTCGTATACCCATATACATACATATATTTTACATTTTTACCCTAACCTTTGAGGCTTTTGTGAAATAACACACTAATCTTCTTATTTAACTGTATATCATAACATTTTTTAAAATATTATCACACTTTTCGTAATATAAAAGTTATTCTATAATTACTTTTAACATTTTAAAATTTTAATTTATTTACAATTTAATATAATCCGTCACTTTGATCCATGAATTTAAAATTAGTTAATTTGATTTGTATTGACTCTTGATCTTGCCAAAACGTCAGAGTTTGAAGTGAGAACTAAGAGTCTGGCAACCAGTTTCTGCAAACGTTTTGGTTGATTTACGAGAATTTTTTTTATAAAAAAAAAAAATGTTATATTCAACAAATTATTATATCCATAACATATTAATTAAGTTATTATATACATAAAATAATATATTAATTATTTATTAGATATAAAGTTAAAATTGTATAATTGTGAAATAATTTTACAATTATGATAAAAACTATTTTTTAAAATTTGATAACTACGTCAATTTATTTAAATGATACAATTTAATTGATTTTATATCTTCAATTTTATATATAATTAATATTTAATACATCATCTAATAAATATTATAAGTTAGATTCATATACCACTGCTTTGTATTAAATAAGTAAATAACAAGGATGATTATGAATTTATGATACATGTAGCATTGAAGTTGAAGGGTGCTTTGTCCGTGATTCAGATAGTGAGGAATCGGAGAAATAGTAATTCTTTAAGGTGAATCTTATTTTGAACAAACATAGATAGATATGTCTTCTTCTGTTTTTAAGATTTCAGCCAAACTTACATTAAATTGTTCTCTCTACATCTCAAAACTTTTGCATTCACCATATATTATTGGGTTTTAAGCTTTTGATTCATATAATTTCTAACATATAGAAATGAGGTATCACTTAAACCATATCATTCAAGTGACGTGTATAATTCCAATATTTATTTTAAGTTCTACATAAATAATAATCTACTAAAAATGAATAATTTCAAAGAGAAGGCGATGGGGTTCAAGTTGTCAATTAGAGGGCCAACAGAGAAGAGAAAACCCAACGGCATAGGATCCCACCATGTCCTAACACAAAATTATACATACCCCAAAACACCCGTGGCCTGTCCTTTGCTCAAATTTTTTTTTTCACATCAATTTCTTCTCTTCATAAATACCCATCTCACCACACAACAACACCACCACCACCTCTTTAATTTCCACCTGCACTTTACTATCTATCTCTTTCATTCCTCATCTTTTTATTCTTCTTCAAACTTTCTAAGAAAACATTCCAAAAAAAACAAAAACACACACATACACATTATCACAAAATGGCTATTAGAAAACCAAACAAGCTTCCTCAAACAGCCGTTCTCCAACAAATCCTTAAGAGATGTTCGAGTCTAGGAAAAAACAAAAATAGGTATAATGATGAAGATTATGGGCTTCCGCTAGATGTACCAAAAGGTCATTTTGTGGTTTATGTGGGTGACAATAGAACAAGGTACATTGTTCCAATCTCATTTCTAGCCCATCCTAAGTTTCAATGCCTACTTCGTCAAGCTGAAGAAGAATTTGGGTTTGATCATGATATGGGTCTCCTAATTCCCTGTGAAGAAGTTGTTTTTCGATCTCTTACTTCAATGTTGAGATGAAAATATTAAAAGGGTCATCACAAGCTCTCAAGAATGGTTGTGTTTTGTTTGGAGATCAAGATTGTCACTAAGATGAAGTGTTAACTTCTACTTTTTTTTTTTAATCATCTTTCTCCATAATTTGTCACGAGCAATCTTGAGCTTTGTTCTTTTTCTTTTCTTTTCTTTTTTAATTTTATTTTCTATTATCTTGTATTTTTGGAGGTGGAAAGTGGTTTGTTTTTAACCCGGCCCTTTTGGTGGGTTTTTTACTACTCTCAACTTTAAACCCTTAAAAAAGTTATGGCGTTTGAACTGTACAAAGTACTTTCTTTGATTTTCTTCGTAAAGGTGGTTGTTATGCCTTTTTGAGATAAATTTAATACTATTAAAATCAAGCAAGAGTTAATTGGTGTTTTTTCTTTACAAATTTGTGTATTCATTATTTTTTAAGTTTTAATTTTTGGGTATATTGGGCATAGCATAAGCTTTTAAATATCTGTGCCGTGCATGGCCTTTTTGAAATTTGGGTAAAGGCCGTAAAGCGATATCTCTCGTGTCAAATTGAATCAAATGGGATCTTAAAGCTTTTAAGAAAAGTGTACTTGGAAACAATAATAGTCTTTAAATAGCTTCTGTCAGAGAATGTAGGATACAGTCAGACATGTATGGAACATCATAGGCTATTAGAGAAATGCAAATATCACCCAATTTTATTGGTCAAAGTATAAAGAGTAAAGAATAACATTTCGGCATTGAAAATATTATAGATGGGATATTTTTTCTCTTTCAAGAAACACCAAACATGGGATTGCTAACTGAACGAGAATTTGATACAGCACAAGGAAAATACTTTCTGCATAATAACAGCATAACTAGTAACAAAAGAGGAAGGCTAATTATATCCAAACTACTTATATTTATTTTGGAATTGTGAAACTTTTCTAGATACTGAATTGATCTCAAAATAACATATTACTTGTATATAGCGTGTACATGTTTAGTTTATGTACAATTTGTGAATTATGTACGGCGTGTACATATATTATATGTATACATATATTATATGTATACGTTATGTATAACAAACATGCTATTTTGGGACCAATATATTATACATGTAATATACATGCAAAATTTATGGCTCGAACTCTACAATAAGTAGTATGTGCACTTGGCATTTGAAAATAAATGTCAAAGAAATAATTATCTGACCAAAATTGTTGAGAAGAGAGAGAATAACGCAAAAAAAGTAGATAAAAGAATCGTAAAAAAGGAGAAGAAAAATGAAAGTAAATAAGATCTCACAAAGTCATGCCTAATGTATCAGCTGCATAGGAAGATTGAAGTTGATGGAATAATGTATATTCACTGGTCTGAGATAGACTTTGCCTGTTGATTCTGCCCATCTATTACATTTATCTGTCGTCGAAGTTTTGCAATATGAGCTTGCACCTGATTCAGTTTAAGCACCAAATCCAACTATCAAAATAATGAACCAAATAATTGTTTCTCACAATAACAACTTAACATAACTAGTGGACAAACGTAGGTTTCGTGAATAAAATTTGTAATGTAAGGGTGAACAAGTATCAAATCTATCTCACAAATAGTTCCAATAGCGTGAAAATGTATACGACACTGATTTGTATTCAGCAAATCTAGGAAATTTCAAGTATAAGAGCGATTAAAAGACAGAAAACAAAATTGGAACAAGTAAATTAAAATTACAGTAACTAGTTTTAGGTGACATTGGAACAAGGTACTGTCACGAACACAGATGAGAGAAGGGTTTCCATTCCCAACAAGTCCCTCGACAAATAAGCAAGTAATAACAGCACAGTGAAAAATATGACAATGCAAGACGTGGCTTTTTGGATAGAGAAACAATAAATATATCCAAAATTTGAACATATGTTGTTTAAGAAAAATAGGAGCATTCCACTGATACAATTATATACACTTGCAACGTGCAATAATATAATGGTCAACAGCAACTTTTTTAAATAAAGAGCTGATGAAAATTGAAATTAGTAACTATAATGATACCTGTTGACGAGCTGCTGCAAGCTGTAATAGCTCATCTGCCTCTGAGAAATTCATGAACCACTGGCTCAGGGAATGATCTTTAGTATCACATCTCCGCTTTACTCTTGTATCTTCAACTGGTACTAAATTAATAAAAATAGCATGACTTTTCATTCCAAGCACAATAGCTAGTAATGCTATTGAAAATTTAGCAGAAGAACAGCATACCAGATGGCAATGTAAAACCAGGAGGTAATCTCGGAACTGTTGTAGCTGGATGGTTCTGTACACGTGCCAGAAAAGTCTCCGAGGGCTCAGAGAACACTATCTCATCATAGGATTCAACAACAACAGGCTTCTTTGTCGACATAGGACCCGTTTCATCTTCTGGATACAACTTTAAATGATGATATCTGTGAAGTAATTAAATTTAAATGAAAGAAAATATGCATATTTACAGCAACATTATCGACATAGCAGGCTGCACGCCTGCACATTTGCCGTGTCAACATTGAAATCACTAGAATTTTTTTTATTTCAACTATGAGGTCTTAACATGACTAAAAGTGCGGTGTTGTGATAAAAATTAAACTAATAGAAATTGTTTTGATTATAAGCTCTAAGACCTTTCTTCACGTTGCGTCAACACATGCAGTATAAAGTGCAAAAATTGGCTAGTATCCCATAAATAAATAATGAAAAATACATAAAGCAACTCACAAGTTCAGTGGCTTATCACACACATCATTGTGGAAAAAAAGTGTAATGGCGATTTCAAATTCTCCCCAGCCAGATTCTGATAACTCAAATGGTGGTGTCTCTACAACCCTTGTAGGTTTACTAAAACTAGTGTGCAGCTGAAAAACAGCACGTTTTATCACCACACTAAGATCCTCATTGGTTGCCCCACGAACATACACAGTCCACTTATGAGACTGGTACCTAATTACAAATAATGTTAAGGTTACTCTACTTTCATGTGACAATCCATATAAATCAGAGCACTGCTATATATCACAAATTTATCATAATCACAACTATATGGAAGCTTATCATTTGATACTTACCATTTGTGATTAATAGAATTTTCCGTGTAAAAAACCAACAAAATCTCAACAACCAAAACAAAAAAAAAAACAAAAGTACTTACTCGCTTGCCTTCTTACCAAGCCAGAATGCAATATTACCATACACAATTGGAACGCTAATTTCAACATCTTTTAACCTCTTATTCAAATTCTGTAGTAAATAATAAAAACCCCATGAATATTAATCCAGTTAAGATAGATAACATGAGTAAACAAACGAGAAAATCACAAAATGCAAAACAATATGAAAGGAAATCCTATTACCTTCTTTTCATTGTCATCGGGTTTGCCCATTTTGGTGCGCACCGATTTCGCCGTATACAATGATATAGGGATGATCTGGACTACGCTTTTTCGAAGAACTATTTGGTTATATACCCTTTTGTGGCTTTGTAAAATTTTACCCGAGTTCTTTAGATATTCAAATCTAACCTCAATTACATAGAAAGTAGGGTTTCTTTTCTTTTCTTTTTCCCTTGAGTTACCCGAGTTTTGTAGCGGTATGTTATTTTTAATTACAATCGAGCCCCAAAATGAAAATAATTTACAAATTGCCATCTCATTTTTATTCATTACAAATTTATAGGGTTAAATACATTTTGTCCCTATTATTTTAGTCAGTTTAGTATATTTTTTTAAATAAAATAATTTAGTTTTTGTTGGTAGCCTAGTAACCCAATAGCACAACAATCCTTCCAACAACATGAAGGTCGCAAGTTCAAAATTTGCTGTGAATAAAGTCCATTTAGCGAATAATAATAATAATAATTTAAAACTTACATGGAATAAGTTAGTCACTCTTCTTTTAAATAAAATATATATTTTTTTAATTTGCAATAATTTAGTCCTTACTTTTAAACATGCTAACAAAGAAAAATAATATATAAGGTATGCTTATATTCTTAATAAAGAACCAAGGTGTGGATTAAAACATAAGGTAGATTGAAACCTTAGTGCTTGATTTTGCTCATAAAATTACTAATCCTTATTTTAAAACAATAATTACTAATTTTGTGAATAATAAAAAAATCACTCAAATATCAATTTTGCACTTACTCATATATTGTTATTTATTGTTGCAAATTCAAGATAATATAGGCTAAATTATTTTATAGATAAAATAATATTATTTAAAATAACAGAAATTAAATGTTATATAACTATATAAAAGAAGAAAAGAGATTAGAAATATCTTTAACCTCAAGTTTATAATATAATTGTGTTTTAAGAAAAAAGAGAAAAAACTCAAATTAAATAACAAACTATGAAGTTGTAGAGTCCGTTTAGAACCGTTTATTCTTTTAATTGAAGGTGAATTTAAATAAATCAAAATACTTTTAAAAATGTTTGACAATTTTTATAAGAATATTTTTAAAAATTTGACAAATATTATTTATACTTTTAAAATAAATAAATAATACTTAATTTTAAGATAAGTAACTTTGAATGCATATTCTTATCTTAAAATTATTACAAAAATGTCAATTAAAATCATTTCTAACATTTTCATCCCAAACATCTAAATACTTATCTTTAAACTAATTTTAATCAAAACACTTCTTTAAAAAATACATATTCAAACGGGCCTTTAGTTTCTCTTATACCACTTTTCATACTAATTTGTTGGTGTTACTTCAAAATATCACAAGAAAATTAGACTAAAAACAAAAGGCACTACATAATGTCATAAATTCATCTCTTAATGATGTAGTAGAACCTGAATCTACTAGTATAAATTTAGTTTTAAATAATTTTATTTCACTACAATAATAAAAGCTATCACAAATTTATAATACACTTAATTATTAAACTAATTTTATTTTTAAATCTTAAAAAGAAAAAAAAAAAAAACTTATATTTTTTTAGTAATGTAAAAAATAATATATACTATTATTTAACTTTAAGAATATAATATTGCAAGGACCTTTTTTTTTTTTTTTTAAACCTTTGGAATACAATATTGCTTTCATGTTAAAGAGTCAAAATGCAGACATTGTAAGAAAATTGGGAAATAAAAGCACCAACAAATTTGAGCCATGTCACTAACCCTACATATTACATTGCACACAACTCCAAAGTTACCCAATACTCTTGAGCTGAAAAGACAATCAAGAAAAACAAAATGTATATATAATAGTTCCCTTAGAATGTGATCTCACATGGTGCGTGAAAAGTTCTACCACGACATATAGGCTCTAGGTTCTCTCCAGCATATGAACATAGCGGTGATACCTCCACACCTGAGTTGAAAATCCAGTCATATAAAAAGGATTAAAATTAATAAATCTACCAAAATCACTAGTATTTTCAATCACAACACTTGTTAGTGATTGATTTGTTGCTTCCTTTTCATCAACACAAATACTTTTATTTAATTTCAATGAACCCCACAAAATGAAAACTAAGCCTCCACCCATACCCACAAAAGAGAAGGAAATCATTGAATTACCAGTTGCATATAACGGCACTGAATGAGTTAAGAATCCACCAGCAGCAACTACCCACCGAGTGTGAAGTCGAAGGAGAAGGAGCCTGGCACTATCAGGAGTATCATAATTCGAACCATTTGCATTTTTAACAGGAGCAAACTCTTCTTCACGCAAGACCTGCGTCAGTACAAACATTACAAAGTAACAGCCTTAGACAAATATACTACAAATGTATAGAAATTTTGGAGCTAAAGGTGAAAAGGGGGGGAATTTAATCACCTCAAAAAGGGCAGTTGAAGGTGCATATGGGAAGGCATCAAATATGAACTGCTCTAATTTTAAACCCAATGTATGTCCGTGGATAGAAGGGATTTTCTTCTCAGCAAGATGGTATCTGAAATGCAAAGCAATAAAATCATCTAAATGTTCAGAAAATGTGGATAAGAATCTCCAAATGGAAGGATTATTTGATGCACAAAACAAAACTATCCAACTTGGAACAAGAAATATGCTAACATGGTACTATGTATATTCTGCTTTTGTGATCTGCGTTGTAAATCCAATGTACAGGACTATTGATGTCAGAGTATTAATCAAAAAAAGAAATAAATAGACAAAATTATTTCTGCATATTTAAAACCTAGGACAATTATTTTTATACGGTAGTAGATTTTGAAATTTTCCTAACCATGATCTACATTCTCCCTAAATTTGAAGATTGCAATTACAATAAGGCAGAGACAGTGAGATAAAAACGGTGCAAAAGAAGATAACCACGTACATGCTGTCTTTCTCAAGCCCATTTGCCACTTGATTTAGGAAATCTAATGTAAACATGTGCAAGCACACCTGAAAAAGTATAAGCAACGAGAATTTTGTTTTAAAAGAAAGAAAAAGCCATCTCAAATTATTTTTAGCAGTCATGTGACAATCCAAAATGCGATCAGGGCATACACATTTCTGATATCTAACTAAAATATCACTTAAATTAGAACAGAAAATTGCATAAAATGAAATTGACCCCATAATGAATCACACTCTAAGAAACACAGACTGATGTATCCTCCCTGCAATGAAAGTCATAACATATATTTTAGTCAACTGATCATTAAAGTATGTTCAGAAAAAAAAAAAAAATAGGCAACCATAATGTGGACAACGTCAAGCAATAATTTGATCACACTCCAGAAACTTCTTAATTTCAAATTCAGGACTCCAGAATCTCCTCAATGGTGTATTCTTTGCAAAGAGGGGACATATCATTTTATTTGTTGTGTAAATTTGCTATTGCTTTGGAGAATGATTTTTTGCTGCTTGCTAATGTCGTTTTGCTACTGCCTAATTCTGATTCTAATCTTTTCACAACAAAGTTTGGGGTATCCTACCCAAAAAAATGGGGTCTTAGAAACTCGGATAAGAGGAAGTACTCTTGGAGCAATTCAGTGTTATCTTTACTTTGGGTTGTATTGTTAGAGAGAAACAAAAGATTCCTTGAAGACAGAATAAAAACAAGCAGTACGGATATTAACATCTCCAGTTTCTGAGAAGATTCCAAGTTTTGATGTTTTTCTAAGTATTCAATATCCATTTGGGGCTTTGTTGTCTATACCTTCTGTTGTTAGGTTTGATCTCTGTACTAGCTTTGTACCTTTTCAATTTTCTAGAGAAATTAATTTTAGTTTCCCAAGGAAAAAAAATTCATGTGTCAGTGAGATACTATCCCAAAAATATACATGTACAAAAACTGCAATAGCATTCCAGAAGCAAATAGTAGCAGACCAAATAAGGATATGGTGGACATTACATTGCTCCAACAAAACCGAAGACGTCCAGTTTCTTGATTGATCAAGGAAGCCAGAGATTGATCTATCTCACTGTATTCAACCACAGTCAGAGGTCCACCTTTCCCTCGACGTACAAAAACACCAACCTTTTCCTGGGGGTATGCCTGTACATGAAAGAGCAAAAAAACATTAATGTTTTATAAAATTCTTGATATTCTTTAAAGAATATTAAATTTCGTATGACATGTATATGAGACTGGCCTTGCAAGGCATAAAATTTACACTAGTTAGATGTCCAAGCCATCCAAGTTGCACAACGTATCTATTCAGATGTAATGGTCTCACGTCCTACGTATCTGGTAGATATATTCATAATACTACATCAAATATTAATTCTATTATTACTTAGATATTTGACGGTTTTCTATCAACCTAACTCTTATTTTCCAAGCTAATCTTAGAATGAAGACAAGCATATCCATGAATTTAAATCAGGCATATATGACTTCATTATCCATTAATTGAAATTAAAGCACAGTCATGAAATGCTTGGCCTCGATATTATTTTGGGGATCAAGTAGCTCTCTCATATAACCTACAACTTATATATAGCAGTTCACCCCATTATTCGCCAGTTTCAAGTCACATATTCGAATATATATATATATATATATATATATATGTATATATGGGAGAGTTTATTTATTTACAAAAACTCATAGTAGAAATAGAACTCAGAAAACAGGAATAGAAGTACCTTGCGAACTACTTTTGCAGCAGCAGCAACACCTTTATCGATGAAATAGCCCAGAAAAGCTGGATCAGCTACACGGACCTGCTTTTAAGACCCATCACTAAGTATCTAATAAGACAGGAATCTGAGTCTTCGAACAGCAGGGAGGCAATTTGACATTTTATACTTTCTAATAGAAAAAATAAAGAGGGTAAAAAAAAATTGTTGATTTTATTCCAGAAAATATAGTACAAGAACAATAAGACAATATAGTTTAGATAGGTTTTATTCAAAATAGCCAAAATTTCAGTTAAAAGATAATTTGATTCTATTTTTACATCAGAGTAAAAGGACGGCTCTATTGCTTTTCACCTGGAGAAAAGAAAAGGAAAAGTTGTGTGTTGGTCTTGACTAGTGTATTGGTAACCCACCTTCAAAGTGGCGCAATTTAAAACCCCTTTTAACATGAAACAAAAAGGAAGTAGCTTTCAGAAAAGAACGAAATGAGACAAATTTGCTTTACCCCACTACAGAGTGAAGACAAGTTCTTACGACCTTGCCAAGCTATATCGTATTTTACCCAGCTGAGCAGGTTCCTTTCATGCAACACCCCAATTAAGATCTAGTAAAGAAGATTAATGTTCTACCGGACCTATGACCATACAGGGAATCGAGAAAGAAAAGAAAATCTTCTATTTTCACCCCTTATCTACAGCTCAACCAACTGATAAGGGAATAGGTATAACTTCCATTTCTTTTTAAAGCAAACCCAAAATATTGTTTACGGATGGGAGTCTACATACCAGTGCATTGTCAACCCCATAGCAATCCACATATTTAATTCCCCTGGTTGACATATCTTCTAATAGCTTTGACGTTTTTAGAGCTGATCAGCATATGGAGGATCAATTAACGTAATGAATATCCAATAAAGGGGGAAAGAAAGGAATTTAGTTCAGCAGTCGCATTCAATAAGTTGAAATAGATTCAACTGACACGCACCTGAATATACTCCTCCATTCCCATCAGGAGCCTTAGACACCTGTTTAAAAAAAATCATGTAACCATTGGCACATGCAAAAGAAAGGACATAGCTAACTAACATTTACGTCTACCAAACAATTATATCATAGCAACTCTTCTTTACTTATAGAATAATATGTTGTTGCTTATAAGTCAAAGCAATAAAACAAGTTTTAATGAGGAAGAGAGAACATGGAAGATATGTAGTAATACCTTAAAATTTTGAGTAGCTGTTTTAGCTTCAATAATATCATTCAATTTTTCAACATCAAAGAAGTTGATTTGGAAGAACCAAAAGAAGGATAGTAGTTATATTGGTATAAAATAGGTGTTATTTTCAATGTCTCTGTGCTGTTCTTGATATCTGACATTGTCTAACTAGTCTAGATTGCCAGTCTCCGAACTTCTTTCTCCTTTTAATAATGTCTCACATCAGATTACTCCATAAAATAGGCAACTCTAAGCTAGGATTGGAATTCTACAAGATGCTCAAGGAACCTAACGGTCAAATCCAAATTTCCAACTAATTAATAGCTCAAGAAGACAAAAAGAAAACATACTCTATATGGAGTTTCCATAATAAATCTACCATCTTTTGAAATACAAGGTATGGTTCCTTGCTGAAAGAATGTGACCTGCAACAAAAATGTGGGTCATTCAAAGTAAAAAGAAAGGAGTGTTGTTGAAAGCAAGCAAAAGTACAGCCAGACACCATTAAATATAGAAACTAAGAGCAAAGTTAATATACTAAAAATCTTAAAAACCCTTACTTGGTCAGCCTCAAGGCCAAAATATTTGTGAGTTTCAAAATATTTGCGCGTTGCCTCATCAGTAAAAGGACTGGTCATGATATACCAATGTACTTGCACTGAACCAGCAGAACCTGGAATGCAATTAAATCGTGAATGAGCTAACAGAACCTGAAGCACAGATTTCAAATTCAAGCTGCAGGGAAAACCTCCAAGGAACTGAAGCATAGACAATAAATCAAAGATTTTCTTCGATATTATTGGCTAGATGCAATAAATATGGAAGGTATAGGCAAGGTAAATGTATTACATATCTCAATCTATGATCAGGAAGAAAAATAAAAAGGACCTGTAAGAAACTAAGATAATAACCTACCGCCATTTGCAGCTTGAGCAGCTAGTCTCTGTACACACAAAATCCGCTCTGCTTGAAGTTGAAAAAGTGATTTCCCGGATGGAAGCCCAATATCTAACATTAAACCACATACATGATAACAAAACTATTTCAGGTAACTTATCAGTTACGCACGAGAATATGTGCTCGTGTCTATGTGACTGCATGTTTGAGCACAATCAGGCCTCAGGCACTGGGGATTCTTTATTTAACTTATGTGCCTTAAAATGCCAGGTGCTGTACAAATAGTAACTTCCCTGACACTGTATGCATGCATACATGACCTGCTATATGTTAAATAAGACTGCTAACCCTATGTCTTCACAAATAAATGGTTGTCCAATACTTTTTAGGGATATACTTTGAAAATCCCAAATTTATTTTCAAATTCTTAGGAGTTCAGTAAGATGCAATAGTCAAGAAAATATTCTGACCTTCCATCCCACGCTATATCAAGTGAACAGTATCCAAATTAGGTTGTTTCTAATTATTTTTTTTTTCTCAACGTACGTTTTATATTTTTTCACTGTGTTGCATCATTAGTAACCATTCATTTACGTTAAAGAGCTGCTTTATCTTACAAGTATCATTGTTAATTCAACCTCTCCTGCCCATTTCTCTCTTGTTATTTTTTAAATACAGAAAGATACTCATATTTTCAAGAATCAAAGCTCTGTTGACTAATCCAGCCTAGATTTTAACTTCAATCAAGACTCAATTTATAGCTATATATTTCACGATATACATAGACAATTTGAGCAACTGAATTGCAGTTGAGGCATTCAAATAAACAAAAAATTGATATTTAAATTCCACAGGAAAATCCAATTTGGCATCCCTAATCACATGGCATACGTACAAAAAAAAAAAACTAGAGCTGCAGAGAATGTGTCAAAGTCAAGCCAACTTTATTATTACTTACTGAAGCATCCCTTCGGATCTGAACTTCCAAGTCGAGTCCCCTGCATGACATTTTAACATGCATAAATCAAACAATGACATTATTGCTGAAGAAACATTTTACAACTCTCAAAAATCCGTGAACTGTTTGGGAATGAGAAAAGCTCACTAAACAGTTCTATTTTCCAACCAAATAGGAGCTGAATTAAATGTTTACTTTTCACATCTACTGATGCTCATATACTAAAGTATTGGTAATAGAGAAAATGCACATTTGTAGATATCACAGCCAAAGGATACCAATCTCAGCATAAAAGATGTCTCAATATTTAAAGTAGATTCCACTTGGGAAAGACTAAAGGTTTTAGTGTCATAAAAAGCAATATTATCGTTATCAATGATCATTCATTGAACAAGCAATCTTCCACACTTTTCTTACACACGAGAGAGAGAGCTGTGTCAAGCCACCAAACTTAAAAAGCAACATCAAGCCAAACGCTCATAAAATAGAATAAAGTATGCTTTTGCAATTTGCACTATCGGTAAACAAGTTTAAAAATCAAAATTGTTCATTAAATGGGCCTAAACCAAAATTAACATTATACCATAACTAATGGAGAGAGAAGAGCCCCACCGCATATGGCAAAAAAAAAATTACAAATCTAACGGTTCGCTTTTTTCTGTAGCGTAAAGTTCAACAGCCAACTAAAAGACCAATAAAAGTTGAGGAAATTGTTATTTACATTGCAATAAACACTAATAAAAAATTAAAATATATATATATATATATATATACAAAATTTTCATTTGTAATATATATTTGTGTGTATATATATTAAAAATGGAAACTTATTCTGATAATACTATTTATTGCTCGGGCAATAAGGAAGGATAGATTAAAAGCAAAGAGTACGCAATAGAAAACAAAACTTGAAACATACTTATGTTACCAAAAATAGGACAAAACAGAGAGAATAAGGCACCTGACCACCAGATAACAACAACACACCCAACTTCCCCTCAGAGATTGCTTTCAAACCCATCTTCCACCATCTCTCTCTATCTTCCAACTTTCGTCCCTCCACCGTCGAAACCCAACTTTCCGGCACAGGCTCGATTGCTGCTGCCGGAAGACCTAAATTTCCACAAACCAAAATCTCAAAAATTAGTACTAAAATCCATCGGCAGAGTGGTACTCTCTGCAACTCAATCAGTATACACAACCACTGACCATGAGATTGAAGCGAGCACTGAATGATCCGATCTATTCTTGGAAGATCTAAGCTCTGCCAGGAAAAAAAAATCATAAGAACACGGATCATAATCTCCATGCAAAACCATAGACATCATAAAAAGTAAACAAATTACAAAATCAATATCATTAATCCAATTCGTATAATTTCTTCTAACCCGCTTGTTGAATTAACTAAAAGGTTCTTCAATTAAAGAGAGAGAAAAAAACCATCACCAAGAAGAACTAAAACATTACTAAATATTATTATTTTTTCCAAATTTTCAAGCGTACCAAACAGATATTTAAAATATATATATATAGTAAGGAAAAGGGGGAAAGACCTCGAGTTCCTTAACAAGATGAAGATGTTCATCGGGAGAGAGCTCATCCCAAAGGGCAAAAGCGTCTTCCTGGCCATAATCCTTGAGCCTCTCAACTAAAGCTTGTGGTGGTGAGTGAGACAAGGAAGAAGAATCAGCTATTGGTTCCCTCATTTCTCTTGTACTTACAATAGAAGATCTGACCTCTCTGAGTTTCAGATGAGTGTTTGGGGGGAAAGCTAAAAAATGAATAAAAGAAAGAAAGATACAGAGAAGAGAGTCAATTAGCGTAAACAAGTACAGTAATGGTGGGTTCGGATATTTCTAGTGCTTTGATAACGATTTGGGATAAGAAAGCTAGAGAGGATTGATGGTTGGTTGGTTGCTTGAGGAATGAGGACAGTGTTGGTTTGGTTTGGTTACACCGACGGTATCGAACACAAGTGTAATTGTTTCAACGTGTATTATTGGGTGAGTGGTGTTGTCTCTATATATATATATATTATTATAAGATTCCTTGTTAGATCTGGTATTTATGTTTATATGATATTCGGTAAACAATCAAATTCTCATCATTACTTATTGTTAAGTTTAATTAAAATTCAATAATGTGTAACTATAATATGTTATTATTATTATTATTATTATTATTTTTTAATTCTTTAAAAACCAAAAGAAATTGACAAAACCATCATTAATTGACTGGTTTGATTTATTGAGGAGGAACAAAACGTTGCCACTGTGACAATTAATTCTTAATTGAAAAAGTGTAAAAAATAGGGATGAAATTTAAGATTAATACTTGATAAGGAGAATACAAACAAGTTGTATATAAGATTCTTTTTTTCTTTTCTTTTTTAAATGTAAAAAAATTTCATTCAATTACGAGCATAACAAAGATTTACACGTAAGATTTTCCCATAATTCGATACCGAAAATTTTCAGATATATTTCCTTTTACCTCCTGATGCCTCAACACCAAAATGAGTCATTGAAATAAACAACCGAACTTGTTCCAAAAAAAAAAAAACTAGGAACTTATGTACATTAATTGAAACAATTGACAAAGCTTGCGCTGAGATAGCAAGTTTAAAATGAGTAAGGAAAAGAAGAAGAAGAAGAAGAGCATTATGGTTCTGCAGGAGCTGTTGTTTTTGGTGTTTCCCCTTCAAGCAATGGTGTTGTCTTTGAGCTATCAGTTGTAGTGGTAATGTGGTGTTCACTGTCTTCATTATATCTATCAACACTCTTGAAAAATATTCCTGCCCAGCCATCATATCATACTTTGAGTTTAGAAAAATAAAATGTAAATTTATTCAAACTTGACCATTCTTGTTCACTTTGTAGAAAACTCTCTCATATCATATGACATGAGAAAGATGGGGGGAGGAGAGTAAATACTTATGTGTTTTCCAGCAATAAATGTTTGATTATGATTCTACAAATATAAGTAAGTATACAATTAACAGTCTTACCTATAAACCATATAACTGATGCCAGAAACAAAATGGAAGTCAGAATAAGAGCAGTCTTTCTCCAGTCGTTAATATGATCCTGCAAGATGCTCACAAATAACGAGTTAAACAATGTGCCAAAACAATAAGGAAACATAAGAAAAATTAATAAAAGACATGGGTTTAATTACTCATTTGGATGCAAAACATTATTAATTTCACTTGTAAAAAAGGCAAACCTGCAGAACTCCGACTAGAGGTGAAGAAGGTACATCACCAAAGAGGTGAATTGAAACTGTGGAAATAGCCATAGATAGCGGCCTCAAGCTAGGTTTAACACAATGGAGACATACAAAATTAACAGGAGCCTGCATAAGAAAACATGAAAAGTCCATAAATCAGGAATAGCAACATACATACATAACAACTCTCTATCAAGAAAACAAATAATAAGAATCTCCCACAAGTAAAACAACTGTACCTGAGTGGCAAATATAAGCAATTCACCAACTGCAAAAACAGCAAGGAAAGGATACATGCTCTTGAAACAAAAGGCACTAAAGCAAAATATTGCCCCAAGTAACGTTGTTGCTGAAAGAAGCTGCAGCAGTTTCAGGTATTAAATGGTAAAGATCAATAAAAAGAGTAGGGGCAAAACTCGAACAATTACAAAGTAGCAATAACAATGATAGTGATTCCTCATAACTTTTATTGAGGTCGTTATATTGAAATTTCTCTTTTACGATGAAGATACAGTAATTGATAAGCTTTGAAAACCAAACAAGCAGCATGAGAGTTGAAAACAGATAACCAACTTTCAATATGTAACACAAATGATTGGGCATGATCGAGGGGAATAAAAGGAAAAGATTATTGAGACGACTATTAATAAACAGAAAATCAACTACCTTAAAAGCATTTGAGATAGTGTTTGTCATGCGATCTAGAAGGAAACCCCCAGCAAGTGTGCCAAATATTCCACACACAATTGTAATGCCTCCAAACATCATATCTGCATTTTTCTGCCATAAATATTGCCTTTTTAAGTTAAATAAACACAAAAATGATGGACTTGTGATTATTAAAAAATGTTAATTTAAAGCTGAAAGATCCAGATAATGATATTTTAACTAGGCTAACATATGTCAATCAAATCAGAAGAAAGGACTTACCATATGATATATATTATAACCTGCCTTAGGTCCCCAATATGAGTAAGCACCAATAACAAAATTGTATGCTATGTAACCTATAAGAAAACTTTAAACTTTTAGAAGAATCGAAGAATTAGCAACTAATAAAAGAAAAGTGGAAAAAAAAAAAATTTTGAAGTATTGCAGCCATAAAGCTATTCAAATGTATACCTAGTACGTTAACGACATAGACCTTATCAGCCAGAAGAACCTTCATGTCTTTCAGAAATCTTAAAATTTGATTCTTCATTCTTGTTCCTACAGTTGACCTGCCGAAAATATGTTAATATAACAGTTAATTCACATTTGGTTTATTTTGTATAAATAGAGAAATATAGCACTAGAATGCCAGGCAAAAAAAATAGAATTTACTAGTTACATCAGGAGAAATTAATTGTTTGACATGTTATTCTGGCCATTCTTAGTACAACCAGAACTATTAACTCGAGCTCTTAATTTGAAAAGTACACAGATACAACATAAGTTAAAGTTTCCTAATTCCTATTATATCCAGAAGAGCAAGGTTGAGTCTCGGGGTCAGTTTTATAGCTGAAAAAAAATTGCAGTTCTGATGTATATATAAGCTGGCATAAATTTACAGACTGAATAACTAACCACAAATTTGATTACAAAAGGAAAGAAAAAGAAAAAGAAAAAACCACGTAATTCAAAAAAAATAGAAAATATTGTGCCTCACTTGGAATGTATATGCGACCTTTTTACTTCAAGATCTTCATTCATCATTGATGAACTACCTTTATCATTTGAAACATCTGAATCTGTACACCATTTTGAAAATTCCAACAATTTAGTCCATAATCCATGAGTGTATGATCACATTGTAAGAAAAAGTGATTTGATAATTTTCATTGTTTTGCATAAGATGCACCAGTGAGGTTATAACATAATAGAGCCTCCTTTATTGAAGCAAATCGGTAGTGCTTAGTTTTCCATGAGTTAGATTTTCAAATGGAAGAATTGGGAGGGAAAAAGCGAAAAGGTAGTGTCGTCTTTCAAAAAATTTCAAAAAGGATTTACATGAAAAAGAACCTAAAGCAAGAATTATCAAAGAAGATAATTCCATCAACTCCCATTCGTTGGGTTTTCAGAAGAAGCAGAATCAAAGGAACAAATAGTTATAGTCGTACTAAAAAGGTTTTTCTATTTGACTAACCAGATTAAAACTTAAACCTGAATTTTCACCAAGTAAGTTGATTCAATAAAATACCAAGAACACTGAAAGTCGAATGTGACCTCAGTTGTACAAAGCTTCATCATAAAGATGGGAGATAAGCTGGGATGTGAAGTCAACATTTATCCACTAAGACACGGTTAAAAAACTACCAAACCAAGTGCCACAAAGTCGTGAGTTACTAATGCAAAATTAAAATCAATCAGAACTCGGAACAAAAATCAATCGTAACGAAAAGTCATCCTGCATGACACCAAACAGAAATGCCTAAAGAAAAAACCTAAATTCAGCACCTTCGATATCAGAGGAAGCTGTCTCCACTGCTGTCAGTGCTTTTTTTGAGTCAGTGGGAGCAAAGCCTGTAAACCAACATTAGTCTGTCACAGCTAGAGAACTTGCAGAAAGTAGAAAAATTCATATTAAAAAAAATGAGAGAAAAAGAGAGTGAACATTAATGAAAAAAATAAAGGTGCACCTTTCATCTGTAAAGGCTTCATAATAAAACCTAGAACAGCAAATGGCAGCATCAAAATTGCCTCCCCCCAAAAGGCATACCGCCAGCTGAAATGGCTTCCAACCTATGTACCAAAAAATTTCACAGCAAAAACCTATGTATAAGAAACGACAGACAAACAGGTATAGCTACTATAATTAATAATTGTCTCTTTGTTGATTTTTCAAAATTTATTTCCTCTTGAATATGGACAGGATGCTTAATGGAGAGATAATAGTTAAGGAGCATAAAGATATTGCAAACAGGTAAAGAATAGAAAAGACAGTTCCTTTTTAGAGGGAGATTTTTGACTCGCCAACTTATATATTGATTAAAATTGTGCAGAAAATAGGTATAGAAACTCACTAATCCACCATAAACATAGCCAAGTGCATATCCTGAAGGTATACACATGTAGAATATTGCAAGCCACCCTGTTTTCTGGTTAAAAAGAAAATAAACAAATAAAACCAAATCACGATATATAACAGTATTCAGAACAGATATCAAAGATAAAAGGGAACATTTGTTTCCTATCAAGGTTTTTCCTATTCTCTGAAAAAGATTTGTAAATTTCAACACAACTGAATCTAAGTTAAAGAAATACAGGAGTTTTTATGGCCAACAAAGAATGAACTTATATAGTTGGATCAACAAAAATTTTGCAGTAGTAATCATAAATGATCTCACAGATTTACCATGAATGATCAGACAAAAAGAACAAACCTGAGCAACTGGGGCGTTATCATCGATGAAAGGAGCCGCAAGACTTATAAATGAAGCCTCACCAACACCAACTAGCCTGACCACAACACCAAAAGTAATAAAAATAGTCAAACTGTTTTCCAATTTTTTTATCATTTATTAAAAGAGATTTTTCCTCAAATAACACAAAATTTGCAAAAAAAAAAAAAATTTATTTTTGCCAAAATGACACAGCAAACATACGCAGCCCACTTAATCTAGTTTTTTTAGATGAATTGAAGCCCCACCCAATCTAGATCATATGTGAGACTTCATCTAGATGTAATCATCTGAAAAAATACAAATGATAAAGCCTATGTCATCTCCAACCAAAGGGTCCAGTCAACAGTAGATCAATTGCAGTCATTTGACCAATCAACACAACAAGGTTTGGGAGAAAGGAAGGTATTTTAGAGATTTGGCAACCATACACCATTTAGTGTTATTTTGGGAAAATTAGACATTTTACAACTCAACTATGTCACTTGGGGAAAAAGAGCTTTTTGTCATTTATGTCATATTGAGCAATTATTTCTTGCTGGATTACTCGAAAAATGGAAAATTAAGCATTTTACAACTCAACTATGTCACTTGGGGAAAAAGAGCTTTTTGTCATTTGTGTCATATTGAGCAATTATTTCTTGCTGGATTACTCGAAAAATGAAAAAGCAAAACCAAAAAGAAAAGACACTTACATCCGGCAAATTGTAATGGACCAGAAGTTAAATGATAAACCACAAGCAACTACTGCAAGAGTCCAAACAGACAATCCAACTCCAATAAGCCTAAATGGATTTACACTGCAGAATTCAATCCAAATATCAATGTAAGTTACCTTAAACCATTTAACTGGAATATTGCCATGGTAGAAAAATAATTCAAGACATAATAAAAGTTACCTCTTTGCTAGTGAAGCAAATATTGGAGAAGCCACAAGAAGTCCAACCATAAAAGCAGATGATAGAACTCCATCTTCGAAATTGTCCAGGTTAAACTCCCCCCTTGATAAAAAAGAGTGTAAAATAAGGCAGGAAATTTGTTGCTTTTTTGTGTCTTACTCTGATCATGAAATAAATTAAAAACTGCAAAAAAGTGTTAAAGGAAACATAAAAGAAAAAAAATTAAGTGCCTGAAAAGGGAGAATTAGAATCTAAAGATCAAATCATAACAAAAACGGTAGAAGCAGATACAAAATTGGAACTTTTATAATATTTGTAAAATTAATTAAATCACAAATAAAGAGTGTAAAAGAGATCAAAACGGGAAAACACACTATGTTGCAAGCAGCTCTAAAGCTTAATGCTGCAAGTGATGGGTTGCAGTGTGTTAGATGTGTGAAGTCGAGTATAAGCATAAAGAATAAACACAAAGTTTCTATCAACTATACGGACTTTCATCTCCAAACCCATCAATTACGTAACAGCCTGTGCCACTTCCAACTCAAGATATTTTCAGGAAACAAATAACTCTTTACCTCCTTCCATAAATACTGAAATATGTGGGAATGCTAAACTCATTCTGTGACACGTAACATATAATCTCAACATACATAAATACATATATACCAGGAAAAAGAAACCCCCTATTCCAGCAAAGTGGGACAAGATTGAATTGGAAAAGGACTAAAAGAAATTCTTACTGTATTCCACTTCCAGATGTGCATGTACCACCTTTGGTACACGTTCCACGAGTCCCATTTACACCATTGCTTGCAATTGCTCCTCGGTCCACATAATTAATTAAATTAATCACACAAAATACTATGAGTAGCCTGCAAAAACATCAAAAACCAAACTACCATGATGCTGAATTCATGAATTTCAAAAACTTGTTACTCTAAAGCGTGTCTTAAATTTCAAAGCCCTAGATATGCTGTAAATTCAAGCTCAGAGTTCACTGAAAACGGAAATCACAAAACAATTGAAAATAACTTAAAATATTTGTAGTGAATTAACGCAGCATCAAAAGTATCTTAATCAAACACTCAATTCTAAAACTTAAATTTCTTTATCAGGATGCATATCTTAGCATCACATGCCATCCCATTTTCCAGCTCATTTTCTCAGCATCTAACCAAATCTTCATTCAAAAAAACAGTGCTGGCTTTGACCAAACATAAAATTAAACCCGGCTGAGGAAAAAACTAAAATCAAACAAAGACTGCTGGCTTTGACCAAACATAAAATTAAACCCGATGAGTAAAAAACTAACTTGCAATATCAACTTTGCTGACGTGCCAACAAAATTTACAACCTTTTTGGACAGAGCAAAACTAGGCAAAGTACTGTACTACAGTAAATTTGAAATTCTAACCTATATTCAGCAAATTCAGGTAACACAACCACTCAAAGACCCGAAAGCTTCCATTTTCATTTTTCCACAAATTTATGCAAGAAAAGTAGCAACAAAGCGAGAAAGCACCTCGGAGGAGTGAACCACGAAGGAGTCGGAGCTTCAGTGGAAATACTAGTCATGGTTGTTTCTTCCACCGTGACCTTGGGCTGGCCGACAGAAGATGCCTCTGCTTTTTCCTCTATACCCATCTGGAACTTAAATATATAACAACTAATAACCCGACGTTAGTCAAAGTTTCAATTTTTCATAGCCACAAATTTTTTTTTTTAAATATAAGATATTGAATAAAGTCAGAGTGAGAGTGAATTTGGAAGGGTAGTTGAGACTTGAGAGAAAGAGACAGTTGGTTAATTTCGTAGGAGGCTGAAGACTGGTCTTCTATTTTCGTAGGAATCAGCTTTCTGCCTTCTGAACTTCTGATGACAGATTACAAAAGTAACCGTAAAGGAAAGCAAAGTAAAATACATACATATATATATATATATATATATTATGTGGACTCTTCTGCAAAAAAAAAAAAACTATGTGATAAGATTGGAACAAAACCAAACTTAATTTGAAATTTTGAGTGTATTTTTTAAAAAATAAGGATATATTTTTTCTTTGCAAATATTATCAAACTTAAAGTGAAATGATTTACATTGTAATGATATTTTTTTTATTGAGTACATAATGATAATTAATTGACTTTAATTTTACTCAAGAATAATATTATATTATATGTGACCATATTGTTAGTTGCTTAGTGTTATATTTCTTTTAAATTTTTTATAAATAACATGTTACTCTTGTTTTGATAAAAAATAAAAAAAATTAAAAAATTAAATAACGTGTTAATTTACAATGCATGTATAAATAAAATATTACGTAAAAAAAAAAAAAAAAAAAGCATATAATTAAAATAATATATTAGAGGTAGAAAGCCTTTGCCTATACTAAGATTTATATTATTTGTGTGTTTGCACATCAAATTTTATAAAATCTCAATAAATCCCTCGAGCTATATATTTTAATTCAAATTTTTATATATTAAAATGTTTAAAAATTGTGAGAATTAGTTTTTTTTTTTCCACATATATGTAAAAAAAAGTCTACACATCCATTCAAATTTAGTTGAAGAAATAAAATTAACAGACGATAAGAGTCAAAATTAAATTTGTTAAGGAGCAAAATTTAAATTTAAAGTATATCCATTAAAAAAAAAATTAAAATAATTGTACATTACTCAAAGTTTGAAAAATAAGTAAATTTAAAAATTAATCCTCATTATTTATTGTGTCTTTCATAGTATATAAATTATATATATTTTTTCGATTATAGTTATTCTTACACCACCAGTGTAGGAAGAATGGAGAAATTTTCTATAAATTCACCACTTAAATTATCTTATTTGAATAAAAATATAATAAATTGTACAATAAGCTCAAACTCAAGACATGTAATGCACCATCTTTGCCAACTTGTGTAAGTTATATCAAATACTTTATTTTTAAGAAATTGGATGTGCCTTACCAAATTTTATTTGAAAATTTCTATATGAAGCCTCCTGTAAGTTTTGAGGATGTATGAAGGTTAGATGGGTAGGTTAATTAATTCTTAATATAATTTTATTTTTATTTTAAATTAGCGGATGTTTCGATTCCTCCACAATTTACGAAAAAATAAAAACTTAATTTTTGGACAAGAAAATATGGTCTACATAATACGACACCGTTTTGTCACTGTCCATTATGTCTCCTCCTTTATCTTTCTCTCTCTCTGTATCTCTAGCTACTCTCTCGTTTTCTGCTACAGGTGCATCCCCCTGTCTGGTGTTCAGCTTGCAGGGGTAAGTATGTTTCGTTTCTTCTTCTTCTTTTTATTCTCTTGAAGGGCGACAACATAAACATCTGACTAGGTTCCTAGGGTTAGGATTTGAGTTTGTTTGAGATAGACTATCTTAAATTGCTCTATTTTGCTGGTTAGAGTTGATTATGGTCTACTGATTTGCTAGTGTTGTGTTTGAAATTGCATTTGGTTTTGGCTTCATTTAGGTACTTTACTCTCTCGTAGTTTCATTATCAATTTATAATTAGGGTAATTTTGCCGGCCCTTCCTATACGTTGGGAATTTTTGGGGCCGTGTTGTTGGGTTTTTCATAATCTTGTTTTGGACTTTCTGTGTTTTTATTTTTATTTTCTCTGAGTTCTGTATGATTAAGACTTTGTAATATTGTACTGATGAACTAAAGATTCCGTAGAAAAGGAATTTTTTAATAAATTTTTTTTTTTTTTGAAATTACTAAATGAAAAACAACTAATATTCATACTCGACAGAGAAATACTAGTTTTGCTTTTGGTTATTAAGAATGGGGATGGATGTCATATGCATAGGGATCATCAAAACCCATTTATTATATTTTATTGTTGCTTTATCAAATAAGAGATTTAGAGAGTAGGAGGGTTGTGAGAAGAAAGTGGCTGCATCCTGAAGGTGAAGGGCAAAAGGTGAGGTGATGAAGGGGCAAGCATTACCTTTCTCAAAGAGCTCTGCCATCAAATTCAGAATGTTAGTTGTCAATTCCTGTAAATTTTGTCGTTTGATTTCTGTTATAATCATATTGTTATGTCTGTTTGTACATAGAAAAAAAATTGATGTTGATAAATTGATAATGGCAGCCCAACGGCAGAGAATTTAGTTCCTATAAGGTTGGACGTTGAATTAGACGGCCAGAGATACAAAGATGCTTTCACTTGGAACCCTTCTGGTATTGTTGTTATTCTAGTTTCTAACCATACAAGCAGAAGACTAAAATGATTTCAATTTAAGCTCTATTGTTTGTTTATTTTTGCTTTGCTTCCTATGATTTTATGTTAACTTTATTTATAGATCCCGATTCTGAGGTCACAATTTTTGCAAAGAGGACGGTTAAAGACTTGAAGCTTCCTCCAGCATTTGTTACTCCTATTGCTGCCTCCATTCAGGCAAGTCCAATTTTTGTTCCCTTTTGTGGGATTTTGAGTTCTATGCTTTATTTAATTTGTTATATAAACCATCATGACTTGTTACTAATCTTCTCAACATTAGTCTCAGTTGGCTGATTTTCGCTCACTTGAAGGCCAGGACATGTTTGCTGGTGAGAAGATAGTCCCTATTAAGGTTTGCTTCTCCTTTACACTATTAAAGTTATTATTTCTCTTACCCACTTGAAAGTTTTATGCGGGGTTTCTACAAGATCACCTATTCTCTGTCTTATTTATCACAGCTTGATCTTCGTGTGAATAATACCCTCATCAAGGACCAATTTTTATGGGTAAGATGGAAAATCTCTTGTTTCATCCTGTGATTGAAATATTTATATTTGATTTTTTTTATCAACATTCATGCTTTTTATGATATGAATTCTTCTTATAAATACATTATTTTTACGAGTTACCAGGATTTCAACAACTTTGAGAGTGACCCTGAGGATTTTGCTAGAACCATGTGCCAAGACTTAGGTATTGAAGACCCTGAGGTTGGAGTAAGTATATCTATACCATGGCATCACACATGAAGCAATTTAATTTTGATATTTATATATCATCTGCAAGTAATTCTTAAGGTGCCCATAAGCTCTCTCATAAGATCTTAACTGTATGTGTAGACAGGTTTTAGCATTCGTCAATTATGAAATTTTCTCGCTTTTTTGCGTACTATAAGAATAAAAATCGAGACTTATACCTGGAATTTAAAATTAGCACTTTATCTTGTGATTCACATATTCCTTTCCCTCATCGTCTACCCATCCCTAATCAACCCCTCCCTCCCCCCTTCCTCTGTGGTTATTCCTCATTTTTCTTTGTATTTTTTGTGAAATTTCTACTTTTTTAGTGCATGTTTGATAACGATTTTGATTTATAATTAAATAATTAATTTTGTAATTTTTGATTATTTTATAAAAATAATCATAAATGTATTTAATAACAACTTATATTTAGTGATTTTTAAGAAAAAAAATATCACAAATCACCTCCAAATTATTTGGTAATGGTTTTAACTTTTTGATTTTTTTTTTTTCAAAAAATCTTTAAAATTAAAGAAATTTTTTGATTATTTTTTTTATAAATTTTAATTTTTTAATCATTTTCTTCAAATACTTAATTATACAAAAATTATATGATTTAATTTACTCTATAGAAAAAAAATATTTGGTTAAAATAAAAAAAGTCATAAATCATAAATCTGATTGAAAAATCTTCTTTTTAAAGATTTATGAAATCATCCAATATTTTGATAGTGATTCAATTAAAAATGTAAAAATTAAAATCAGAAATCGTTACCACACATACCTAATTGAAAAATCACTTAAAAAAAATTAGAAATCAGGAATTAAAATCGTAATCAAACAAGCCTTATTAATTTAATTTTTCTTTTACCAGCCTGCAATTGCTTGTTCAATCAGAGAACAACTCTATGAGGTTAGTTTTACTGCCTTTTGAGCTGCTGCTTGATTTTGCTTTATTATCTTAGTTAAAATACTCCCTCTTTATTTTAAATTAATCTTGTCCTGTAATCTTTTGATATTTCTGATTTGTAGTTTGCAGTTCAGAGCGTAGCTTCAGCAAGAGAAAGCAGAATAAGCAAGAAAGGTCGACGGGGACCTGAATTTGTACCAGCCAGGTTTATGTTTTGGGTCATCTTTTGTATTACTTTGAGTCAATTTACAAACAAACACACACATGCATAAATGAACTACAGGGAGTTATTAGGTTGATAAGGTGTTGTGTATGAAAGTGAGAAATTAGGACTTTGGAGGGAAAAAAAACAAGAGGATGGGAAGGGGAATCAATTTACTATATTTGATTATCAACTTGATTAATTCACGACACTTTTTAACAATATATCATAAACCAAATTTATAGTGTTCTAATGTCTAATCAAATAAGGATTAAAGCTAATATAAAAGATACAGCTAGAAAACTGGTGCTTGTTCTCAACTCTAGTTGAATTCCTGTCTTCCCCCCTCTTTCTCATTCTCAGTAGGGCAGGTGGAGCTTTGGACCTTGTGAAGTTATTTGGTCACAGATCTAGCGTTGTTCGGTATGTCTTCTTTCTTTACTAAGTTTATGGAATTCTTATTTTCTCAAGTCAAACTAGAAACTCATCGAGGATGATCTTGTTGGACCAATGATAGTATTATATCCGGAATTTATATTCCTTAAGCTTTTCGATTTGGATCATTTTAGTTCTGATTGTTGTAGAACAATCACATCCTTTTAATAACTTTCCTCCAAAAATTTAATGGAATGGGCTTCCGTTGTGTGACACTCGTAGACCCATTCTATTTTGTTGGTCTAATTTTGTTAAAGTTGAGGACTTAATTGTCCAAATTGAAAGTTAAAAGTAATAAAATACTTGGATCCGAGAATTTTAAGAACTAAGATGATGAATATAACCCATCATTCTACAAACTATAGTGGCTTTTCTTTTTGTGTTTTTGGCCCTCGTTGTGTCCAATTCCATTAAACATTTTATTATAGTAACTTATAACCTGAGATACTCATGGTAGTTTGTACCCATTCTTAAATTTTACAGGAAGAGAAAGGAGTGGGATATTTATGAACCAATTGTTGATCTTTTATCTAACGAGGAAGTTGATGCTCTTGAAGCAAGAGAAGAGAAGAAATGCTCGGTGAATTAACACAACTACTAGGCATTTAGACATTTCTAGCCACTAAACTTATGGAACCATTTATTCCTCTGACCTGCATGAACCTATGCAAGTACTTGTTAACACGAGGAGCGTTCCTTGTTTATGTAACATTGTTAGGATAGTGCACGATGGTCTTAATAAGTATATAAATTCACGTGGAACATGACTTTATCTAGTATTAATAGTGCTGTGTGATTTAGCAAAAAATCATTTTTGAAATAAATTTTGGCGCTCATTCTAGTATGTGCACACCATAACTAACGTGTAAGAGTAAATATGTTTATATTTATTTAGTGTTATGATGGTAAAACTGGCTAAAAAAAAATACCATTATTGGATACAAGTATTTATACTAATATTATTAACTATAGTGTGTCATGAGGTAGACTTGAAAATAATAATTTTTGTATAATGATTTTGTTATAATTATTTTTGTTATTGTCAAATATATATATATATATATATTATTAATTATATTTTAATGTCATTATTATTATATAAAATTATCATTAATAAATTGTTGTTGTGATAATAATAATTTGAGTTATAATAATATTATTATCCTCATTTTATATTTTCAAAGTTATTTTATCACATGTTGTAATGTTTAAAATACATAAATTTATATACATATTAATTAGGTGATACATTATTTAATAACTTTGAAAATAAAAAATAAAAAAAAGTTATTCATTTATATATATTTAGTGCATTTTTTTAAAATATCTTAAATATATATCGGTCGGGCTATAAAAAGAATATGTTTATGATGCTATGAAAAAAAAAATTATGTTAAAAAGGATAGAGTTATGACATATATACTTAAATCATAATAACATAAATATTTTTATTATTTACTTTTCATAATATAATTGGTTAATAAATGCTCTCACATTTATTTAAATATCCCACACTATTAATTTAATATCTAATATAATTTTAATATATGTTACATATAATAATTTTGTTTGCATTGCTTTCAAGAGAGAAAACATTCATTAATGAAGGGGGCATGTGCCTATGTTAATTTTCAAAAAATAAAATTTTATATATAAATTTATAAATTATAGAAATTTTTTTTTTTCATAAAATATAAATATAACCTACCTAAATTTTATAGTTTAGGCTTTAATCTCACAATAATTTTAAATTATATATTTTTTAATTAAAAATAAGTATTAATCAAGACATATATGATAATTTATTTTACATTATATATGGTGTCTAAGAAACTTTAAAGTATCATTTTTAATATATTAATATATTTATTATTAATAAATAATAAATAAATAGACAAAAGTTTATACTTTTATGCAACTTGTTTTTTTGCTTAAGTAATTTTTTCTCATATTAGTAATATATATTGGAGTATACAAACTGATATAAAAAAAAAAGTAGAGGGGATATGTTTGTTCACACGTGTAGCACATGTTCCGAGCCCTTTTACATTTCATATTTGTTTTTCTTTTTCTCCCTTGCAAATCACAAATTCATAATATCCACACTCTTAGAACCTTCAAGCTTCGTTTTCTCTCAGAGGTTTGCTACCGCAACACTTGCCTCTCTAACAAGGTATTATCGCCCAGCTAGGCATGAAATTTTTGTTCGTATTAGCATCTCATAAATGATTTTATAATTTTAAATTTTCCTATAGTTTTCAAATTTTATTTTCGATTCAAGTTTGAATTACCTGTTCAGTCCCAGAAGAAACAGATTAATTGTTTGCTAAGAAACTGGGACTGACGGAGAATTAGAAACTATCGGATTCTCGTGGTCTATGAAGGATTTACTTTTGACCATTGAAGAACATGAAATTCCGCTGGAATGATCAAATTATTGATTGGAATCAAGTTGAGAATTCGCTGGAATTCAATGCGTTTGTTTTTCGCCCATGGTTTATTTTTTGTTTTGGTTTGCATTTTATTTGATCGGATGATTTCTATTTTTGTGCTTTAAACATGTTAACGTGTAATTTTCTTTTGGTTCCTATGTCATGATTACCCTATTTTCTGATTGAGAAACCAGTTGAATGGTATGCCTTTCAAAAAAGGTTTTAAGGTATCTCTTAACTGTTAAGATATTATGTGAAATAATGTGTGTTTTTTAACCTGTGTCATCTTAATATAAACATTTTTAGTTGGGCAAAGTTTCATTTAGCTCCTAATATGTGAAAATTTCTAATTTACTACTTTTAATTTTATTATTTTCAATTGACTACTTGTATGATTGAAATATCTTACGATCAACTATTTCAGACAAAAAGTGACCAATTCTTTTGAAAATTTAAGTCATGTGCACACCACTTCAAGTTATAGTTTCATTATCTTATTCACGACATACCTATATAAAGCTCATTTGACTTAAATTTTCCAATCAAATTAAACAATTTTTGGTCCTATGATTTGCTTTTTTTTTGTATGGGCTGTTATGCGAAGTTCAGTATTTATTTTTATGCAAGAATAATAATATGTGCAGCTTACTATGTACTATTTGAGTAATCAAACAAATTGCTGCATTTTTTTTAAAGGGGGCTTGTTGTTTGGAAGAAAAATGGAGCTAACCACAATCAAAGATGCATTTGACTATGTTGTAAAGAAGCAAAAGCTATCATCTTCAAAATCTCTGGAGGTGATTGATCAAGTTGGCCATGAAATTCAACAGGCACTTGACAAAATCCAGTCAGCTAATGTCTCCTCTTCACCTATCGACATGAACTCGATTCTTGGAGAGCTTAAACTCAAGCTTGACATAATTGGTCCAACCCACCAGTTGGAAAGTTCACAGAAGGAACTAAATATAAACCTTAGCAAGTATCCTAAACTCCTTGAAAAGTCCTGCAATCCTGACATATCTAAGGCATACAAGAATGCTGACTTTGACTTCCATCTCATTAATCAGATCATTGCAAACCACTTTTATCAGCAAGGCTTATTTGATCTAGGTGATAGCATAGTCTATGAGGCTGGAGAACCTAAGGGGACTGTGCTCAAGTCTCAATTTTTTGAATTGTATCAGATACTTGCGGCCATGCAGTATAGGAACCTCGAACCTGCTCTGAACTGGGTCTCGACCAACCATGAAAAGCTCACGCAGATTGGTTCAAATCTTGAACTTAAACTTCACAGTCTGCAGTATGTGGAGATATTGCAGGAGGGAAACCTGCAGGAGGCGCTTAACTATGCAAAAACTTATCTTGCTCCTTTAGCTTTTGCCTATAAGGATGAGATCATGAAGCTCATGGGTTGCCTTGTATTCCGAAGAAGGCTTTCCAGATCTCCTTATTCTAAGATAATCTCGCCTTTACATTGGCAGAAATCAACAGAGGAGTTGATCCAACAATTCTGCTATTTCCTGGGGCAATCATCTAATAGCCCATTGGGTGTGGCAATGGCTGCTGGATTTGAAGGTTTGCCGACTCTATTGAAGCTTGCAAATGTAATGGCAGTAAAGAAGCAAGAATGGCAAGCAATGAAGCAGTTGCCAGTGCCTCTAGAACTGAGCAAGGAATTTCAGTTCCATTCAATATTTGTTTGCCCCGTGAGTCGAGATCAAAGCAGCAACGAGAATCCACCAATGTTGATGCCTTGTTTGCATGTCCTCTGCAAGCAATCAATTCTGAAGTTGTTGAAGAGTAGCACACAAGCATTTAAATGTCCCTATTGTCCAGCAGAGGCTTCAGTTGCTCTGTGCAGACAGCTCTACTTTTGACAGATTGTGAATGCACATAAAAACTCAAAAGACGCCACCATTTATTATGATGATGTGGATCCTTTGTATATAAGAATTCTTTCTAGGTTCATGTTTTGTCTTTTGAAAGATGAGTAGTTCTATTTAAAGTTATATTTATTGTCTTTTTCTTTAAAGTACTTTCAAACGGATCAAACGACTTTCAAGAGTGTTTGGCAATCTCTAGAAAAAGTGCTTTCAAAATTTTGAGAAGTACTATTTATGCTTTTTAGAGAAGTAAGTAATATTTGTTTTTAGGAGAAGTAGCGTTGAATGCAACTCTCATTTTAAAATTATTATTCAAGTGTTAATTAAAATTACTTTTAATATTTTCGTCCAAATCATCTAAATATTTTTCTTAAAATCAATTTTAACCAAATCACTTATTTTTTTAAACCTTATTTAAAATCACTTTGAAAAGATGCACATCCTAAGGAACTCTATGTTTGACCTGAAAAACAATTTCGATTATTCATTGATAGAATGCCGTTCTTATCTCCCATGGTTCTGTAAAGTAATCAACGACAAAGCATAATTCCAAATTTTAAAAAATTGCCATTTAAGTTTCTATTGCCTTCTTTATTAAGTTTTTATAGATACGACAATTAAATTACTGGGGAAAGTTGATGTTTTCGAAATTTTAAGTAGTTAGGTTGCTGATAACACTTTGTTGGTAATATACTGTACGAAGTGAAGGTACGTAGTCGGTCAATCTTCGAAATAGTTGAGTTTTGAGATCTGAAGTTGCAACTTATCCTTGTGTCCTGTTGGTTGTCTTAACTTTACTATAATGTTAAGGTGATAGGATCAAGGAAGGTTTGGTACAGAGATCTGAAGTTGTAGGAATGTGATTAAGACTATGGAAATGGGTTCAAGAAATACATTATTAGTGTGTTTTGGCTTGAGCTATCCTGATTAATTATGAGTTAAATGAAAATGTATAATAGCGGTCAGCTCAGAAGTAGAGTAACACCAGAAAACTTACCAGCACTAGTAGCTACACATGCATGAAATTAAAGCATACTTCCTCGAATACTAACAGAAATTCCAGATTTTGAATTTGCTGATTAGCTTTCTTCCATTGAGGAATACTTTGATCTTTGACTGGTATCATATTCTTTGTCGTGAACATTTGGTATGTCTTATTAAAGTTGGTGAACATTTGGGTATGTCGTATTAAAGTTAAACTCAAGCTTTTTGCAGCCATGTCTTCTATTAGAGAGTGGGTCTAAGAATATAAATTGATGAAAAAATGTGATGACTATTTGATGTTTACTGACACGGCCTTGTGCCATTTTTTCTTCAATATTTCTGGGGCTGCATCCTTGTGATAAGAGAAGGAACAACAGTGATTATCAGTTATTAATTATTTGCTGCAATTGATTTTTCCCTAATAAGTTGTTTGATAGGCTGTATGGATTGGAAATAGTTGACTTGTGTTTGATTTTATTTGTAATAATACCCATCAATGATCATTTTAGGTGGCAACTGAGTTGCTGTAGTCTTCGGTACTGGGAACTTTCTTGGTTTCACAGATGATTATAAATGCCGTCAATACTACAGCTGTAATTTACAATTAAGAGATTAAGGTCTAGATTAAGATCTTTCTAGGATTTCTTCTTTCAGTGTGTTCCATGTTTTCCATTTTTCTTTTTGTTGTGATTGCCTGGATATTGTTTTCTTAAGTGTGTTTCAGATTCCTATCTTTTTTAAATGCTAATTTCTATATCTTCTCCTTAATCTCCATATGTGCGGCATCAATTTGTAGCAGAGTAATCTATACATGTGGATACTTCAATTACCCAAGTTTTGAGTATGTGGTTTTGCTGTTTATTTACTATTTGCTTTGTCCCCATTTTGAGGGATTAATATGGTATCTTTCCTTGTGTTAAATGTTTCTGGACCTTAGTAAAGTAACATGTCGATGTCTTAGCTTATGCTTGATTCTTCATCCCTTATTTATGCTAGAAATGTCGTATATGAATATTCTTGTGTACTTCACACTTCACACTTCACCCAGGAAGGAGAAGAAGGAGAAGGAGATAGCAATTGTTACACACAGCGGGTTCTTACTTCATACTCTTTAAGTGCTTTTGGAAATGATTGTCATCCTATGGTGAAACAAGAAATAAGCAAACCATAAGTGGTTGCCAAGCAGCAAAGTCAGCTGCTTAGAACATTAAAAAAATATACTGGTTTCTTCTTGGACTGGGCACATAGTTCCTGAAAACATGAAAAATAGTGTTTAGATCAATAAAGTGATTCTTCAATCTCATAGCCCTAGAGCATTTATATTCCTACCCTTTATCCATATAAGTAATAGATAATAATTAATACCTCTAACGCAAAAGCTAGACGCAGAATAGAAGCTTCACCCCAAGGACGACCTATCAATTGCATGCCAATGGGAAGTCCTTGCTTATCATACCCCACCTAAACAATAAACAGTTAAAACACATTCTCACAAAAGTTAGGAAATCAACCCATCAAAATTATTTATGCTAAATGGAAGTAGTAAAGGAAACAAATATTTTCTCTATGTGGTCATCATTACTAAACCTTGTTATAAAACACTGCTGGAAAAACTCAGAGACCGACTAAAAGGGTATACGAATTATTTCAGTTAAAACCTTGTGCAATTGCAAATAGTAAGTTTTATTTCTTAGGATTCATTATTGCACCAGGACAATATCCTGCTACCAAATATTTACAAAACCAGAAAATGTTCGGATATTCCAATATTCCAACACTGATAATCTATTGAAACAAATGAAGCTGTTGTTATCATTCTGTTCAAAATTTAATTATTGAAGGTGGAAGGAGAGGTCCCAATCAACGAGTGATTTCAAATTTTCAGCAATAAACAAGTCAAGCACTGGAAATGCAGCTCAAAGGTCAAAATAAACATTGCTTACTGGTACAGAGATGGCAGGAAGTCCAAGAAGATTTCCAGCAATAATAAACCGCATAAGATCACCTGAACAAAAGCTAGTTTGTCATATACATATAAGGTGCAAGACAAATTTACTTTCTGGTTCTCTTTTGAAAACATATGTATTATAGAGACTTTCTGTCCAAGGATGGAAGGAGCAAGATGTAAAACTGTAAGCAGCAAATGTTCTTAAATCACAAAGCATACAAAATAATGATGGCGTAACTGGAAAAGATCATTCAGGGTTGATAACATATTCAGATTCATCCCCTTTGGTCGACTGACATACAATTTTTTCCATAGTGTTACAGCAAGTCCTGAAACAGTTTTCTGAAAAAACAGTAAACAAGCAAACCTGCAACTTGAAAGTTTGACTCGCCATCTTTGAGAGCAGCAGGCGGTATTATGGGTGCTGTCATCCTGTTATGCATCAAACAGGAGAGAGTCAATTATTCTAAGCATAACTTCACAGGAAAAGAAACAAAAAAAAAAGAAAAAAGAATATTATAAATATGACTTATGCATCATAACATGTCTCAGGACCTGGGATCAGATATGCATGCCAGTTCAGTACCCTTGATAAAATTAGTATCATGTGTGATTTAAGTATCAAATGACATACAAAGATTATTTTAGGTACTTTCTAAATTGAGGAAAGTAAAACTTTATTTGAAATGGTCAAATGACAAATTAGCTCCTCAATTGATAGACGAGAGCTCTTCACTTTTTCTAAGCAATTGGATAACGTACCCAGTTGTTGGGGTCACAATGACATCAACCTTTTTGAATATCTCCATGTGGTAGTACATCATCCTTCTCCTGGAATAAGTTGGATCAAACTTTAAGCATCTTGACAAAACTATGCAATTTAAAGAGATTATTATAGAAGATAAAAAAAAAAAAAAGAAGGAAAATTTGCCAACATGTCCATCGCATCAATTTAAAGAGATTATTCTAGCAGATAAAAAAACCATGGAAATTTGCCAACATGTCTATCACATCAAGAAAACGGTAATAGAATCACTTTTTAACAATCTCTCCTAGTTCTATTCATGTTGTCTTCTTTTTATTGTCAGGTCTGCACAATCCATTGAAGGATATTGTTCAAATTATTTCAAATTCGAGTTCTTAGTAGACTATGATTAAACCTGATTTTAATTGACCCTTTACTTTAAGAATTGTGTTACTATATGCAGGGACCAACTATGCCACAAGAGTACACTGGACAAAATTATAACTTTATCGATTACGTAAACAAAAAGCTAATAGACACATCTTTCTTGATTTTACAACCCTCGAATAACCTTGCACTATAATTCAAAATTTGAACCAACTGGTATGGCAAGAAATTAAACTATTGCTTCTACTTGCCCAATATCTTGGACAAGCATTAAAGAATAGCACACTACATAATCAGTTTGATCTAAATGAGATTGCTACTATACACTACATAATCAGTTTGATCTAAATGAGATTGCTACTATAGATAGATGAGGCATCTATATCAGTTAAGAATACTCCCGAAAGAAGAAAGAAGAAATAGAAATGCTTGCACAGATCTGAAGCAGCGTAACCATATTTTGTCTCACCTGAGACACTGAGCAGCAACATAGTCCGATGCCGAAAATGAACGGAACAGCACCAAACTAGCACGAGTATCATATGTCAGCCTTGTATGTTTCCTGCAACAGGGAGTAAGAGAAAAACAGTATAAAGAACTCGTGAAAAAATAGTATACTTGACTTTATAATTAAAGAATGAATAAATGGCCATTTGACCACTCTATTTATTGGTGTCAAGATAGTTTAATTTCCATTAATTAGACTATACAATAATGCAAAAAACTGTAAAAGCAAAGAACATACCCATCCTCACAATCTGGATTTAGAGAACATGCAACCTCTGATCCAATTGAAACAACATGTGCTGTGCGCATTGCATGCAACTCGGGTATGACAATCTCTTCTATCTTGGAATATTATAATTAAGAAAATTTTAGGTTCTCATGTTAGCATCAGCAAATTGTATCTTATATCAAAATGCAAAAACTGTCTGTAAATCAGGGTTACATTATTGAATTAAAAAATTGTGAAGATGTGATGCATAGTAACTTACTTCACAACTATGGGCTTTCGTCAAAAGATTAAGAACTTCTTCACATTTATCAGATATATCATTTGAGAATACATCATTAAACCACTGCATAAGAATCAATATTGTAATCTAACATGTCTTATTTCACGTGTAAGGCAATTGAGTGTAAATGAATATGATTTTCTGGTTGTTAGAGGCTTTACAGCTGTATACTTTCCTAGACGCAAGGATCCCAAAGCATTCAGATTGTCATACGATGGCAAATTGGGCAGACAAGGTGGGGACTGAAAATGAGTAAACAATGATTAGGGTTACAGAAAGAAAAGCAGAATTTTAATAAATAATTATATTTCAAACCTGCTAAAATCAACCAAGAAAAAGTACATGTGATAACACATTGCGAGCCACAGGAAGAAGTAAAAGGTATGCATCACAGCTAAACTAGTAGAGAATTTATAACAAAATGATGCAAGTAAGTGAGAACTAATCTTAAAAACAAAGAACTATCTTAGTCGTCTAAACTGATTCATTATCAGATTGAAATACAAGGATGAACTGCTCTATTATATGTATCCCGTAGAGACTACACAAACCATCAAAAGGAAACCGAGATTAATTGAAGAGGGGAGATTACCTGAAGAGGGGAAAGAAGTATTGGAAGAATTAGTCAATCATTTGGACTATTAACAATAATGATTAAGAAGTTACCAGGTTTCTATGAATCCTATCAGCAGGAGAAGAACCCAAAATTGCTGAGTACCTGATGAATAATCAGTCCAATTAGAACGCAACATGAAAATTGAACTCAAGTATTGCTTTTTGCTAGCATAAAGACACAACCTATAAAATCAGAATAGTCATAACATCTTTTTTGAGGTACTTAAAAACAATCAAATTTGAGCATTTCTGTTAAATACAATGTTTGATCTTAGTCAGTGCTCTCTCCATCTCCCCTTGCTCCAAACTCAACATGCTTAACCACTGACAATGAACAGATTCATATCATACGATATTAACAAGTGAGACAGAACCTCCTACAGTGCAATGAAAACAATAATAACTTTTTCTCTCCGATTTCCCAAGTCTTTATTCCTTGCTTTTTACTTAGTTCTAAATATAAAAAAAAATTCTCTGCCAACTTTTTTCCTTTCCCCAGTGAAATTCAGGTACCAAACTTATCAGACCATCTAAGTTGTCACCAAACCGTTCCCCACATATGTAATTATTGTAGCTGCTGCTCTAATTACATGGTGCAGGGTTTTAGTCGTCTAAAAATCAGAAAATAATTTCTTATCAAATTCCCCGTTTCACTCACACACATTACAATTCTGCAAATACAAAGTTCAACATATATGTGAACTTCATTAATTTTAATGTAAAGAATTGTAATAACAATTAAGATTGAGATTAGTGTCCTTCAACAAGAATATATGAAACTAGTCCAAGGAAAAAGATGAGCGTGAAAAATAAAGAAATATATCAGAAGAAAATAACATAGTCAAAACAAGCAAGTCAGAACCACAAATAACTTTTTACAAGCATGGTACTCTTACACTAGCATGATATCCTCAACTGATGATGCAATTGGTCCTATAATTTCCACAGTGCCAGAATCACATAATGACCTACGAAGAAAAAAATATTAAGTTATTTTCACTGACAAACTCTTGCTATAGTATATCATGAATGTACATAAGACAGATTGGATGATAGAAAATAATTTTATCAGCCACTGAATAATATGCATTTTCATATGTTTGAAAAAAAATAGTTGAAGCTACTCTGGGATTTCTGCAAGAACTTGAACTTGGGATAACCAGACTTGATGCTACATCCAAAAAGGTCAGACTAATACTCCTTAAAAAGCTTAAGTGATGACCCAAAACTTATTTTTTTCCCCCTTTAAATACTGTTCAAATGCACCCAATAAAAAAAATATTACCCTTCAATATTGGTGCGTCCATATGTTGTCTTCAGACCTACGACACCACATAGGGAAGAAGGTATACGAATTGAACCTGCCAATTAAATTAAATTATGAAAATGCATTCTATGTGCAATAATTAATATATTGGCATAACCCTTTTGTAATTGGGCACAACCTCCACCATCTGTCCCAAGTGCAGCAGAGCACAATCCAGAAGCCACAATTGCTGCAGGTCCTGAAGAAGATCCACCTGTATACCTTTCTGGTGCATGGGGATTTCTGGTTGTCCTATATACAAATAATTAAAGCATAAAGCTCAATGAAAGAAAATCATAAAGGAGTGTTTATGTGACAAGACTTATCAGTGTTTCAAAATATATTTGGTACTGCTGTACTGGCAGGTAGACAATTGATGATTTTGAATAACCATATGACTTTGAAAACTAACTATTATTCAGGACAAATATCAAATTTTTAAATCAATTAACCTTTCTATGCCTGCCGTGCATGCTGGGTCATTATTAACCACAAAATTGCAACTAGGTAGATTACCAATTACAAGTGAGTGTGATTGTTATCATTTCAAACCACATAACGTTCATGTGAAACACAAATAACAGCACTCACCTATATTACATGTGACCTAAAAAGGAGGGAATGGGGAAACCTACCCATAGTTTGGATTATTTCCAGTTGTACCCATGCCCAGTTCATGCATGTTTGCTTTCCCTATAAAAATAACACCACAGCTACGTAACCTTGAAACACAAACCGCATCCTGCCGTACTGTGCGAACCTCATGCATCCAGGTCGTTGCACCTGTCATAATATTAAAATCTAAGTTGGGTGATACAATAAGGAATACTTTACAAAGAAAATACTGAAGAAAATAACTTTTAGAAGGATGTGGATAGCAGTCTATATCATCCTTGATTGCCATAAAAATCCCATCCAGGATCGATAATGGATTTCCTGCCAAAACAAAAAATTATCAGTGATTAGGTGATAGGTGGGATCGTTTTTGGATCTTCAATGTAATTAAATGTGTTAACTTTTTATTAAGTACCCAGCATATATTACCAAAAGAAGAACCATGTAAATTTTACAGATAATAATAAGAAAAGAATTTGTATATCCAAAATACCTTCTTCAAATCTCTTTGTAGATTCAGCAGCTTGCTTCTTTACTTCCGCAGCATCAAAAGAAATCAACAAAGGTTGTGGGGGTTTCTTACAATTGAACTCCTTTATAACAGAGATTATGTGCTCTGCAACCTATTATATATTTCCATCAGCTGTCGAAAAACAATACAGGGGAACAAAATTTAAACTTACCATACATGGGGTTGCAAGCCCTGAACGATATGCATGTGCATAGTCACGTATCTTCCAGTACCGAAATGTTGGAGGCGAATCCCCATTGCAGTAGCTTGAAGGATCATAATGTGGAAGGCATTTCAAGGCTAACTCAACTCTATCTTGTGGTTTTCCATCTTCATCAAGAATCACAACACCAGGTTCTGGTTCTGAGTTAATGTCACAACCACCAAGTCAGTAATATTCACCAAAAAGCACCCTTTTTTAACTGCAAGATTTAATAAGTTTGCTAGCATGTTTAATTTGCAGCTTAAAATTGTTGGATGCAAAAGCAATGTTGGTCCCTCTCTTAACGACTTAGGTTGTCTAGAGTTCTGGTGATGGACACAATGTAACATCTAACATGCAACAAGGTTTTATGTTCAAACCGTACAATCTCCTTACAATTTCGAGTCACTGGCCCAAAAGTGTACAAGGCCCAACTTGAAATTCAGGCCACCCACGCTAATACTATATTAAATTTTGTATAGTCCTAAGCATCACAGATTAACCTTTGGGATTGATCCAGTGCAGTGCATTGCACTCTACAAAACTCTATAAATTTTACGAAGTAACCTTTTTTTCCCTATGAACACAATGATAAGGTATACCGAGTAAAAAAAACATCCATTGCCTTTTATTCGCGTAGTAACACTCGGTAGAAGACATCAAAGAAAACATTATGAATTCCAGCCTAACCTAAAAACCATTTAATAAGAGGGAAGGAAAAAAAAAAATCTCAAAGCTCTAAGATATAAACCCAGATGAGAAAATACGAAAAAGAAGAGAAGAAAACCTTGGGGAGGAAACTCAGGTTTAAACATCGGTGCCTCAGGTATATGAGTGTTCCGCAACAGCTGCAAAGTGCAACAAGTAAACAGTCACCTCATCCCATGAAAACCCTGGCTAGAAAAACAGCATATACATAAACAGAAGAGGCACAAGCATTTGAAGAAGACGGACCTCAGTTACATTATTCTGCTTCTTCAATATAGACATGATCAGGGGACCAATGAAGGGTGTTTCTATCAGCCAAACAAATAACTTGAGCGCAAACCCAGTTAAATGTGGGGCTGCAATGCAACAACAATAGAAAACAACATCTTCATTCTAGTAAAAGCTTCAGACTCTTAAAGGACAAGGACTAAAATAACATTTTTTTTACTAGTGACCTCAAATGGTTAAACACCACACAAATAAAGAAGATCTCATTAGTTTGTAATCAAAAGTTCCAACAAATAAAACGATAGTTATGATCCTCAAAATCTATCTGTGGTATTTCTAGCAATTTTTGTCCTATATGTTCAAGCAAAATAAGTCAATGGGTTAAGTCCAAGTTACCAATCAAATCGAAGAAAAATAAAGCATAAAATATCAAAAACAGAAAAAGATTGCCTTGAATGTGTTCGAACTCGTATTTGATGGCAGAGAGGTCCACTTTCTCGGCCGGCATCAATTCACGCTTATTTCCCATCTGCAGCAAAATCGTCGAACACTTGGTGAGCAATTCCAAGATAGCCAATTTTATATACATACGCATAAATTTATGTGACTGAATTCAGAGACCAAAAGATCAAAGTTAGAAAGCAGAACAAACCTTGAAGGAGTAGAGACAGAGACAAAGAAAAGAATAAAATTTATGGTCTTTGCTGAGAATGTATAACGGTTGAGGAGGAATTCATTGCTTTGCATACCTCATTTTGCCGTCCGTATTGACTGAATCTTAATTTAATTCAGGTAGTTGGTTTTTCACCTTCTTTAGGCTTTAACTGTTTAATTAATTTATTTATTTATTTTATAGAACTTTTTTCTTCTTCTTTCGATGAAACTAGCTGTTGACTTAACAAAAAATTTATAATATATTATGAAAGTCAGTTTTTTAAAGAAGGTAATACTATAAAATAATTGTGACTTAAAATTATCCTTGGTTAAGTTTATGAAATTTTATTTTTTTTAAAATACCTTTAAGACATTATTTATGTTTATATACATTTTTATAAAAGTTGCAAAAAAAAAAAAAAATGCAAAAATTATTAAAATTTCCGATACAAATTTTTATACTAAATACTATATATGAAAATATTATCAATATTTTAATCTATGATTTCAAATTTTATTGCAATTTTATATTCTCTTTTGTTTCCCAAATTATATGTACTCACAAATTTATAATTATATTAGCTGATTTTGGTAAATTTGATTTCACATTAGAATAGGTTGCGAGCGTCAAGACACTATATCGTATGATACCAATCTAGCATTTTATTTAGATGATTAGTATGGTAGACATGATTAATTTAGATGATTATCATATGTTGGAATATTTTTCAAAATGAAAAGGCATAATATTTGGCTAAAAAGTTGCAATAGTTGTAAGTGTATTTTGACAAAAGACATGATTTTTTGATAGGTTGTAATTGTTATGAACAATTACATATGTTCTAAAAGACATGACTTTTGAAAAAGTCACAACTCATCAAATAGTTGTAACTCAATTGAAGGGGTGCATGAAATTCTTTAAATAGGTCATTCATTTAGGTCATTTAAAGAATATAGAGAAATTAATAAAATAGATAATAAATATTCTCTAACATTTTTCAGTACAATTTATGTATAAATAAAGTTAGTGTTCTAAATACTGCAGATTTAGAACATTAACTATCTTGAATGCTCTTCAAAATCAAAGGTATTCTAAAGTTGTCTTTTTGAATGCACGCTGCAGACAACAAGAAGCTTCATTGTATCCTGGAGATGTATTTGCTGAATTCTACTGAGTTACTGAATTGGTAGAGACAAATAGTGTCTTAAGGACAACAACTTAAAATCGTGTCTTGAAGTCAAGTTCAAATGTTGTATTATTTATAATAATTTTACAATATTATAATTAAAAATTATGAACACTTAGACTTAAAAATTATGAATATCAACATTCAATAATATGTTTAAAAAAATTTCTCAACATCATATATGAAATGACAAAACATGGTGGTAAGATAAATAATTATATGTGTTAACTTATAATATTTATTAAGTAATATTTTAATTATTTATTATATATAAAATTATAGATGTGAGATAATAAAATAATTATAAAATATAATTATTTAAATTATATAATGTAAGTTAATGTATATATAAAGTTAAAAAATATTTTTATATTACGATATATTGGTTTTCACTTTGAGTTGCCATGGTGGATAGACTCTTTTGGCATGCAGAGGACTTTTTCAGTGTGATGTGCTCATGTGCATTGGTCAATTAGCGGTGTTTCTCGCATGAATATTTAGTACTAGTCACAATTTGGGAATTTCAAGCCTATTTCTCCACAAAATGATGCAACTGAATAATTAAATACTAGATGAAGCCCATCTTATTATCATTATCTAACTAATTTTTTTATTTTTTTTAAATAAAATATTTAAATAATTATAAATAAATTGGATCAGTATACCCATAAACGACTCGTTTGAATCCAAGTCTAAAATTCAACAACAAAAAAAAACATAAAAATTTATCATTAAATAACTAATGGTACTTGCACAGACTTCCCTATTTTGTTTTCTCTTCCTTTTTTATGTTTGACTTGCGCGCGAAGACACCCTCTTCTGACTATGTTTACTGTTTTACAAGTTATTATTATCGTACCAATAATCCTTCCAATATAGATAATATTATCTCTCACAACAAGTATATGCTCTAACAACTATTGGTTGAATTCCGATTTGAACTGTTTCTCGATAAATTATTTATTATTTTTTTTGCTAAAATGAAAAGGCAATTGCCTAAAGTGTTTGGTGATTGACAGGATTGTTGGAATGTAAGTCAGTGATGGTTTCGATGGCAGTTTCCTGTGGTTGATATTTTACCAAGTTGTGAGCTCTGTAGTTCAAATTTCTTGGTATCCAGCGTACTGAAATCATGGAAAAATGTGGCAACTGTTTTTGAAGTTGCTGTATGATTGAAGCTGCTGAGTTTGAAATTTCGTCCAGTTTGCCTTCCATTAAAGCTTGAATGACAAATTTTGCATCCCCTTCAATGTAAATTGCCTTATGTTTAATGGTGAGGGCATAGGTCATAACCGCTTCTAGTGCTAATGTTTCTGCAACATCTACACAATTAGTATACCTCTGCTCTGTCCAAGATTCAATGATGTTTCCCTTATTATCAGAGACAACAAACCCAATCGTTGCATTTCCCTTGCTCCAGGCGGCGTCAAAGTTGTATTTAACTGCATTTTGTGGAGGTGGTTGCCACTGATTGGGTATTGGAATGTAGAAGTCTTCTTCTGAAGTGCAAGTCTCATTCTGTTTATTTGTCAATAAATGTTGATTGAATTCTGCCACTCTACAAACTATTGAATGGATTGGATTAGAATCCTCGATTGTTCCCTTATTGAACACTACTTTGTTCCTGGTATACCATAAGTGTTCAAGCATGATCACAGCAGTCAGTGTGAAAAGTTCAGCGGAGTAATTATCCGGGAGGAGGAGCTTAGGTGGTTGTAGGATGAACTTAATATAAGTAAAAATATCAAGTTTATGAGTAAAATCCCATTGGAGGTTCCAATTCCAATGTTTCCACCAAGATTGTAAAATTTTACACCGGATAAAAAGGTGTTCAACATCTTCCACTTCCTGATGACAGAGGGCACAGTGGATATCCATGATTGCAGTAAAATGAGCTATTTTCTTTTTCGTGCTGAGAGCATTTTTTAGAATCTTCCAGAGTAGGATTTTATGTCTTTCATGTAAGTTGGCTTTCCATAAAAGTTTCCAGTAGCTTGAACAGTCTGTAACTCTTTTGCTTTTGATCAGTGTGAGATAAGCATCTTTAACTGAGAAAGTTCTTTTACCTGTACCAATCCAAGTAAGAGTGTCCGGAATACCTAGCGTGGGTGGTGGGAGTGCCTGGATAAAGTTGGTAACATGTGATGGGAACAGGTGTTCCAGTTTGATTGCATCCCATTGTAGATTCGGATTCCAGTGACAACGATCGATAGGGTTGGTGATGTGTGAATGGTTGGTGTGTCCATTTGTAATTGGGAGTTTTTGATTTGGTAATCCAGGAATCCAAGGGTGAGTCCAGATGTTGATCGAGCTGCCCTGTCCAATTTTCCAATAACTTCCTTGTATTACTAAGTCCCTCCCCCAAAGTATACCCTTCCAGATGTAAGAGTCTGTGTTTTTTGGAACAATGGTGGAAAAATCTAGGTCTCTAATATATTTTGCACTGATGATTCGAACCCACAGTTTGTTCGGATTTTTTAAAATGTCCCATGCCAGTTTGGATAGCATGGCTTGATTAAAATCTTTTAACTGTCGGAATCTAGGCCGCCTGCTTCTTTGGATTGACAAATTTGATTCCAAGCAATGGGAGAGAAATAATGTGAGTCCGTTGTAGCCTTGTTCCACCAGAACTTTCGTATTATCGAGTCAGCTTCAGACCAAACACTTGAGGGTAGTTTGAAGGTACTTATGGAATAAATAGGGATATTTTGCAGTACCGATCGAATGAGTGTAGCTTTACCCGCAGTGGAGAGAAGTTTGGATTTCCAGCTTTGAAGTTTGTTGTTGAGATTCTGAATAATGTTATGAAAATTTGCTTTTTTTGATCTGCTGAGGGGAAGTGAGTTGCCCAAGTACTTAATGAGCCCATTCGCTTTCTGAATCTGGAGTATGTTGCATATGTTGGACTGAAGCGTGAGATTCGTGTTTCTGGAGAAGAAAATAACTGATTTGGAGAGGTTTACTTTCTGTCTTGACCATGTTCCATAGTTGTGCAAAATGGTGTTGATGTTGGTAGTGTTTTGAATATTTCCTCTCAGGAAGATAACCACATCATCGGCGTACATCAAATGAGAAATAGCAGGGGCTCTTCTTGCAATTTTGATTCCATGAATTAGGCCCTGCTGTTCAGCCTTCATAATCATTCTGGAGAGGCACTTAGAGATAATGAGAAATAGATAGGGTGATAAAGGATCCTCTTGTCGAAGTTCTCTTGAGGGTTGAAATCGGCCAAAAGGTGAGCCATTTAGTAAAATGGAGAGCGAGGAGGTGGAAATGCATTGAAGGATTAACTTTCGAAATTTCTCAGAAAATCCCCATAAATCCATTATATGCATGAGGAAGGTCCATTCCACCCGATCATAAGCTTTTTCCATGTCTAATTTAATTCCCATGAGTCCACCCTTTCCAGTAGTTTTCTTTGAGATTGTATGAGCTACCTCTTGTGCTAAAATGGTGTTCTCTGCAATCCATCACCCTGGAAGGAAAGCTGATTGAAAGGGCGAAATGTGCTTTTGGAGGATAGCACGTAAGCGGTTAACTAAATATAAATAATTAAAAGTATCTTTCAATCTTTTATTTTTATTGTCTTTAAAACTTATAATACTCAATTATTACAATATATCAGTATTGCTGTATTGGTATACACTTTATATATATTTTTTTAAGAATGTTGGTGGTAGTTTGAATTTGATTTTTATTTTTTGAGGAGTATATTTCTTTTTTTCGCTAATTTTTTTTTCTTTTACTGAGAGTATGTTTCTTATTTACAGATACCACTATCTTGTTCTGGTAGTATGGTACAACATGTACGAACAGTCAATACGATTTACTAAAGAAAATTATATAAAATAATACACACACAAATTATGACAAATATAGACTTTAATATTAAAGTATTAAGCGATATTTAATTAAATAACATTTAATATAAAATGATAGACTTAATTTTTTAATATAAATAATGATATTTTTGTAATTAGAGTTTTATTTTTATTATTTAAAAAAATTAAAAATAAAAGCTTACATCAGTTGTTTCGTATTCAAAATAGTATAAGAACTAAGAAGAGATAGGACGAAGACTTTAGGTAAAAGAAACAAAATAAGAAGGTAACTTTTGTCATATCAGCCAAAAAATGCTATGCTTGATTTGCACCCACATGCAATATATAATAAGATGGTGATAATAATGATAAATATATATCTTTTATCGGGTAAAGTCAAATATATATATATATATATATATATATATATATATATATATATATATATATATATATTTTTTTTTTTTTTTGGGTTCACTGGTGTTGTGAACATTGTTTTACATGGTTACTTTTCTCGGTAAAAAAAATGATTTTTGGAATATTGGCGTAGGTAGGTCAAACATCTTCCAATTCTTTAAGTTAGTTTTTAGCTAAATAATTGTAAAAAAGAAAAAGGGTTTTTAGCTAAAGAATAATAATTTGTAGCATTTAAGTCATAATTAATTGCCTTTGATTCATTCCTTGTAAAGAGTAGAGCAATTAATGGGAGATATTTTATTTATTTGGAAGATATATTGTATTTATTGTTGATTTTATGCTATTATTCTTTTTCTATTTTTATGTCATTTTGGTAGTCTGCTCCAATTTTTTTTTTTTTTTTTATAAGAAGTCTACGCCAACTTCTTGTGAATACAACAAGCAGACTAAATGTCATATTTGAAGTTTTTGTCACGGTGGGATTGACCACGTGTTACTTTATCTCGGTCAGGTCAGAGATCGATATGAGCAGGTTGAGTAATTTTATTCGGAAAAAGGATAAAAATAACAATTTTTAAAATTTATATTAATAAAAATAATATTTTTTATATTTAAATTATATATTTTTATAGAATTTTTTTAAACGCTAATCTAATTAAACATCATTTAAATTAAATTATGGTAATTTAAATCTGTTCAATATTATAAATTTAATATTAAACGTTCAATATTATTAATCTTACTATAAATTTAGGGGTGTTATATTTTATAATTTTTCATTTTATTTTTATATAACACCACAAAAATTACTTAAGTGTATTAACTTTCTTTAAATAATTAAATTTTATTAAAATATTAATTTTTTTTTTTTGCATCTAGTGTGATAAAACACATTAATAATAATAATAATAATAATAGTGTTATAAAGAATTTTTGCATCTAGTGTGATATTCTTTAATTGAGTAGATTTAAAGGAAAGAAAATCGAACCTACATATTTATTTTAAATTTATTAAGGGAAAACTACTTTATCCAATAGTTTAATTGTTATTTTAAATTTATTAAGGGAAAACTACTTTATTCAATAGTTTAACTGTTACTTGATCAAAGGAATTGATATTTTTAGAATAAAACATATTAATATTTGAATAATTTAAAATTTTACATCATAATTTAATCTTTTAATTTTTTTTTAAAATAAAAAAAATGACTCTAACAATAATATTTTATGCTCTAAAAATATTGCAATCCCTTTATCAACGTCCATTGATTTTAATCATGTCAAAATTGTGAGAAAAATAGTGTAGGAGAGGAACTTAAATAACTCCTAAGATTTTACATTACTTTGGAGTAGTAGCATGCGTTTTTAAACTTTTTTTATTCATTAAAAGCATTTTTAAATAAGCTCAAGTATATTTAAAAAAATAAAAGGCCAAGTCATTAAAATTTGTGTAATTATTTAATTTAAATAACTTAATTTTATAATTATTATGTTAAATATTAAAAATTCTATAATTTTTGAAAAAATATCATAATAATTTAGTTATTATATATAAATGAGTATTTTAGTCACATAATTTTTGAGTTGATTGCTTATAATCTATTTATTTATAAAAGTTAGGCACTATAAATCCTCAATTTTAATATTTTTTTATAATAAAAATGCTCATTTTAAAAAAATTATTAACTAAAATTGTTTATTTTTTATAATAGTGTCTAACTTATAAATTATAAGAGTAATATGTTCTTTTGATAAAAATTATAACACTTCTATGATAATTTTTTCCTTTTAAAAAATATCTAACAATATTTATAAGAAAGACTTTTAAAAATTTTGAGAAGTAATATTTATATTTAAAAATAAATAAATAATACTTACTTTTAAAATAAATAATAATTTTAATTGCATATTTTTATAAATAAAAAATAATAATATTAAACACGTAAATAATATCAACTTCTATAATTTATAAAAAAAATATATAATATATTATATTTAAAAAAAATTCACAATTAAAAACGTTTATCTTGTAAATATGATTGTAACAAAAAATTTGAAAATAATAATAATTATACTCTGTTTTCACCTCACAACACCCCTTTATTCTTATAAAATTTAATTTGCAAAAATGTTGCAAATTTGTTATATTTTAATAAATACAAAAATAAAATTGCATAATAATAACACCAACACAAGTCAAACGTCAAAAATTAAAATGTTAATTAATTTTTGACAAAATTAATTTGTAATATTATTTACGTACTATAAATTTAATTTAACATAATAAACAAAATTCTTTCGACATAAGCGAATTTGAATCCCTATTAATAATAAGTCCTTTGCATACGAACAACACCATCACCCACCCAATCGATGCTCAGTGGACCCCACTGCCTCCCCAAAATCCACTAAATTCTCACACATTAACGTTAACCCGAAAAACGCGTTAAAATAAGTACATACCAAAACTCTCTCTCTCTTTTAGTTTTCTCTACCACTCTCTCGCTTTCACTCTGACTAAGCTATAAAAGAAACCCAAACTCCATAAAAAACTCTCTTTCAGTTTCTTCAAAAAGAAAAGAAAAGGAAAGGGCACAGTCAATTATACTTCACACTAAAAAATGGAGAACTTCTCATTTAATTCCTACCCAGAATCCGGCGACTCATCACCACCTTCCAGAGAAATCGAATTCGAAAACCCTACGCCACGGAACGACCAACAAATCCCCCAAAACTACAAGGTCAAGCTTATGTGTAGCTATGGCGGTAAGATCCTTCCTCGTCCTCACGATAATCAACTATGTTACATCGGCGGTGAAACTAAAATCCTCGCTGTTGATCGCAACATTAAGTTCTCTTTCATGATTTCCAAACTCTCTTCTCTTTGCGAAACCGATGTTTCCTTCAAGTATCAACTTCCTGGTGAAGATCTCGACGCTTTGATCTCTGTATCAAACGACGACGATTTGGAACATATGATGCACGAGTACGATCGCATTTATCGGGATTCTACTAAACCTGCTCGTATGAGGCTTTTTCTTTTTCCTGTTGTGATGGAGAATTCTAATACTGGAAGTTTCGGATCCGATCGAGAACAGTTTGTAGCTGAGGCCATGAATTCGGGTTCTAGTAGCTCTCAACCCGACCCGAGAGTTAAACCTCCTGTTCAGAGTAACACTGATTCCTTCTTCGGTTTTGAGAAGGCCGTTGGTGGATCTGGTGTTGCGCCGCCCCAACTTCCGCTTCCACAACCGATTGTCCCTGAACCATTGATTCCTACGCCAGAATTTCAAATCCGACCCAGTGGACCCGGAGGAAATAGGGTTACTGGATCAGATCCGATGGAAATTCAGAGGCAAGTTCAGGAGTTTCAGAGGTTGCAAATTGGTGGAGAGCATGAACAAGGACTGTATCGTCGAAAGAGCGACGACAATTACAGCAATCGAGGTGGCGATTACTATGTTCAGAGGGTTCCTGAGAAACCTCCTCAAGTTTCGGTACCTCCAAGGGTATCCGCTCCAGCGGGTTACTTGCCAGAAAAGCAGGTGTCAAGCGGCGGTTTTCCGGCTCAGGTAGCAGCTACTCCAGGAGCGCCTGACCAACCTTTCTATGTAATCCCAGCTGCCACTGGTTCAGTTTATCATCAACAGCCTATGGTGCGTCAGGTAACCAGCCCGACCGGTCAAGCTTACTACCCGGTGCAGCGAATGGCATCCGATGTTTACCGGGAACAACCGGTATACAATATGGTGCCACCTCCACAACGGCCGCCAAACTTACACCCACAACCGTCCAGAGTGCCGGTAACTACTTACTCAGACGGAGTCGGAATGGTTAGATCAAATGGTGGAGTTGGTACGGGTTCTGGGGATAGCAAACATTACGCACAAGTGGCGTATGATGGTGCAGGACGACAAGTGTTTTATACTGGAGCGGGAGGTATGATGGTGCCGCCCCATTCTGGAGCAGCGCCTCAGTCACAGCCACAGCCACAGCCACAGCCACAGCCACAGCAACAGCAACGACCACAGCCACAGCCACAGCAACAGCCACGACCACAGCACCAACAAATCTACCAAGCTGTGGCTCCAGCTGACATGAGAAACCATGTCCCTTTGGGTGAAGACGGTAAGGTAGTAGTTACAAAGGTCAGTGTAGGTCCTGTGTGATTGATTATGGTTTATGAGAAATATTATAGCATATTTGATAAATTTCCAAGCACTGCATTTTTGTTTAGAGTACTAGCTAGCAAACTAATTTCATGTTTTGATAATGTAATGCAGTGTTATATTTTGACTTATGAGTTCTAGCTTACTACTCAATATTCAATTCATATAAATTACTTTGTGATCAGTTTGGTTATTGAACTTATTATTTGCACTGTCGCCATGGAAAAACTAATTTTTATATAAGTTAGGTATATGGTTATCTGTTATAGTTTGATAATTTTTAAAAATATATTATTAGTATTTAAAAAAAAAAAAGACCCTGGACCTCTCTCATATAAACGTTTCTCCTCACCATGCGATGCGATGCGATGATACGAGTTAAATTACATTTTAAACTATTAAGTCTCGCAACAACAACAAAAACACTACCAATTTTTTATTTTATAACATTTTGGTTTCTTATTTTTTTCTTTCTTATAATTTAGTTTCTTTCCGTTCCGATGTCAATTTTGAGTTATTTGATATTTGAGAAAAAAATTGTTATAATTAGAAGTAAGGATGCTTAAAAAAAAAAAATTAAGAAGATGAAAGTCTAAATTAAAAAAAAAATACTATTGTTAATTTCAAAACAATTATGTTTAATTTGTTTGAAGTTGCTAGAAATTAACTTTCTCAATAGCTTTTATTATTAGAAAAATTAATTTTCTAACAATTCTTAACATGATATCAGAGTTAAAAATTTTGTATTTAAAATTCAATAATTTTAATTATTGATTACAAGTGTTAAGTCTGCATAATATTTAGAGCAAATGTTTCTGAAAAGTGATAAATGTGTAAAATAATTGTTGATCTTTCTATTAATAATTTAAATTTTTAGAAAAGTTTATTATTGAACAACTTTTAATATTAGAGGTTAAGGTTAACAATTTAATTGTTAATTGTAAAACTTAACTTCATTTCAAATATAGAATTTTATTTTTAATCCTTTTATGGAAAAAATATGTTTATTTTTTTAAAATATAAATAAATATATGCTATTTAATGTGATTAAAAAATAAAATATTTTTTTATAAAGAGAAAATAAAATAAAATTAATTAAATAATTTAATTATTTATGTATCAAAAAGTAAATTTAATGCTTTTATTCCTATTAGCTTCTCACACGATTCTTTCTGCTATTAGTTATTGACGTGAAAAAAAAAATATTTTGTAAAAAAGATAAAAAATATCGAATTATATTCTTGTAGTATATTATTCGCTTCTACTTTTAGGTGGTATTTGGTACACTATAATGGAACATGTAATGTAATTGATTCAGCATATTACATTGTTTAGTTTACCTAAACACATGTAATGTAATCAATTACGTGTGGATAAGTAAAAAGGATTACACATCCAATAACACTGAATGGGGATTACATTACGTGTTGAACAGTAACAGCTAATGAAACACGTGCGCCAGTTTCAGCCAAAACGTCAGTCGCGTCCCGTTTCTGCGCTGGCGGCAGCATCGTCCCGTCCCTTTCGTAGGCCTCCTCGGCGTCCGTCGTCGTCCCGTCCAGCGAACCAAACGTTGTCCAGATCGCGTCCCGTCCAACTCGCGTCGCCGTCAAGCCTCCGTCCGGCCGTCGTGCGCCAGCGCTGTCCAGCTTACGTCCCTTGCGATCTTGGCTCTTGTTTTTTTTTTTAAATTGTATTTTTTTATCTGAAATTGTATTTTTTATTAAAATTGTTGTTATAAAATTGTATTTTTTTCTGAATGTATTTTTTTTCTGAAACTGAAATTGTATTTTTTTTAAATTGTATTTTTTATTAATTTTTGTTATGAAATTGTATTTTTAAAATAATTATATAATTTTTTTTCTATTCCATTACATTACAGTAGTTAAACCAAACACTGTAATACTGATTCCTTTTTTGATTACAGTGACTAAACCAAATATTATAATATTAATACTGATTCTTTTATATTCATTTCATTACGATTACGATTATATTCAACGAATCAAACATGATCTTAGCGCGTAGGAAATAAAGAAGTGAAAGTAGACAGACAAAGACAAAGAAAAGGACATGTTTAAAAGGACACAAAAGAGGAAGCAAAAATGTGTACATCACAAAATGGACCGTGAAATATATGAAAAATTCCTCTGCAAACAAACAGCAAAGTGAAACGTCAAAATCCAATTTCTTATGATACGTGTCGAAACGTCTATAATTGCCTTCACCTGGCTATCCATGGTTGACGAGCGTGAAGGTTTAGCTAGATATGTATTACTGATCATATTTATCATCAAAATTTAAAATATAATAATTCAACCATAAACTACTTACATAAAAGACTTCGCTGAAATTTTCACATAGACAGGTGTTCAATTTTCTCGGGAGAAATCAAAATCAAACGTTAAGTATAGCCCCATTATTGAAGTCAAGTATAAGGATGAGTCTTTTCAATTTTTATATAGATAATAGTGATTATTTTTCATATTACTCCTTCATCATCACCATCAAAGGCAATTTGGGTATCTTTCTATTTCATCTGGTAATAAATAATATGTTACTTAGATCTTTATCAATTCTAACCTAAAGTCAAATATTACCTAAAGTCAAATATTACGAAGAATTTTGTGTATCTTTTTACTCTCATATATACAAAGATTTAGAATATATTACTTTTTTATGAATTATTCGTCTCCAAACGATATGATATTTAAATGGGTGGGTACTCGAACACTTCAACTTATAAATTATTTAGAAAAATAACTATGCCCAACACTCAAATAATACGTATATAAAATTTAAGATACTTGGTTGATTTAGAAGATAGCTAAGAATCAAATTATTTAGAAAAATAACTCAGAGGGATTGTGTTTGACAATGAACCAAAGATAGTTAAGAATCCGCTAGGCTATTAATAAACTGCTCAAATGACTTATTGTTTGATTAGGTATTGTTAGCTCGCTCACTTATATTGAAAATGGTACTATATACATTAAATGTGATAGAGTTTGTTTGACGTGCAAGATGCCTGAAAGAAATGTAGTTTCTTGAACCTCTCTAATGTCAAAGAGTATTCATCTCTTTTTTAGAGCTGATGTTATTTTCAGGTGCTAAGCCAAAATAGTTCACTTCTCATGCCTTGTTTGATCAAAAGAGGCTTTGTTAGGAGGTAGCACTTAATGATTTGTGGAAGTTATTTGAAGCTAGGAAAGTATTTGATCAATAAAATCCAACACAAAGAACATATATAATACTCATAAATTCTTGGTTCAATCAATGTGCTCAAGAAAACAATTTAGTGGAGGCTATTTATGAACTTGTTCACATAAACAAGTAGATGGTTTTGTTCTTTCAATGTAAAATCTCAAATGGTATGCCTGCCTTATTTGGCTTATGAAGCCATGTCTCCATGTATTTTATTTTGCTAATGAAAGCCTTGGCTTGCTCGTTCATTAAGTCCCATATTGAATATATAAAGATTCAGTGGATGGTTTTGAAATGACCACTGCAACATATGCTTAATTGAAATTACACTATTTTTATTTGAAGTGTGTTAAATTATTAAATTGACTAAAATATGCAAAAGGGACGAGTCTTGATAATTTATAACACGAGCCGAACACGATACAAAATTTTTTATAGTAAAATTTAATCAATAATTTTTTTTAAGTTTTTAAAGATTTTGTTATTTTTTACTATTATAAATAAGCAACATGAAAAAAAGTCGAGTAAATTTTTTCATGGATTAACTAATACAAAAATTTAACACGATTAACACAAAACGAATCTGATACTGACACAAATAATACGATATGAATACAACTAATACGACATAATTACCACTCCTAAATTCAAAGCTATGATAATAGAGATGGCCCGACCCAATAATGCATGTTGGAAGTCAATCCCTGTTTCAAGAAAAGAAATATATATAATTTCAACAACGTAAGCATTATGCAATACGACACCGTGGTACCATCATAATTTATCGATCAAGATGATATAAAATAGTATAATTGCTGCTCATACAATAAAGCTTATTTTTTTGACAAAATAAATAACAAGGGGGGTAATTTAGGGTATGTTCGGAAAAAAAAAAAAAAAAAAACCTCCAATTATATCCCAAGGCAATTAAATCAACTAAATAATCATTTAAGAGTATGTACTTACTTTTATTTTACTCAATATACCCAGAATTCAACTATCATGTTCCTAATCAATTCACACAAAACAATGTTGGCTTGAAAAATCAAAATACTTATCATATAGAATTGCATATTATTCAAAGTAGGAATGTTTATGATGTCATCGAAATTTGAAAAATTTTCAAAATGAATTTGTGTTTTAATCAGGGGTCAAATGGTGTGGTGCTGCTAATAAATTTTTCTCATCTGGTACCATTTACGATTGAGGTAGATGTTGTGATTTTAGGCTGTTTTGGTGGACAAAACATTATATATTAATAAGTTTTTTAATAAAAAAAAAATCAATAAAGTTTGATTATTTTTTAGGTGAAATTAATAAAATTATTTTACTATTTTAAGGGAACAAGTATCTATTTTTTTCTTCTTTAAAAATTGCTTTTATTTGATTTTTTTTCAAAAGGACATGACCTGCATTCACCTTTACTATATCACATAACATTTCATCCTTGTAACGTTTTCTAATAAATAATAAAACTTTATATACTTTACTAATTTTAGTGTTAGTTACTTTTTTAAGGGTTAAGATATGTTTTAGTTTTTAGGTTCAATGCTTTCATAACACGAGGAAAAATGATATTGATATTACAAACAAAATTAATCATCACATCACAAATTTTTTATTTAATGGAGAATTTATTTATGAAAGTAATATGCATTTGTGACTTTTTTGATAATTGAGTGATTGTTTGAAATTTTTTTTTAGATAAAAGTATGAATAAGTGTTAATTGACACTATCAAAATACTTGACTATCCTTTATTATTAAACACAAGACAATACTTTGATACACTTTGAAAATAAATTTGAAAGAATTATAACTATAAGTTTGATGTGTATAAGTAATTAGAGGGAGCATGTAATTGTAACAATAAAAATTTTATTTTAGTCTAATATCTCACTGGTTGATAACTTATTCTATGATTCTTATTGTTATATAAAAATTCTTTAACTTATTCTTCAAATTTAAAGGTATTATAAGACACATAATCAAAGTTATAAAATTATGATAATAATAAAAGTATTAATTTGCAACACATTTCAACTAATGTAAGAGATTATTAATGCCTTCACTTTCATTAAACTTTAACTTATTTTTTTAATATATTTTCACTAAAATGACTAACAAAATATAAGAACGTAAATACAAATCGAATAAAAAAATTAAAAATATACCAAACCAAAAGCATCAACCGCTCAAGTAGTGGACAATAATGCCAAATTTGCTCCACGATATAGCTCAGTCAATATTAAGCATTCCAATGAAGTCTCTTGCAATTTGGCCCCAACCATACAGTACCCAAACAACTACAGCAGCGAGTTCACACCAACCTACTACGGGGAAATTGATATGATAGAATGATAAAAAGAAAAAGGAGAAAAAAAAAAAAAAAAGGTTATCATTTGATTGAAAATTATAGCCATACAAATCTGAATTCCTAGTTCACGAGACACTAGCACACTGTTCAAGTGACCACCCCATTCTAGCATAAAGTCAAAACTCCTCACATGATGCCTAGCTATGTATAATAACAGCGCCTAGCCTTTCTCCCCATATCTATTTCTTTCCTTCTCTAGTTAAACCATGTCTTCCTTACAAATTGATCACAACAAGAACAACGAAACAGATGTCGATGTCGTCCACGAAGACGAGCTCTCTCCAATAGAACAAGTGAGACTAACTGTGGCAAACACAGACAATCCAACTCTACCAGTATGGACCTTCAGGATGTGGTTTTTGGGTCTAATCTCATGTGCCCTCCTTTCATTTCTAAACCAATTCTTTTCATACAGGACTGAGCCTCTTATCATTACCCAAATCACAGTTCAAGTTGCTACTCTTCCAATTGGACACTTCATGTCTAAGATACTACCAAATACTCAGTTTACAATTATTGGGTTTGGCTCCAAATTGTTTTCTCTTAATCCGGGTCCGTTTAACATTAAAGAACATGTACTCATCACTATATTTGCTAATGCTGGGAGTGCATTTGGATATGGTTCTGCTTATGCTGTTAGTATTGTTAATATTATCAAAAGTAAAGCTTTTTATTCCAAAAATATCTCCTTTTTTGCTGCTTGGCTTCTCATTATTACTACCCAGGTAATCATTTCAGATTTACATATTTAATTTTAATTTTTTATATTTTAATCAACTTATTTTTATGATTTTTTTTCTTCCCAATATTTGGATTTACCTATCTTTTGAAATTTAAATAGGAAACTAAATAATATAAAATTTATATTAAAAAAAATTACAAACTAAAAATTAAATTGAATATTAAAGCTAAAAATTTGAGATTTGTTATGTCCAGTAGTGGTGCGGTGAGGTTGGTAATGGTTCACGGAAGTGGGCTCTAGTTGATATCTCTATTTGTGCAAAAAAAATTCAAACAAAAAAAAAAAGTCATTTTCATTCTATTTTTTTTTACCAAATTGATAGTAATATAAAAGGTTTATTAGAAAATAGAACGATAAGTACATAGCATTTTCTATTCAAACTTAACTCGTATTTTAACAAAAATATTAAAAAAAATATAAAGTGTTAACTTGAGAATAATTTAAAACGTTTTCTCAGATACATACACATTTGCCCCTGTTTGGGTTCCCCGTGTTATCACGACATCACCCACATGTTAAAATAAAAAGTATATATTTTTGATAATGTGAATTGTAGGTATTGGGGTACGGTTGGGCTGGGTTATTGAGAAAGTATGTGGTGGAGCCCGCTCACATGTGGTGGCCGAATACACTTGTTCAAGTCTCGCTGTTTAGGTATGTTATTTTCATTCCAACATTTAAATCTATCACAAATAAATATTTGGATTAATTATAATTAATTTGAAGCTAGTTTGTTCTATATTTACAATAGAGTTGATCAAAGAAGGAAGATATAAAAAATAATTAAGAATACCCAGAAATTGATCATGATAAGCTCCTATGTGCAAAAGAAGAGAGTTGGAATCCATCTATCTTGAACCACAATGCCAATTGCAAGATATAAACACCCTCTTATGCTGTCATTGCTTGCAATTTGGTATACCATAATCCAACAACAATTCCAAAATCATCCCTTCCCACTGCTGCAATAGCTCCTAGTTTATCCTTAAAGCTTGCATACACATTCAACTTTATATATCTAATTGGAGTTTCAAACCATTTACATGTCCAGCGAGCATATATTGATGTCCATATTTGTATCAGAGAATAAGATTCATTATAATTTTTAACAAATTAAATTAACAAAGAAAGTAGGGGATGCTGCAAAATTCCATCTCATACATCTAACAAAGCTTTTGTGTGTTAATCTCCAGGGCTTTACATGAGAAAGATAAACAGCGCATGTCACGCACAAAATTCTTTGTAATTGCTTTAGTTTGCAGTTTTTCATGGTGTTTTGTCCCAGGCTACCTATTCTCGACACTAACAAACATATCATGGATTTGCTGGATATTCTCCAAGTCAGTTACAGCCCAACAAATTGGCTCAGGCATGAAAGGCCTTGGACTTGGAGCCTTCACGCTCGATTGGTCAGCTGTGGCATCCTTTTTGTTTAGTCCCCTTATTTGCCCTTTCTTTGCCATAGTCAATGTTTTTGTTGGCTATGTGCTAGTTATCTATATTGCAATTCCTATTGCATACTGGGGGCTAGACTTGTATCATGCAAATAGGTTTCCTATTTTCTCCTCACACTTGTTCACAGCAAAAGGCCAAATTTACAACATAACAAATATTGTAAATAACCAGTTCCAGATAGATCCAGTTCGATATCAAAAACAAGGACGTATACATTTAAGTATGTTTTTTGCCCTCAGTTATGGTTTTGGTTTTGCCACTATCGCATCAACTCTTACCCATGTGTCTTTCTTCTATGGAAGGTATAGCATTCTATATATAAACTCTTAAATATATGGTTTTGCTCAATATTTGACAACGTAAGAAGATCAATGTTTTAAGAAAAATATATTTACGTAAATTGAAATATTTGCAAAAACAATGTACAACCATGGCAGGGAGATATATGAGCGTTATAATGCTTCTCATAGAGGCAAGGTGGACATCCACACAAGACTGATGAGGAGATATAAGGACATACCTTCCTGGTGGTTTTACATTTTGCTTGGTTTAACACTTGCAGTATCTCTTGTATTATGCATCGCTTTGAATGATCAGATTCAGATGCCATGGTGGGGACTTTTCTTTGCTGGGGCCATGGCCTTCAGTTTCACACTTCCAATAAGCATCATTACTGCCACAACAAACCAGGCAAGTAAAATTTGTACATTCAGATAAGATTTGAATTGTTGTATTTCTTTGAATTGTTACTATTAATTACAAAAATAGGAGCTATTACAACTTTTTCTATGTCTACTTTTTACTAATGGTCGAACCCACAGACACCAGGATTAAACATCATTACAGAGTATATAATGGGTATCATATATCCTGGAAGACCAATTGCCAATGTATGCTTCAAAACTTATGGCTATATGAGTATGGCTCAAGCTGTCTCCTTTCTAAACGATTTCAAGTTGGGGCATTACATGAAGATTCCTCCAAGATCTATGTTCCTAGTTCAGGTATTAAAAAAAAAATGTAAATAAACTTAATTTGTTTATATCCTACATGCATGCTTGCTTATATTTTCTCCATTACTTGAAATTGTTTATATCATAGTTCATAGGGACAGTTCTAGCAGGAACCATCAACCTTGCAGTAGCATGGTGGTTGCTCAATTCTATTGAGAACATATGCCAAGATGCTCTTCTTCCACCAGATAGTCCTTGGACCTGTCCTGGTGACCGAGTCTTCTTTGATGCATCTGTCATATGGGGTTTGGTAGGACCCAAACGTATATTTGGATCTCAAGGAAACTATCCTGCCATGAACTGGTTCTTCCTAGGAGGTGCCATCGGACCGATTATTGTTTGGCTAATGCATAAAGCATTCCCCAAGCAATCTTGGATACCCCTTATTAATCTTCCAGTCCTTTTAGGAGCAACAGCACAAATGCCACAAGCAACACCACTGAACTACAATGCCTGGATCATGGTTGGAACAATTTTCAACTTTATTGTCTTCCGTTATAGGAAGAAATGGTGGCAGAGATATAACTACATTCTTTCAGCAGCATTGGATGCTGGGGTGGCTTTCATGACAGTGCTTTTGTACTTTTCCGTAGGTATGGAGAATAAAAGTTTGACATGGTGGGGCACAGACGGTGAACATTGTGAATTAGCACACTGTCCAACTGCTAAAGGCGTTGCAGTAGATGGTTGTCCATTAAGCTAATACCCCCCAACCCAATTTTCTGTTACCCATATATAAACCATAAGAAGTTCACAGAATATTATTTACAATGAATACTATGAAAAACCATAACTGTACATTTTGTTTTGTTATGTAGTTCTGAACATATTTGCCTAAAGTTCGTGAGTGTACATTTTTTTTCCTAAGTTCAGCATCAACCATCTTTTCTCAATGTTGAACAGATTTTGTTACCCAAAAAGAAAATGTTGCACAGATTGTTTGTCCGCTTCAAGATTAGGATAAGAGCAAAACACGATTATTTCTTAAATTAGCACAAAAGTTGCTTGATTTTTTTTATAATTAAACTAAAGAAAGAAAAAAGAAGAAGAGACATATAATAATAAAACAAAATTAAAATCAAAATTATTCTTTAATAAATTAAGTTCTTTTTTAAATTGAATTATTATTGTAATTTTGTCAAATTATTCTTCTATATATTACGTTGTTATCATTAATTTTTTTAAAAAAAATTTAAGAATATTATTTCCAACATCTCCTTTGTTATTATGATAATAATATATATTATATAATTGATTCCAGATTATTAATATAACATCTTAATTTTATATTTATAGTCATAAAATTATAAAAGAGTTTCATAAATACATTATTCATACATAATAATTATTTAAAAATTATAATAAAACAATACTACGAGTGAACATAAAATTGAAGCTCTTTAAACTCTTCGTTCATTAATATTACATTCTTTTATAACTTTAATTCTTGACACTTACACCACATGCTCGCCCTACTTAATAGAATGCTATTTTTTTAGTTCAAAATTTTCCAACTGTTGAAGTAAATACAATTTTCATACATCATAATAGTAGAAAGTAATTGCACAATAAAACATATAGCATTTTCTTGCAAACAAAAAAAAGAGACAAATCTAGTTAACAGCCTGAAAAGTAACTTATAAGTGAGAAAATATGTCAAATATAAAACCAACTTCACCACCCAACAACGAATCTTGAAAAAAATAAAAAGCTTTAAACTCAATAATTTTTTTTTGCCACTTATTTAAGGCTTTATTGCATGCATCTGCTAGTGTTATATAAAATATATATTTATAACTACTATAGTTGCTAGGCCTTAACTTTGGAAAGAAAATAAACCTCCTCAGACACGGTGTCATTGCAACTTCCATAAAAATACTTATCTTAAATCTACAAGAAATAAGATCTTCCAAATTAATAGTATGCTTTGCATCTTTTAAACATATAACATGTTCTTGCAAAAAAATAAAAACCTAGGCAAATCTAATTAATAGCCTGAAAAGTAACTTATAAGTGAAAAAATATGTAAAATATAAAATCAACTTAACCACGTATCAACGAATCTTAAAAAAAAAAAAAAAGCTTCAAACCCATAATAATTTTTAAAGGGGCAACAGGCACTGGTTGGGTTCTGAGAGGAGGAGTGGGTGATGTTGGTAGTGGGTGGTCGCAGGGGTGGAGCTACGTTGTGGCGGGGGGCTGCAGCTTCGATCAACTTTTTTACAAAAAAATTAATTATGTGTATATTTTTAGCATTAAATAAATATTTTATTTATAGTAATATATTATGTCTAATTTTTATTTACATATTTTGGTATATATTAATAATATTTAACAAATATGTGGATAAAAATGATATAAATTGTAAATAAAGTGGTTAAGTATATACTTTTTTCCATATATTTAATAACTATTAGTAACATAAATAAAATTATAGTCGTATACTATGTAAAAAATTTTCATATTAAAGCTTTTAAGTTTATGTTTATCATATTTTATTTCAACCTAAATTTTAAATTTATCTAATATTATATTATTTGACATTTTATTTTAATAATCTTCTAGAATTTATTTGAAATTGTTTTATATAAAAAATTTATTATTTTTATTATTATTGATCATTCTTATATTGTTATAAATATTTATTTTTAAATATACTCTTAAATTTTAAATTCTAAATCATATTTTATTTTTTTACATTTTTATATATTTATTTTAGTTTTAGTTTCAATAACTATAAATTTTGATGAGTTTGATTGAGCTTGTTATTTACTTATATTTCTTAGTTAATAAATTTATTTTATTCATAAATAATATTAATATTTATTAATTTATTATATTTTTATTATAAGTTAAGTATAATGTATTAACTATATATTTTTATAGTGCTAACTCTATAATTTTATTATATTATGACATAAAAATTTAGTATTAAATTAAGTATAATTTACTGTAATTTTTATTAATTTTTTATTTTATATAAAAAATTTTTTAGCTCCCCTAACAAAATTTTTCTGGCTCTGTCCTAGAGTGGTGGGGATGGTCGTTCTGTGTGTTTTTTTTTTTTTTTTTCTTTTTTTCTTTCACAGAAACCAATAAACAGGGAAGATGATATTAGTCTGATGATATGATACGATTTTTTCTTTTCTTTTTCTTTTAATTAGAAACATATAACAAATTAGGTATAAGAAGGAAGTATAAATTGGAATTGGGTAAAGAAAATTGATAGAAGATAGAAAAGGATATAGGAATTAATAGGACTGATTTGATTGAAAAAGAAAATCAAATCATTCTCTTATATAATTTGGGGAATTTAGAAATGGAAGAAGAGATATTAGAATAGAGGAAGAAAAAAGAAAAAACCAAAACTCTAATATTTACATAAATTAAATAAATAATAAAATATTATAGTATCATTTCCTAGATCAGTAACAAAGGTGAGCCAAGAATCCTAATTTGCTGTATCTCACTCACCTGAAACTTTGCTTCGAGATGGACTTTCAAATATTTTAGAGGGCCACGAATTCTTTGTAGAGAGTAGTCGTACATCCATCAGGCACTATGACAAGAAAATGATGCAGGCAGACAATAGCATATTTACCAGGTAGAAAGGACTAATGTTCATCAAGAATTTGCTGCAATGCATATATAGCTATTAGCTAGCTTAGCACTCTGAACAAATAAAATAAAGCCACCCAAGCAAATACCTTTAATCAACTGGCAACAGATTGTCAGCAGTAAAATGTTTGTTAGGACTCTCAACGGATTTGGCGAAAAAAAAAAGTTTACTGAATGAGGATTTCCGACTTCAAGTCCAAGAGCCTCGACCACATGATGACATTATGGGCACAAGCAAAACAATCTTCTTATTTTTCAACATATCTAATTGGTTATATAAATAGTAAAAATTCTTACTTTTTCCACACCTACCTGCTACGGGAAAATTAATATGATAAAAAGAAAAAAAAAAAAAAAAAGAGGAGAACAAGCCAAAAAAAAGGTTATCATTTGATTTAAAAGAGTAGCCATACAAATCTTAATTGGTTATCTTCATGGTAAAAATTCTTATTTTTTTCGCACTATGAGAAATTGATTGATAAAATAAAATTTATCAACAAGTACCTATTTTTAAATTAGTTCATTAATTAGTTCTAATATTAAAAATTGTAAATAAAAATAAAATATTAAATATATAAACTAAAATAATAAATTAAAAATATTTTATGAATTGAAATTATTTGATAAATTAAAGTATTATATTAAAATAAATTAATGAATTAAAATTTTTGATAACATAAATAAAAAAAAAAATACAATTTATTTAACTTAGATATCACTCCTCAATTATAGCCATACAAATCTCAATTTCTAGTTCACACTAACCCCGAGACAAAAGCACAATCTTCAAGTGACCACCCCATTCCAGCACAAAGTCAAAGTCAATGTCAATGTCAATGTCCTCACATGACGCAGCTATGTATAATAACAGTGCCTAGCCTTTCTCCCCATATCTATTTCATTCCTTCTCTGGTTAAACCATGTCTTCCTTACAAATTGATCACAACAAGAACAGCGAAACCGATGTCAATGTCGATGTCGTCGACGAAGGCGAGGTCTCTCCAATAGAACAAGTGAGATTAACTGTGGAAAACACAGACAATCCAAATCTACCAATATGGACCTTCAGGATGTGGTTTTTGGGTCTAATCTCATGTGCCCTCCTTTCATTTATAAACCAATTCTTTGCATACAGGACTGAGCCTCTTGTGCTGGTTGCTACTCTTCCCTTGGGACACTTCATGGCTAAGATACTACCAAATACTCAGTTTACAATTATTGGGTTTGGCTCCAAATTGTTTTCTCTTAATCCGGGTCCGTTTAACATTAAAGAACATGTACTTATCACTATATTTGCTAATGCTGGGAGTGCATTTGGATCTGGTTCTGCTTATGCTGTTGGTATTGTTAATATTATGAAAGCTTTTTATTCCAAAAATATCTCCGTTTTTGCTGCTTGGCTTCTCATTATTACTACTCAGGTAATCATTTCAGATTTACATAATGAATTTTATTTTTTTATATTTTAATCAACATATTTTTATGATTTTTTTTCTCCGAATAATTGGATTTATCTGTCTTTTGAAATTTTAAATGGGACACTAAATAATGTAAAATTTACATTAATAAAAATTACAAACTAAAAATTAAATTGAATATTAAAAGCTAAAAACATAAGATTTATTATAATTTTATTGGATTTTAAATAAAAATAATTAATTTTATGCACAAAATTTGAACTTAAAATTTTTTATAATTAAATGATAAACTTAAAATTTAAGTTAAAAGAGAACACTACATGTTAAATATGATATAATTTTTATAAAAATTACAAAATTTTACTTTTAAAATTATATCATAAAAGAAAAGGCAGGTGTGCTTCTCATCCTAAAATACATAGGGTAAACGTTCGATTTTCTACTAAACATTTTAAATTACTATTAATTTAATACTTTATGTTTTTTTATTTTCAATTTGCTGCCAAACGTTTATAATTTGTTATTAATTTAATATTTCTGCTAAAATATAGGTTAAGTTTGGAAAAAAATGTTGTGTGCCAACATTTAAGAAGGGCATTTTTGTCATTTTTATTTATCTATTAAAAAAAGAAATGAAAAAGGCATATTTGATAGGCATTTTTTTGCATATTTCCATTAGATTTTTTTCTGCCAAACGGAGATACCAACTAGAGCCTACTTTCATGCACCACTACCAACCTCACCGTATCACTACTGGACATGCTGTCGCACCACTACTCGACACCTTGTCACACCTAGTCGCCCAGCTTTGCAATTTCAACTAGCTCAAACCGGCATCAAAATACCAAGCTAGGCTCACTGATCGCAAGTCCATAACAACCCGACCTTCGCTTTACCACTGCGCTTGACCACCACCACACCTCGCGGACACTAGCTCCATGGACCCTCCAACAATAGACACTATCGAGAAAAGAGGAGAAGAAATTCAAAAAAAATTACAAATTGTGCGATCATTCTAGGTTATTTTCAACTTACAATTTGTGTTATTCAATTTTACTATTTTCTTATTCGAAACAAACAGAGAAATCATTACTTTCTTAGTATAGTATATATATTTAATGATTTACCTAAAGCAAGATAATAAAATTCCAACCATCTACCATCACAAATACAAATCATCTTCAATGACATTGAAATACAATAGAACATTTAGAAAATTGTATTTATTGTATTAATATTTCATACACGATAATGAATCAATACTCCACTTAATATTAAAAATTTACGGGACTCATACTTCATACGAATTACAATAAAAAATGGATAAACTGAATAAACAAACAATCAATTCATTACTAATATGAGTAGATAGTTATGGGATGAAATATACACAAAAATATACATATATATACATAAAAATATACAACTCACGATTTTTTCAATTTTTTTCCAACAAGAAATTAGCAAAATTGAATAACACAAATTGTAAATTGAAAATAACTTGAAATGATGACGCAATTTGTAATTTTTTTGGAATTTCTTCTCCTCTTTTCTCAATTTTTTTGTCTATAACTTAGCTGTCAGTGGGTTCATGCGCGCTGGCGTCGACTAGGTGTGGTGGTGGTTGAGCCAGGTGGTTAGGCGAAGGCCAGGTTGTTATGGACCTGTGATCCAGGAGTCTAGCCTGGTATTTTGGTGCCGATTTGCGAGAGTTGAAATGGCCAAGCTGGGCAACCAATGGTGTAGCAAGGTGCCGAGTGGTGGTGCAGTGAGGTTAGTAATGGTGCACTGAAGTGGGCTCTAGTTAGTATCTCCGTTTGGGTCAAAAAATTTAAATCGAAATATGCAAAAATTGCCTCTCAGATATGCCTATTTTATTCATTTTATTTTTAATAGGTAAATAGAAATTACAAAAATATCTTTCTTAAATGTCATATACTTGGCGAAAACCCATGATATTTTTCGTCCAAGCTTAATCCATATTTTAACATAAATATTAAATTGGTAATAAATTATAAACGTTGGATAGAAAATTAATAGTAAAAAAGTATAAAATATGAAATTAATAATTATTTAAAACGATTAATTAAAAATAGAACGCTTACCCAACTACATACACATCTTGTGATCATCATCACGACATTACCCGCATGTTAAAATAAAAGTATATATTTTTTATAATTTTTTTTGGCTTATTTATTTATTTTTTCAATAATGGTCAAACTGTAGACGAATATTGTCTTTATAAGGCGGATGGTCAATCATTATCATCAACGATCCATAGTTTGGTCAGATATATTTAAACGGATTTTGGAAATGATTTTCACGGAGTTTGGTCAGAGAAACGGATTTCTTGTTTTGTACCTGGTATCATTAACTGGCAAAGTTCCTTTATAATTAATATTAAAATTGTTATGAAAAGTTCTACAAGTTCTAAAATTGATTTTAAAATTAATATCATTTGGATTTTAAAATATGAAAAAAGTTTTAAAGTTGATATGAAATCTTAACTAAAAAGTGTAGGTTTTTAAAATAAGAAAAAGTGTTCTTTTTTTCGTATCGCATTTGTTATTAAGATTTTTTCGTATTCCTTTCAATAATTTATAACATTTTTATTTATTGTTAGGGTATATTATAGCATTAGTATCAATTAAATTTTACATTTAGTTATTTAAATTTTTAAAACATATAATTTAATCCTAAATTTTTTAAAACTATACGTATAGTTTAAATATCTTAAATCATAAATATATATTTTAGTATTAAAACTAAAACTTATTTATAAAATTATAAAAATTTAATAATTAAATTATACGATATAATGTTTATGAATTTATTTATGAAAATTTTAAAGTTAGAAAGAGTAAATAATATGTTTCAAAAAGAATAAGAATATATGGGTGGATGTAAGTTGGATTTAATTATCTAGTCTTGCATGCTTTTAAAGTGAATAAATATTTTGACAAAAATTATTCTACGGCAACATTTTGATCCTTATCTTTTATAATTTTAACCTTTTTTTTTTTTTCTCTCTGCCTTACTTTTAATATCTCGCTTTAAAATAATTAACATCCATTAACAGAGTCAATGTTTGATGCTCCATCAACAGTTTTGACGTTTGTTGGATTGCAAAAGAAAAATATCTAAGATCTTTAACAAATAATAACCAAGATTACGATACATATCTAAGATCTTTTTTTTTTCCATTGATAATTGTTTCTTATATATTTCACTTTTCAATAATCCATAAAGCAGCTGACAAAAAAAAAATCTCATAAATCAAAATGAAAAGAAACTTTTTTTTTAACTCTTCTTTTTGAAGAAAGAAAGCAACGATTTTTCTAATATTATACACAATCACATAAAATGCATTATACTGTTTGTATGTTATTGTTGTTTTGAACAGCTTATGAAAGTCATGTGAATGTACAGGTTACATACAAATTTATTTTGTATGTAACCTATACATTCACATGAAATGCATTGTACTGTTTGTATGTTATTGTTGTTTTGAACAGCTTATGAAAATCATGTGAATATACAGGTTACATACAAAATAAATGTGCATGTAACCTGTACATTCACATGACTTATGTATGTTATGCATCAGTTCCAGTTAAGAGTAATCAGTAATTGGTATTTGTTGCTCACAATGGTGTATATAATTTAACGCAAGTGCACGTGTCGCAAACAAGTAATATAATGATAAGAAAGATCGTTCCCACGAAGATTGGAATACTAGAAAATATCGTAAAAATTAACTATTAAAATCAATATTTTGTGTTTTTGTTTATTAAAATAGAATAAATAAAATAAAATAAATAATACGAGAGAGTAAGAGTGAAAACACTGAAACAACGTTCAACAAGAACGATATCAAGAATCGCAAATAGATAAATCAGTTAGGATTGCAAATATAACAAGTGATATAGACAAACTGCGTTGCTGCAGCATTGCTGTAGCAATGCTGTAGTAAAGTGTACCAGTAACTAGAATTGTAAAAATTCACAAAGGATTCTTCCGAATCTGCAATGTTTATATATTCTATGACTCAATGAAACATATTCCTATGCAAAACTGAATCTAAGAACAACGTTCATGCACAAATTCTTTTGAGTTATGTGAGATAATTATATATTCCTATATCAATTTCTTCACACTATTCTAGCTTTATCAAACTTAAAATTAACCTTTCCAGATTCAATTTCAGTCTAATATCCTATCAATTGTTGATCAAGCAATCAATAAGAATAAATCAATCAATCAAACATAGAATAACTAGCACCCTTTGCCAAGCAAAGCACAAGTTTATAAAATTAAAGCACAAAGTCTACATAAACTTGCATATCCACAACCCTAACTGAATGAGAAATTAGCCAAGCATATTTATAAAATTAAACATCAAATTATATATGCTCAAAATCAGATCCATATAGTTTAGAGAATTTAGAAGAATCAAATAATAAAGAAATAATGAAATAAATAAATAAATCCCTTAAATCAACCCTAAACCAATTGGATTATGATTCTTTGTCTCGTTCTTGCTTTCTCTTCAATGAAAATCCTTGCAAATCAAGCTTCAATTGGTCTCTTTCCAGATTCCCCTTGATGCTCTGTTTTGCCTCTCCTTCTTTGCGCCAAATCTGTCCAGAATTTGGGGCTGCTATCTGCTATATTTTTCCTCCTTGCTGCTGCTGGTTCGTTCTCTGTTTATTGCCCAGAATTCACGTGTGTTTTCCTCTCTTGATGTCGCCTCTTGCTGCCCAGAATAAATCCTGATCTGTTCTTCAATTTTCTGCCGCACAAGCACTGGTGAAATCAGCCCCTCAATTGTGTATTTAGCTTTAGGTTTAATTGGAGACAATTTTTGGTGTGTTAATTTCCAATATTATCCCTAAAAAGGTGAGTTAATGAAAGCCTAAAATTGTCCTTTTGTTGAGAGTCCAAATCAGCCTTTGAATTTTAATTCCAAGTCAGCCTCTGTTTTGGCGCAGTTTTTCCTGGTGTAATTTTGCTGCAGCAATGCTGTAGCAAAGCTGCAGCAAAGTTGGATTCTTGCATTTTCTTTGTTATTTTCTTTATTTCTTGCAAGGGCAATGAAAATCTAATGAGTGCACATCAAAATATAATTCTTTTTGACAGATTTCATAATTATTTTGAATTTATTATCAAATAATTTATTTAAATCACAAAGCCCACAAATAATGTATAAATGATTATAATGTGCTAATATTCCCAAATTAACAAGCAAGTATTTATGAATAAGAGTTAATAATACTCTAATAAATTAGAGTTATCAACTCCCCCAAACTTAGCATCTTGCTTGTCCTCAAGCAATAATTTATATGATGATTTGCAAGTGGCAATTGAAAACAAAGGTTTCAACTCACGTTAAAAACATAGTTGTCAACCAATAAATAAACTAAACTTGTTTCAAAATTAGAAAGAAGAAATCTCAAATTCATGATCCAAATTAATTTTTTTCAAATGTTAGTTTCAATATCTCAAACTTATTCCAAAACAACCCCATGTGTATGTGTGATGTCTCATAATTTGTTATTTGATACTTCCCCCCAAACTTAGGTAATTTATGTTCCTTAAGCTTAAACTCATGCCTCCATATGTTGGTCTTTTGAATCCCTCTCCACTAATGTAGATATTAACTAATCAAAGATCAAAAGGACTTAAATAAGCTTGAAATGTAAGGCTAGAGTAAAGGTAAGGTGAAAGTCATATTTAGGTATCATACCCCACAAGCACAAACACTATTCAAGAATACTTTAGGACTTTTTATTTAAATTGTTACCCCCAAACTTTTCTTCATTCATTTTTTTTGAATGAATCTGTTTTGCTATAGCAAAGCTGTTTCCAAATTTCTTTTTTTTCTTTTTTTTTGAATGAAGAATCGATCTCAATATAACCAAACAAGAGTGATTTTCATCATAAACAAAACCATTTTCAACACCATAATTTTCTTTCTTCCAAGAGGCATCAACCTTTCTAACAACAATTCTTAAAGATAGTAATGCACTTGTGAGGTAAAGGTCAAAGGATATGCAAATAAGAAAATGCTAAGTTTTTATGTGGGTGTTGACAAAAAGAATTTTGATCATTCATGGCTCAAATTAGGTGTGCAAATGAAATATATTTTTAACCAAGGTTAGCATGAAAAGCACAATTGAATCCAAAGAAGGCCTAGATCATTTCATTGAGTAATGAACTTTCTAGAATTTCGCTTTGAGAAATTCTCCAAACCAATTCTAGAGGCTCAAACTCTCCTATAAACTACCCTTATTCGAAGTTTATATCAAACAAACAAACAAGTAGACAGTGCAGTTAGAGTTATGGGTGTATATTTCAAAATAAGTTCTCAATATTTTCCAACTAACACTTAATCAAATCAATTTTTCTCATAAAGCAAGATATCTCCTCTAATAAATTGACAAGTTAGTTTCTTTTTAGGACCAAGATAACAACATAAAATTAATGACAACCTTAGATCAAGCAATTCATCATAAAACCACAGCAAATTATGTATCATAAAATCAGAATTCAGCATATTAACCAGATAAATTCCATCAATTCCACAATTCAACAGTAGACAGATTAGACAGTAAACCACAGTAAACAGATCAGATAGTAAACAGCAAATTCCTTCCCCCCAAACTTAAAGTAAGCATTGTCCTCGGTGCTCACAATAAACAGATCAATCAGCAAGCAAAAAGGGCAGAAAGAGAATAAAAAAAAATGACAAAGTAACGAGACTGCCTTGTTATTGCTGCGTAGCTCCCTTCTTCTAGCTGGAAGTGAAATTTGTAGATTCCCCAAACAGAGAGGAATTACCCAGTCATAAAGTTTGAATGCGTGAATGAACAATTTGTTGTTATTGCCGTGTTGTTGTCCCGAACAACCATGAAAACATTTCAAACAGATTCGCAGAAACAGAGTAGAAAGAACAAATTCCCACAGTGGCAGATAAACAAATGTCACAAATGTTTCGGACACCAATTGTCAACTACCCAGTCGAAGTTGGAGGGGCTTACCAAACCAATGGTCAGTGGGTTTGCCGGATGAGATTTTCTTCCCAGTTGAACGTTGTAATGCACGACGTTAGTGAGGTGGAGGTCCGAGAGTTGTGCGGTGGGTTGTGGTGGTGGTTCGTGGGAGTAGTGGTGAGACGTAGTAGTGTTTGGGAAAGTTGGGAAGTTCGATAAGTCGATGGGTCGCTCGGCTTGGGGAAGTAGCGGTGTTGAATGGCGGGGTTGGTGGTGGTGCTCGCGATGCTGGAGTGAAAGGAAACTTTTGGGTTGTTCGCGATGTTGGTTGCCGGAGGCGCTGGAGGAGGGAGTGGGAGAGTTGGAGAATGAGCGGTGGGAGTATTAGGGTAATGAGATGGGGCGCGGGGGAGGGGTGATTTATGGGTGACCCGATAAGGGTAAAAGGGTTGCGGATCCGGGTTTTTTTTTTTTTAACTTGCTCGTGTAGTCCAAAAATTTTCCATGGGTCAATCCCCATTAAAGCCCAATCTGAAGCTCCAAAATAAGTTTACAACCTCCATTAAAGCCCAATCCATGAGACTGAATATTAATCCATGTCCAAAACGTATGTACGCCCTGATCTGAGAAGAACGAAGAACAACACAGCATTTTGCTCTAGCTTTGCTGCAGCATTGCTGTAGCAAAATTTTTCAATTTTTGTATTATAATAATTTTTGGTTCTATTGTACCTCTCCTCTGCTTTCTTCTCCCCCATACTTAAATTGCCATTGAAGCTCAATACAAATAAATTGAAACACTGTAAATAAGCCCAACCAATGTAGAACTTTGCTCAAATTAAAGACAGTGTAGAACTTTGCTATAGCGTTACTGCAGCAAAATTTTCCATTTTGTTCACACTGTGAGGACATATTTGGTTGTTGGTTTTGCTTTGCTTTTCTCTTGCTCTCACTCCTTTGGATGACCTGAAAATGCAGAAAATAAATTTCTAAGTAAAAGAACTCACACAATTAAATTGAATTAAAAATCATAAACTAAAACTTAAGAAAAACTAAGAAAAATGAAGAAACATGGGTTGCCTCCCATGAGCGCTTGTGTTAGAGTCGACAGCCCGACTTTGCTTGTAATCATGGGTCTGGGAGTGGAATGGAGGTATGCTCCCTGTCAAGAATTCCTCTCCAATAATGTCTAATGTGTTGGCCATTAGCTTGAAATTTTTTCTTGGACCAACATTTCCAATATTTTTGACTTAGATCAACATTATTCTTTAAGATTCTCCTAATTTCTCGATAGGACCTGACATTGTTGCAAAATATTCACCATCTCATCTTCGAGAATACACCTTCTAATCTTTCGGTCTGTATATCACTTGAACAAGAATGGCCTATCCCAATAGTAGAACTTCAAATTATGGAAAAATTTCTTCTTTTGATAGGAATTTGAATTTGGTGGCACATCAACTGAAGACTTAGGAAGATTGAAGTCTGGAGATAAAAAGTCTGGAAATTGAACTTTATTTTCCGTTTTATATGTATTAGAACTTGCTTCCAACCAAGGTAATTTCTCCTCAATTTCCTCTTCACAATCGGAATCATATTGCGATAAAATTTGTAGAGAATCCACAATTGAAATGGATGAGCACACTTCAACATTATTGGGAGATTCCATGGTTTTAAACACGTTGAAAGTGACTTGTTCATCTTGAACTCTCATAGTTAATTCTCCTTTTTGAACGTCAATCAAAGTTCGGCCTGTAGCTAAGAATGGTCTTCCCAAAATAATAGGCACTTCTCTGTCTTCTTCATAGTCATGTACAATAAAATCCGCTGGGAAGATGAATTTGTCCACTTTCACCAAGACATCTTCAATTTTTCCTTCAGGATGAGCAATGGATCGATCTGCTAGTTGTAAGGAGACTGTAGTAGGCCATGCTTCACCAATCCCCAACTTCTTAAAAATTGACAAAGGCATTAAATTAATGCTTGCTCCCAAATCACATAAAGCCTTGCCAAAATATTGATTACCTATAGAGCATGGAATTGTGAAACTCCCAGGATCCTTGAACTTAGGAGGAAGTTTGTTCTGTAACATAGCACTACTTTCACTTGTTAAGGCAACTGTCTCAAATTTGCCAAATCATCTCTTTTTGGTCAGGATATCTTTCATGAATTTGACATAATTTGGCATTTGTTCCAAGGCTTTCACCAATGGAATGTTGATATGAAGTTGCTTAAGAACATCCAAAAATTTCCTGAATTGAAGGTCTTGCTGCTGTTTCTGAAATCTTTGAGGGAATGGTGGAGGTGGTCTGTGCTGCTGGGAACTTGGCTGCAGTAATGCTATAGCATTTTGGGTACCAGAATTTTCTGAGTTTTTCAGGACTGCTTCAGATTTTTTCAAATCTTTTTCCTCCTTATCTTGGGTTGAAATGTTCCCCTTTTGACTTATTTTCTGTCCACTTGGTCCCTCTAATTCTTTTCCACTCCTTAGAGTAATGGCTTTGCAAAATTCATTTCTTTCTCTCATTAAAGTTTCGGTATCACTTGGAAGTGCACCTTGTGGACGGTTCCTAAGTTCATTAGCTAGCTGTCCCCACTTGATTTTCTAGATTGCTCATTGAAGCAGCTTGACTTTGAAGGATTGCATCATTCTTAGCCATGTATTCTTTGAGTAAAGATTCCAACGAGCTGGATGGTTCATTCGGTTGATTTCTCTGTGGCTGTTGCTGAAATCCTGGTGGGAATGTAGGTCGGTTAGGAATGGTATGGTTAGCTTGACCACCACTTTGATTGTTCCAAGAGAAATTTGGGTGTTACCTCCACCCTGGGTTATATGTGCTGGAGTACGGATTGTGGTTCCTGTTTACATCACTCACAAAACAAGCTGATTCAGGATTTGAAGGGCAATTATCAAATACATGAGATCCTGAACAGTAGACACATGAAATTCTTGAATCTTGGATTGAATTCACATTTGCTGTCACATGCTGATTCTTTTAACAGATTAACCAAGGATGTAACCTGAGCTGTAAGAGCCGTAACGTCATTAACTTCATGCACACCAGCCACTCTTTTTGCAGTTGCTACTCTATCCATTGGCCATTGGTAATTATTGCTGGCCATCCTCTCAAGTAGATCATAGGCTTCATTGTAAGACTTGGCTAAAAGAGCTCCATTAGCAGATGCATCAACAATTGTTCTCGTTTGAGCATTGAGACCATTGTAGAAAGTCTCCATTTGGATCCAATGAGGTATACCATGGTGAGGACATTTCCTTAACAATTCTTTAAATCTTTCCCAAGCTTCATATAGAGATTCTCCATCCAATTGTTGGTAGGAGGTGATGTCATTCCTCAATTTAGCATTCTTTGTTGGTGGGAAGTATTTCATCATGGCAAGGAGTTAAGCCATGCTCTAGCACGATCTCTTAAGGAATAAGGAAATAATTTGAGCCTAAATGCTTCCTCAGTTACCCCTGTCCATTTGAATGAGTCACTGACTTCAATAAATAACCTGAGATGCAGATGAGGATCTTCTGTAGGTAACCCACTGAATTGCCCGACTGTTTGTAACATCTGAAACATCACCGGTTTTAACTCAAAGTGAGTTGCTTGAATGTTTGGTCTTGTGATGCTTGGATTTAACCCTTCTAGCATGGGCAATGCATATTCATTCAAAGCTCTGTCCCTATCATCTATTGGAGGTATCACATTGATTGCATTGTTTAAATTCTGTTCATGGCCATTGTTTCCGTTCCCTGCTTGTGCCATATCTTCAATCTGAGCGAAACCTTGTTGTTCTCTTCTTCTTAGTCTGAAAGTACGTTCAATTTCGGGATCAAGGGTAAGATATCCTTGTCACGAAATCTGCTCATACAAAAGACACAGAAGAGATATTAGATAACAAAAATTAAATAAAAACAAAAATCAATTTCTACGGATAATTTCTAACGTTGCCAATCCCCGGCAACGGCGCCAAAAACTTGTTGCTCACAATGGTGTATATAATTTAACGCAAGTGCACGTGTCACAAACAAGTAATATAATGATAAGAAAGATCGTTCCCACGAAGATTGAAATACTAGAAAATATCGTAAAAATTAACTATTAAAATCAATATTTTGTGTTTTTGTTTATTAAAATAGAATAAATAAAATAAAATAAATAATACGAGAGGGTAAGAGTGAAAACACTGAAACAACGTTCAACAAGAAGGATATCAGGAATCGCAAATAGATAAATGAGTTAGGATTGCGAATATAACAAGTGATGTAGACAAATTGCGTTGCTGCAGCATTGCTGCAGCATTGCTGTAGCAATGCTGTAGCAAAGTGTACCAGTAACTAGAATTGCAAAAATTCATAAAGGATTCTTCCGAATCTGCAATGTTTATATATTCTATGACTTAATGAAACATATTCCTATGCAAAACTGAATCTACGAACAACGTTCATGCACAAATTCTTTTGAGTTATGTGAGATAATTATATATTCATATATCAATTTCTTCACACTATTCTAGCTTTATCAAACTTAAAATTAGCCTTTCCAGATTCAATTTCAGTCTAATATCCTATCAATTGTTGATCAAGCAATCAATAAGAATAAATCAATCAATCAAACATAGAATAACTAGCACCCTTTGCCAAGCAAAGCACAAGTTTATAAAATTAAAGCACAAAGTCTACATACACTTGCATATCCACAACCCTAACTGAATGAGAAATTAGCCAAGCATATTTATAAAATTAAACATCAAATTATATATGCTCAAAATCAGATCCATATAGTTTAGAGAATTTAGAAGAATCAAATAATAAAGAAATAATGAAATAAATAAATAAATCCCTTAAATCAACCCTAAACCAATTGGATTATGATTCTTTGTCTCGTTCTTACTTTCTCTTCAATGAAAATCCTTGCAAATCAAGCTTCAATTGGTCTCTTTCCAGATTCCCCTTGATGCTCTGTTTTGCCTCTCCTTCCTTGCGCCAAATCTGTCCAGAATTTGGGGCTGCTATCTGCTATATTTTTCCTCCTTGCAGCTGCTGGTTCGTTCTCTGTTTACTGCCCAGAATTCACGTGTGTTTTCCTCTCTTGATGTCGCCTCTTGCTGCCCAGAATAAATCCTGATCTGTTCTTCAATTTTCTGCCGCACAAGCACTGGTGAAATCAGCCCCTCAATTGTGTATTTAGCTTTAGGTTTAATTGGAGACAATTTTTGTGTGTTAATTTCCAATATTATCCCTAAAAAGGTGAGTTAATGAAAGCCTAAAATTGTCCTTTTGTTGAGAGTCCAAATCAGCCTTTGAATTTTAATTCCAAGTCAGCCTCTGTTTTGGCGCAGTTTGTCCTGGTGTGATTTTGCTGCAGCAATGCTGTAGCAAAGCTGCAGCAAAGTTGGATTCTTGCATTTTCTTTGTTATTTTCTTTATTTCCTGCAAGGGCAATGAAAATCTAATGAGTGCACATCAAAATATAATTCTTTTTGACAGATTTCATAATTATTTTGAATTTATTATCAAAGAATTCATTTAAATCACAAAGCACACAAATAATGTATAAATGATTATAATGTGCTAATATTTCCAAATTAACAAGCAAGTATTTATGAATAAGAGTTAATAATACTCTAATAAATTAGAGTTATCAGTATCAAAGCCATAAATATAAATATAAAAATAATCATAAAAAATTTAATTATCATGAATTTTTTAAGCCTTACAAAATTTTCAAAAAATATTGTAAGCTTTACATACTTATAAATCAAAGAAATGAATAAAATGACATTTTAGTAAAAATTATATTTACTATTTAAGTGAAACTGTGAGTTTTACTACTTAAATTTGCTATTTAGGTAAAATTAATATTTTTTATTATATCTTTACAATATAGGTAATTCACTCAATAAGTTGACAATGTGAATTGTAGGTATTGGGATACGGTTGGGCTGGGCTATTGAGGAAGTATGTGGTGGAGCCCGCTCACATGTGGTGGCCGAATACACTCGTTCAAGTTTCGCAGTTTAGGTATGTTATTTTCATTTGAAGATTTAAATCTATCACAAATAAAATTGATATAAATATTTCGATTGAATATAATTTACGCACTAAACAACACACACACACTATATATATATATATATATATATATATATTATTAATTTGAAGCTAGCTTGTTTTATATTTACAATAGAATTGATCAAAGAAGGAAGATATAAAAAAATTAAGAATACCCACAAATTGATCATGATAAGCTCCAATTGCATTTTTATGTACAAGAGAAGAGAGTTGGAATCCATCTAGCTTGAAAATGAGGAAATTGTTGAACCAGTTGCACCCACAATGCCAATTGTAAGATAAAAACACCGAGCTTCAGCATCTTATGCTGTCATTGCTTGCAATTTTGTATACCATATTCCAACCACAATTCCAAAATGATCCCTTCCCACTGCTGCAATACCTCCTAGTTTATCCTTAAAGCTTGCATACGCATTCAACTTGAATTTTAAACCATTTACATGTCCAGCGAGCATATATTGATGTCCTCATTTGTATCGATCAGAGAATTTTCTAGTTCAAATACATGCCTGTTGCATTTTTATAATTTTAAAACAAAATATATATGTCTTAAAACATACAATTTAAAAGTTTATTAACTTATCTAAAAAAAAAATCAAGAGTTCATGGTTTGAAAGTTTAGAAATACGAGTCAAGCTACTAAGAATCTGATTTAGTTAAGAGAAAAAATGTAATCTTAATACTCTAATGTTAACTTTGCAGAAATCAAAGTTATAATATTAAAAAATATGTTGTCAAGAATATTCGAAATCTTTTACATTTAAAGTAGGAGGAGTAAGACGAAAGAACATTTACTTCAAACACCAAATAAACCCATGTGTAAAAGTAAAGATTATAAAATTAGTCAGAAATGTTATCTGAGAGACTGACTGCAAAAATTGGCATTCATTTAGGGTCGTATTTAGCACCTGCCAAAACGTGACTACAAGAAAGAAAGATTCCTATGAACCATGAAAGTCGCATAATAAAGATTCCATTTAATTTTAAATTAAAAATTATACAAGTTGTTAATTATTTTACATGATACACTATCCATCAATTTCATTGCTTTTTTTTTTTTACTAAGTATTAAATAATTATATATTTTTTAAATAATTATATTAATTATATATTTTATTAATTTAAAATACCACATCTTCAATTAAATAATTTATCAAATTATACAATTAAAGAGTTTATGAATGATGCACAACTAATCAAGTTCATGAAAGTCAATAGTCAGATAAATCTTTAACGGCAAATGATATTATCTTAAATGTATGCTTGACTTAACAGAGAGAAAAATGATAGCAAATGCTTACCCTTACATCTCATAATACAATACTAACAAGTCACTTTATATGCATATTATTGCTCAACAAAATATCAAAGAAAACATTAAGTATTATTATTTTGAAATCAACTTATTTTCAACTCAAAAGTTTTAACTAATGTAACAAATTACTTTCTCAAGTCAATATAGTGTACTCGCTAGTTCCAACATATTATATTAAAAAAACAAAAATTAAGCAAGAAAAACAAAATTATAGTTTTTAAAATAAAAAAAATTAACGCAAAATTGCATCTCATACATCTAACAAAAGTTTTGTGTGCTAATCTCCAGGGCTTTCTACAAGAAAGATAAGCAGCACATGTCACGCACAAAATTCTTTGTAATTGCTTTAGTTTGTAGTTTTTCATGGTATGTTGTCCCAGGCTATCTATTCTCGACACTAACAAACATATCATGGATTTGCTGGATATTCTCTAAGTCAGTTACAGCCCAACAGATTGGCTCAGGCATGGAAGGCCTTGGACTTGGAGCCTTCACACTCGATTGGTCAGTTGTGACATCCTTCTTGTCTAGTCCCCTCATTTGCCCTTTCTTTGTCATAGCCAATGTTTTTGTTGGTTATGCGCTAATTATCTACATTGCAATTCCTATAGCATACTGGGGGCTAGACTTGTATGGTGCAAATAGGTTTCCTATTTTCTCCTCACACTTGTTCACAACAAAAGGCCAAATTTACAACATAACAAATATTATAAATAACCAGTTCCAATTAGATCCAGTTCAATATCAAGAACAAGGACGCATACATTTTAGTATGTTTTTTGCCCTCAGTTATGGTCTTGGTTTTGCTACTATCGCATCAACTCTTACCCATGTGGCTTTCTTCTATGGAAGGTATTCTGTATAAACTCTATCTAAAATGGTTTTGCTGTCAATATTTGACAATGTAATAAAATCAATGTTTTAAGAAAAATGCATTTACGTAAATTGAAATATTTGCAAAAACAATGTACAAACATGGCAGGGAGATATATGAGCTTTATAATGCTTCTCATAGAGGCAAGGTGGACATCCACACAAGACTGATGAGGAGATATAAGGACATACCTTCCTGGTGGTTTTACATTTTGCTTGGTTTAACACTTGCAGTATCTCTTGTATTATGCATCGCTTTGAATGATCAGATTCAGATGCCATGGTGGGGACTCTTCTTTGCTGGGGCCATGGCCTTCAGTTTCACACTTCCAATAAGCATCATTACTGCCACAACAAACCAGGCAAGTAAAATTTGTACATTCATATAAGATTTGAATTGTGGCTATTAATTACAAAAATAGGAGCTATTACAACTTTTTCTATGTCCACTTTTTACTAATGGTCGAACCCACAGACACCAGGATTAAACATTATTACAGAGTATATAATGGGTATCATATATCCTGGAAGACCAATTGCCAATGTATGCTTCAAAACTTATGGCCATATGAGTATGGCTCAAGCTGTCTCCTTTCTAAGCGATTTCAAGTTGGGGCACTACATGAAGATTCCTCCAAGATCTATGTTCCTAGTTCAGGTATTAAAAAAAATGTAAATAAACTTATTTTGTTTATATACTACTTGCATCCTTGCTTATATTTTCTCCATTACTTGAAATTGTTTATGTCATAGGTCATAGGGACAGTTCTAGCAGGAACCATCAACCTTGCAGTAGCATGGTGGTTGCTCAATTCTATTGAGAACATATGCCAAGATGCTCTTCTTCCACCAGATAGTCCTTGGACCTGTCCCGGTGACCAAGTCTTCTTTGACGCATCTGTCATATGGGGTTTGGTAGGATCCAAACGTATATTTGGATCTCAAGGAAACTATCCTGCCATAAACTGGTTCTTCCTAGGAGGTGCCATCGGACCGATTATTGTTTGGCTAATGCATAAAGCATTCCCCAAGCAATCTTGGATACCCCTGATTAATATTCCAGTCCTTTTAGGAGCAACAGCAACAATGCCACCAGCAACACCATTGAACTACAATGCCTGGATCATCGTTGGAACAATTTTCAACTTTTTTGTCTTCCATTATAGGAAGAAATGGTGGCAGAGGTATAACTACATTCTTTCAGCAGCATTGGATACTGGGGTGACTTTCATGGCATTGCTTTTGTACTTTTCCGTAGGTATGGAGAATAAAAGTTTGACATGGTGGGGCACAGACGGTGAACATTGTGAATTAGCACACTGTCCAACTGCTAAAGGCATTGCAGTAGACGGTTGTCCATTGAGCTAATTCCCCCTCCTTCCCCAATTTTCTGCTACGCATGTATGAACCATAAGAAGTTCATAGAATATTATTTACAATGAATACTATGAAGAACCATAACTGTATTTTTTTTTTATCATGTAGTTCTTAACATATTTGCCTAAAGTTCGTGATGTATACCTTTTTTTTTTTTTTTTGCTAAGTTCAGCATCAACCATCTTTTCTCAATGTTGAACAGATTTTGTTATAAAAAAAAATGTGAGAGGATGGATATGGTGGCAACAGGCACTGGTTGGGTTGTGAGAGGAGGAGTGGGTGGTGGCGATGGTCGTTCTGTGTGTGTGTGTTTTTTTTTCTTTCATAGAAACCAATAAACAGGGAAGATGATATTAGTCTGATGATATGATTTTTTTTTTTTTTTTCTTTTTCTTTTAATCAGAAACATATAACAAATTAGGTATAAGAAGGAATTAGAAATTGGAATTGGGTAAAGAAATTAGAGAAGAAAATTGATAGAAGATAGAAAAGGATATAGGAATTAATAGGACTGATTTAATTGAAAAAGAAAATCAAATTATTCTCTTATATAATTTGAGGAATTTAGAAATGGAAGAAGAGATATTAGAATAGAGGAAGAAAAAAAAAAAACCAAAACTCTCATATTTACATAAATTAAATAAATAATAAAATATTATAGTATCATTTCCTAGATCAGTAACAACTAACAAAGGTGAGCCAAGAATCCTAGTTTGCTGTATCTCACTCACCTGCTCGAAGAGGACCTGATAAAAGTAATTGGATGGCAAGTTTCTTAGTGAACGGATTCTATACAGATCCAGCAAAGATCATTGGAGGTGGATACTTTTGGCCATCTAAATAAATTGAATATTTTCTTTTTTTCAAACTGAAACTTTGCTTCGAGATGGAGTTTCAAATATTTTAAAGAGCCACGAATTCTTTGCCATCAGGCACTATGACAAGAAAATGGGGACAAATGATGCAGGCAGACAATAGCATATTTACCAGGTAGAAAGGATTAATGTTCATCAAGAATTTGCTGCAATGCATATATAGCTATTAGCTAGCACTCTGAAAAAATAAAATAAAGCCACCCAAGCAATACCTTTAATCAACTGGCAAGAGATTGTCAGCTGTAAAATGTTTGTTAGGACTCTCAACGGATTTGGCAAAAAAAAAAAAAAAAGTTTACTGAACGAGGATTTCCGACTTCAAGTCCAGGAGCCTCGACCACATGATGCAATACAAGATGATATTATGGACACAAACAAAACAATCCTCTTACTTTTCAACACATCTCAGTCAATACTTTTTTATCAAATTGGTTATCTTAATAGTAAAAATTCTTACTTTTTCCACACCTACCTACTACGGGGAAATTGATATGATAAAAAGAAGAAAAAGGAGAACAAGCCAAAAAAGGTTATCATTTCATTTAAAATAATAGCCATACAAATCTTAATTGGTTATCTTCATAGTAAAAATTCTTACTTTTTCCGCACTTATGGGAAATTGATTGATAGAACGAAATTAATCGAAGGATACTCATTTTTATTCATATTTTAAATAATTTTTATTTAATACTTTAATTTATCAATTAATTCCAACATTAAAAATTATGAATAAAAATAAGATACAAATATATGAACTAAAATAATAAATTAAAATTATTTTACTAAATTAAGATATTAAATTAAAATAAATTAATAAATTAAATTTTTTTTTGATAACATAAGTAAAAAAAAAAAAGAACAACTTATTTAACTTAGATATCACTCCTCAATTAATAGCCATACAAATCTCAATTCCTTGTTCACACTAACCCTGAGTCAAGAGCACATTCTTCAAGTGACCACCCCATTACAATAAAGTCAAAGTCAAAGTCCTCACATAATGCAGCTATGTATAATAACAGCGCCTAGCCTTTCTCCCCATATCTATTTCTTTCCTTCTCTAGTTAAACCATGTCTTCCTTACAAATTGATCACAACAAGAACAACGAAACAGATGTCGATGTCGTCGACGAAGACGAGCTCTCTCCAATAGAACAAGTGAGACTAACTGTGGCAAACACAGACAATCCAACTCTACCAGTATGGACCTTCAGGATGTGGTTTTTGGGTCTAATCTCATGTGCCCTCCTTTCGTTTCTAAACCAATTCTTTTCGTACAGGACTGAGTATCTTATCATTACCCAAATCACAGTTCAAGTTGCTACTCTTCCCATTGGACACTTCATGTCTAAGATACTACCAAATACTCAGTTTACAATTATTGGGTTTGGCTCCAAATTATTTTCTCTTAATCCGGGTCCGTTTAACATTAAAGAACATGTACTCATCACTATATTTGCTAATGCTGGGAGTGCATTTGGATATGGTTATGCTTATGCTGTTGGTATTGTTAATATTATCAAAAGTAAAGCTTTTTATTCCAAAAATATCTCCTTTTTTGCTGCTTGGCTTCTCATTATTACTACCCAGGTAATCATTTCAGATTTACGTATTGAATTTTAATTTTTGATATTTTAATCAACTTATTTTTATGATTTTTTTTTCTCCGAATAATTGGATTTATCTGTCTTTTGAAATTTAAATGGGACCCTAAATAATGTAAAATTCACATTAAAAAAAATTACAAACTAAAAACTAAATTGAATATTAAAGCTAAAAATTTAAGATTTATTATAATTTTATTAGATTTTAAATAAAAATAATTAATTTTATACACAAAATTTGAGTTTAATTTCTTTTATACTTGAATGATAAACTTAAAATTTAAGTTGAAAGAAAACACTACATGTTAAATATGATATAATTTTTATAAAAATTAAAAAATTTTACTTATAAAATTATATCTTAAATGAAAAAGGCACGTGTGCCTCTCATCTTAATACACAGGGTAAACGTTCTATTTTCTACTAAACGTTTTAAATTACTATCAATTTAATATTTTATGTTTTTTTACTATCAATTTGCTACCAAACGTTTATAATTTGATATTTCTGTTAAAATACAAGTTAAGTTTTGATGAAAAATATCATGTACCAACATTTAAGAAGGACATTTTTATCATTTTCATTTGTCTATTAAAAAAAAAGAAATGAAAGAGGCATATTTGAGAGGCCTTTTTTGCATATTTCCATTTGATTTTTTTCTACCCAAACGAAGATACCAACTACAGCCCACTTCCATGCACCATTACCAACCTCACCGCACCATTATTAGACACGCCGTCGCACAACTACTCGACACCTTGTTGCACTGTCAGTCGCCCAGCTCTACAATTTCAAGTAGCTCAAATTGGCATCAAAATATTAGGCTAGGCTCATTAGTCGCAGGTCCATAACAACTCGGCCTTCGCTGGATCTTTGTGCCCGACCACCATCACCACACCTCGCCGACACTAGCTCGCATGGACCCATCGACAGCAAACACTAGCGAGAAAAGAGGAGAAGAAATTCCAAAAAAAATCATAAATCGTGTGATCATTATAGGTTATTTTCAATTTACAATTTATGTTATTCAATTTTACTATTTTCTTATTCGAAAAAAACTAAGAAAACATTACATTCTTAGTATAGTGTATATATTTAATGATTTACCTAAAGCAAGATAATAAAATTTCAACCATCTACCATCACAAATACAAATCATCTACATTGAAATAAAATTGAACATTTAGAAAATTGTATTTATTGTATTAATATTTCATACACGATAATAAGTCAATACTTATGGATGATATACACGAAAATCTCAACCACCTAATATTAAAAATTTACAGGACTCATACTTCATATGAATTACAATAAAAAATGGATAAACTGAATAAACAAACAATCAATTCATTACTAATATGAGTAGATAGTTATGGGATGAAATATACATATATATATACAAAAATATACAACTCACGATTTTTTCAATTTTTTTCCAACAAGAAATTAGCAAAATTGAATAAATTGTAAATTGAAAAGAACTTGGAATGATGACGCAATTTGTAATTTTTTTGGAATTTCTTCTCCTCTTTTCTCAATTTTTTTCATTTTTTTCGTCTACAACTTAGCTGTTAGTGGGTTCATGCGTGCTGGTGTCGACTAGGTGTGGTGGTGGTTGAGCCAGGTGGTCAGACGAAGGCCAAGTTGTTATGGACCTGTGATCCAGGAGTCTAGCCTGGTATTTTAGTGCCGATTTGCACGAGTTGAAATCGCCAAGCTGGGCAACCAATGGTGTAGCAAGGTGCCGAGTGGTGGTGTAGTGAGGTTAGTTGTGGTGCACTGAAGTGGGCTCTAGTTAGTACCTCCGTTTGGGTCAAAAAAATTCAAATCAAAATATGCAAAAATCGCCTCTCAAATATGCCTCTCTTATTCATTTTATTTTTAATAGGTAAATAGAAATTACGAAAATATCTTTCTTAAATGTCATGTACTTGGCGAAAATTTATGACATTTTTCATCCAAATTTAATCTATATTTTAACATAAATATTAAATTGATAATAAATTATAAACGTTTGATAGAAAATTAATAGTGAAAAAGTATAAAATATTAAATTAATAATTATTTAAAATCATTAATTAAAAATAGAACGCTTACCCAACTACATACACATCATCCCTTGTGATCATCATCACGACATTACCCGCATGTTAAAATAAAAGTATATATTTTTTATAATTTTTTTTGGCTTATTTATTTATTTTTTCAATAATGGTCAAACTGTAGACGAATATTGTCTTTATAAGGCGGATGGTCAATCATTATCATCAACGATCCATAGTTTGGTCAGATATATTTAAACGGATTTCGGAAATGATTTTCACGGAGTTTGGTCAGAGAAACGGATTTCTTGTTTTGTACCTGGTATCATTAACTGGCAAAGATCCTTTATAGTTAATATTAAAATTGTTATGAAAAGTTCTACAAGTTCTAAAATTGATTTTAAAATTAATATCATTTGGATTTTAAAATATGAAAAAAGTTTTAAAGTTGATATGAAATCTTAACTAAAAAGTGTAGGTTTTTAAAATAAGAAAAAGTGTTTTTTTTTTTTTTTATCGCATTTGTTATTAAGATTTTTTTGTATTCCTTTCAACAATTTATAACATTTTTATTTATTGTAAGGCTATATTATAGCATTAGTACTCTAAATATCAATTAAATTTTATATTTAGTTATTAAAATTTTTAAAACATTTAATTTAATACTAAAATTTTTAAAACTATACGTATAGTTTAAATATTTTGAATCATAAATATATATTTTTGTATTAAAACTAAAACTTATTTATAAAATTATAAAAATTTAATAATTAAATTATACAATATAAATGTTTATGAATTTATTTATGAAAATTTTAAAGTTAGAAAGAGTAAATAATATGTTTTAAAAAGAATAAGAATACGTGGGTGGGTGGAGGTAAGTTGACAATGTGAATTGTAGGTATTGGGGTACGGTTGGGCTGGACTATTGAGGAAGTATGTGGTGGAGCCTGCTCACATGGGCTGGACTATTGAGGAAGTATGTGGTGGAGCCTGCTCACATGTGGTGGCCGAATACACTTGTTCAAGTTTTGCAGTTTAGGTATGTTATTTTCATTTCAACATTTAAATCTATCACAAATGAAATTGATATAAATATTTTGATTGAATATAATTTATGCACTAAACAACATATATATATATATATATATATATATATATATATAATATATATATATATTTATTTATTTATTATTAATTTGAAGCTAGGTTGTTCTATATTTACAATAGAATTGATCAAAGAAATAAGATATAAAAAAATTAAGAATACCCACAAATTGATCATGATAAGCTCCAATTGCATTTTTATGTACAAGAGAAGAGAGTTGGAATTCATCTAGCTTGAAAATGAGGAAATTGTTGAACCAGTTGCAACCACAATGCCAATTGCAAGATAAAAACACCGAGCTTCAGTCTGTTATGCTGTCATTGCTTGCAATTTTGCATACCATATTCCAACCACAATTCCAAAATGATCCCTTCCCACTGCTGCAATACCTCCTAGTTTATCCTTAAAGCTTGCATACACATTAAACTTTATATATATAATTTGAGTTTTAAACCATTTACATGTCCAGCGAGCATATATTGCTGTCCTCATTTGTATCGATCAGAGAATTTTCTAGTTCAAATACATGCCTGTTGCATTTTTATAAAAGTTGACGTTCCTTTAAAAAAAAGAAAAAAAAAAATCCCATTCCCGTAATGCAATAATTGCATGTTAATAAATGATCTCCTCCAATCCCATAAAGCACTATGCACTACTATGTATTGCTCCAAATAGTCCCCAAAATAATGAAATCTACCCTTATTTGACAGTGACTTCAGAATAAGATCGATTCTTTAGAAAATTAATAAATAAAAAGGAGAAATTATCAAAAATAACACTCCTAAAATTTATAATAACAAAACTAACACCTTAATAATATTGAACTTTTAATATTAAACGAGTCTAAATTATCGTCGTTCAATTTTAATTGGATGAATGTTCAAAGAAAAATGACATATTAGTCAGGTTTTTAATTGTAAAAATATAAATTTGAACATAAGGATGCTAGTTTTGTTATTAGAAGTTTTGAGGGGTGTTAATTTTACTATTCTCCCAAAAAAAAAAAATGAAATTATGTTATTACATATGCTCTCAAGTTTTTAAAAGTATGATTTAATTCTCATAATTTTTAAAAAAAATTCATACTATATCTCTAAACGTTTTAATTGTATAAATTAGCTTTCAAATTTTTAAAATAAAATATACAGATGCTTCAAAACGTACAATTTAAAAGTTTATTAACTTATTTAAAAAAAAAAAATTTATGGTTTGAAAGGTTAGAAATACGAGTAAAGCTACTAAGAATTTGATTTAGTTAAGAAAAAAAAATGTAATCTTAATAGTCTAATGTTAACTTTGCAGAGATCAAAGTTATAATATTAAAAAATATGTTGTCAAGAATATTCGAAATCTTTTACATTTAAAGTAAGAGTAAGACGAAAGAACATTTACTTCAACACCAAATAAAACGATGTGTAAAAGTAAAGATTATAAAATTAGTCAGAAATGTTATCTGAGAGACTGACTGCAAAAACAGGCATTCATTTAGGGTCGCATTTAGCACCTGCCAAAACGTGACTACAAGAAAGAAAGATTCCTATGAACCATGAAAGTCGCATAATAAAGATTCCATTTAATTTTAAATTAAAAATTATACAAGTTGTTAATTATTTACATGATACACTATCCATCAATTTCATTGCTTTTTTTTTACTAAGTATTAAATAATTATATTAATCATACATTTTATTAATTTAAAATATCACATCTTCAATTAAATAATTTATCAAATTAAAGAGTTCATGAATGATGCACAACTAATCAAGTTCATGAAAGTCAACAGTCAGATAAATCTTTAACGGAAAATGATATTATCTTAAATGTATGCTTGACTTTTTTTTTATAAAAGGTTGTATCTAACAGTTTTCAGTGGGTGCACTGGGACATCCCAACTAGGTTGGCACCTCCTTAGCACCTTCTTCATTAAACCGCTCACCACTAATATTATTAAATCTTAATAAAATTGAACATACAAATAAAAGTTCTCAACAAAACCTGTAATTAGGTTTGTTGTTAGCATCTGAATAAATAAAAGAGCTAGCGAAAGGTGGGGCATTCCACCACCAAGTCGCTGTACATAAACTAGGAGCCCTAGAGGCTAAACTATCAGCTGCAGCATTGCCCTCCCTGTAAATATGTGAGCAGTGAAATTCCAAGTGTGTAATTTTATCTAAACAATCTGTCCAAGCCGAATGCCATTTCCAAGGAACCGAATAAGACCGATTCTGTAGTAGAGCAACAACGTATGCCGAGTCTGATTCCAACCAAAGACGCCTCCACCGAAATGTATATGCATATTTCACCGCATAAATGGCTGCCGCTAGTTCTGCTTCAAAAGCATGTGATATTCCAAGCGGGACACAAAAACAACCCTTAACAAATGATCTAGAAGTTCGAAAAATGCCTGCACAACCCGATAATCCTGGTGATCCAAAAGCTGCTCCATCTGTATTAACCTTTATCCATCCCGAAGGTGGTGCCTTCCAATTTACCTCTATAACCCTTGGAGCCCGTCATGGGATGCCTTGAATTCGAAGTCGTCTAAGAACCTGTAGATCATCTACAGTATTTTGCATGCAACCACTCTTTGAGAGACTCGTTTCACGAATAAAACGCCACACTGTTGCAAAGGCCGAGCTCAGCGTCGTCCTCTTATTGTTAAATCGATAATCATTTCTAGTGGTCCAAATCACCCAGATGACTGAAATAATTCCTGCTTTCCATAAGCTGGCGAGCTGTGATCCAAATTCCATCGCCATTGCGGTCGTCCATAAGTTTAGGATAGAGGAGTCTGTACATTGTCGTTTTCCAAAAAAGAAGCATAGGAAGTCCCAGAGAGCACCTGCAAAATGACAACTTAAAAAAAGATGTGAAATAGTTTCCTCTTTGGATCTACATAATGAGCAACGAGAAGGAAACGATTGTCCCCTCCTTTTTAACTGGCAATCCGTTGGAAGTTTATTTTGGATAGCACGCCATAGCAAAATAGATCTTGATGGTGGTAAATAATGGGCCCAGAGGGCCTTACCCCACATCTTGCGTTCGCCAACCACACGTAGTGAGTCATAAGCCTCACTGGCTGTAACACCTCCTTTAATTGAGCGTGTCCAAACTCTGATGTCCGAACCAATTCCAGCAATTGTTGATTGAATTTCTGAGGTAATATCTGGATAAGATACCATGAAAGTTTGAGGTAAATGCCAACCATCTTCCTGTAGGTAATCCCCCACTAGTGAATGTATCGGGGGGTCCACTGGGGGATTATCCATCATATCAATTAGAGGTGTACCCAACCAATTGTCTGTCCAAAACTTTACTGTCGAATTTCTTCCAACTAACCACCTGGATTCCTCCAAGAGGGTTAAATAGTGAGGGCGCAAACCAGGCTAGACTGATGAGCAGACATAATAATTCTTTGGATAGCCATTTTTTGCTAGATATCTGCTACGTAAGTAAAGCAGAATGTTAGATTTTTCTGTGATTAGCCTCCATGCAAACTTTTTTAGCATGACCTCATTTAGGAGACGAAGGTCCCGCAGACCAAGGCCTCCTTCATCTATTGGACGACAACAGTCTCTCCAAGCCACTTGTACCTTTTTAACTGTATCTATCTTTCCCGACCAAAAGAAATTACGAATAATTTTTGTTAAGTCGTCAAGGATTGTTTTTGGCCATTTATAAATCTGAAATGAGTGGAGGAATGTTCCTTGAATGATAGAAGAAATCAAGCAACGCCGTCCTGCCAATGAAATCGTCTGCTCATTCCAATCCTCAAGCTTTACACGTATTTTGTCAGCTAAGTTTTGAAACCAACACTTTCTAGGGGCCCCCTGGAAGAGATTGATGCCCAAGTAAGATAAGGATGCTGCTCCAGTGCGCATGCCAGATAGATTCCGAAGTGATGAAATGTTGCTTTGTGTAACACCTTTTCCAAAATAGATAAAAGATTTTTCTAAATTCACCATTTGGCCCGAAAGGCGACTATACAAGGAAAAAGCCTCAGTTAACACCCGAATGTTTTTCTCGCTTGCACGACCAAAAATAAGAAGATCATCTGCATATAAAAAGTGTGTTGGTGCACGAGCTCCTCTAGGTGAAGAGATTGGGATTAAACTTCCCATATCAACTAATTTTCCAAGGTATCTGCTGAGGAAATCTTCAGCTATGCAAAATAAGAGTGGGGACAGAGGATCCCCCTGTCGGACGCCTCTAGAGCAAGAAAAATATCCCCTGGGTGAACCATTAACCAGGATTGAGATTCTCGCTGATGCAAAAATATTTCGAATCCAGCCCAGGAATATGTTGTCAAAACCAAAACATTGCATGACTTTTATAATAAAATCCTAACGCATAGTATCAAAGGCTTTGTGAATGTCAATTTTTAGAGCGATGTTCCCCTGTCGGCTGGAAAGCTGCATAGCGTTAAAACATTCAGAAGCACCTGCTATACAATCGCTAATGTTTCGACCTGGAATGAATCCAAATTGATTTTGAGAAAGAATACGAGCGCATATCTGTCCTAATCTGCCAGCAATAATCTTTGTTATTATCTTGAACATGAAGTTGCCTAAAGCAATAGGCCTATACTGATCAATAGTGCTTGCTTGCTGGTGTTTGGGTATAAGAATTAAGAAATTGGAGTTTAGCCCCGAGGGCATGTGGCCCGTTTTAAAATAATCTTGTACCGCTCGTACAATATCTGTACTGATAATATCCCAACATTGTTGAAAAAATTTACCAGTAAATCCATCTGGTCCGGGGGCACTCATTGGATCCAAGTCAAAATCTGTAGCTCTTATATCTTCTGATGACGGAATGCGTCGTAAAGTTTGATTATCCACAGAGGTGACCAGGAAAGGTACCACTGATTCTATGAGAGCAAGATCTGTCATTCCACCTATATGACTTGAGAAAAGATTTTCATAGTAATCCAAGATTTGAGTAACTATTACCTCTGGATCATTAGTTATTTCTCCATTAATTTCCAAATGTGTCAAAGGTTTTTTTGCTCTTAAACGACGAAGTAGTGAGTGAAAAAATGTAGAATTTCTATCTCCACCTTTCAGCCATTTTAGTCTAATCTTTTCTCTTAGAAAGATATCTTGCTGATGTAACAATCTATCTAAGTCAGCATGGGCATCAGACTCCAGTTGCAACAGTTCTTCTGAGAAAGAGTCATCATTATAACGTTGTTGAATGTCAGCCAAAGTATTTGTTGCATTTACAATATTTTGGTTCAAATTACCAAAGACAGTTTTGTTCCATGTCTTGAGAATCAATTTAAGAGCCTTAAGTTTGCCAGTAACAATGCCCATAGGGCTAGCCTGAATAGGCATCGACCAAGTTTCACGCACCAAATCCATAAATCCAGGGTGTTCGAGCCACATTCCATGAAACCTAAAAGGCCTTGGGCCACTATTCTCTGCCGTTGAAGCCGTGAGTAAAAGCGGATGGTGATCTGAGCAGTGTCTAGGGAGGGTACAACAAGAAACCGTAGTCCAAGAGTCCAGAAAGGATTCTGAACACAACCCACGATCTAATCTTGATCGTACTTGAGATAGTCCACCCTTGCAGTAAGTGTAAAATGCCCCTTTTGTATCAATTTCAACTAAGTTACAGGAAGAGATCATAGCACAAAAATCTTCGATAGATGTATTACTACGAGTCAAGCCAGTAGTTTCGTGGGATCCAAGAACAGCATTAAAATCCCCTATCACCAGCCAAGGCGCTTGAGTATCTGAAATCGCTCTTAATGAGTCCCAAAGGTCCCTTCTGCGAACATATGTTCCCTTGCCATAAACAAATGTTAAAAGAAAAGTTTTTGAATTTGCTGTGTAAGTGATCGTTATATGCTGTTGATGTTGTATAACAATTGTTGTATCACCTACCACTGCATTGGCTGCAAATAGCCAAAGCTTGCTGACTGTTGTGGAGTTTGAACCGATGAAAGTATAACCCATGTTTTGCCAAAAACGATCTTGAATGTTTTTAAGATCGGACATTGGTTCTGCTATGCAAAGAAAATCTGGTCTGTCCTTTTTACAAAAGTTGCGTAGGGTATTCCGTGTGTTTTTATTGGAAATACCTCTACAGTTCCAGTAGAGGACTATCATGTTGAAGTTTCATCAGACTTCCCTGTGCTGGAAGTGTATCTCATAGGCTGTAGACATGGGCTAGCTGATCTTGCTCGTCGATTTTTCCCGGTTACAACTTGCCAACCTAGATCCTCATTGTTTTTGGCATAATCATGTTTCATTTTTTGTATACGTTCACTTAGGTCAGCTACCGAGACTGCAGAAGAGGGTGGAAGAGAAAGAGTAGGCAAGGTAAGTCTTGATGCAGTAAGAGGAGGCAATGATCCTGTGTTAGGGATGTCTGTAGAACCGGGTTTGATAGAGGAGACATCTGAAGGTACGGTTCCAACTGCTGCCTGCAAATCTGCAGTATGAAAGACATCAAGTGGGGCTGCAATTTGAGATATACCTTTAGTGGGTAGTCTAGAAGAGACAATTGTAGATTCGACAGGTCTCACAAATCTAGTAGTCACAAGAGAGACTGGGCGAACATCAATGTTGTCCACAGGCACAGAGCTGAATTCATTCAAGGTAGCAGCCTGTGTATTATCAACAGTAGTATGATCATTAAACTCTACAATGTTGAGTGCGGAGAAAACATTGCTGACCGGGATGGTTGTATTATTTGTGGATGCTTTGGGTCGATAAATTTGATGTGAACGAGTTTGAAGCGTCGTATTTGAAAGGGGTACCCTTTTTGGGAGATCACCAGTGATATTGGAATGAGGTACCCTTTTTGGGAGATCACCAGTGATATTGGAACCATTTTTTCGACATTTAAATGCGGTATGTCCTACTGATGAACAGATTGTGCAAAAGTCTGGAACGTTCTCATAGAATAAGTCAATAAAGAGCTTTAGAGAACTCACTTCAATCATTATTTGCTCATCGAGTTTTTCAAAAAGATCTATATCAATCAAAACACGTGCAAACTTTCCCATTTCACCGTTTAATGTGGCATTGTCAATTTTTAGGGGAATACCAATAGCACGAGCTATATTTGCAAGAATTTCCTTATCCCAAAATTCCCATGGCAAGTTGTAGAAGCGAACCCACACATGGGCATTCGTTGCTTTCTGATACAAGGGATTAAAATTTGGCGTCCAAGGTTGGACTCTAAAAATACCAGGCTTTAAATTGATGGGAGCGTTAGCCCAAACCCTAGCTTTTTCCTCTGGAGTATGTAATAACATATGGTAATAGCCACGTCCTAAAGAAATGAGCTTCCAATTAGCAGATAACTTCCAAATTGCTGCTAATCGTGACTTTAAGTCGCCTTGAGACCAAGGCTTATCTCCTTTAGAAAGAATTAGTCTACCAATCAGAGAAAATTTACATAATTCCAAACGGGATTGATATAGATCGGGCTTTACAACAACACATGCAATATCACCCTTTTTCTTTGGATGTGCATCAGTGGGTTCAATCACAACATTTGTGAGCGAATTAGAAATGGCTTCAGCATAACTTTTTTTAGGTGCATTTTCCATTTGTTCCATAGTTCATCCAAAACCATAAAATATCCACAGCAAATCCAATAAATATTTTATATTTTTGGAAATGAAATGTAAGTAAACTCTTACCAGAATAAAGGAGCAAAATTCAGAAAAATCAGAATCAAATCACAAGATAATATCAACTGGTGCGATGTTGCTGGTTGAGAAGATTAATCTATACCCATGATGGATGGTAGTGCTCTTGCTTGCTATTCCGCTGGACTCGAGAGTGTGACAGATCGTGGATGGCGGCACTGGTGGATGGCAGATCGTGGATGGCAGCGCTGGTGGATGGCAGATCGTGGATGGCAGCGCTGGTGGATGGCAGATAGGGGTGTCAAAAAGGACGGGCCGGCCCGGCTCGGCCCGGTTCGGCCCGTCAAATTAGCGTGCCGTGCCGGTCCTTGGCCCGTTAATTAGCGTGCCGTGCCGGCCCTTGGCCCTTATATGGGCCGTGCCGTGCCTCAGTTCTTGGCCCGTGGGCCTTGCCGTGCCGTGCCCGGCCCGTTAGACTGTCTTAATGGGCCGGCACGGCCCGTGAGTCCTTTATTTCATTTTTTTTAATATATTTTTTAAAATTAATTTTTAAAATAATAAAATTTTGCGTGCCGTGCCGTGCCGGCCCGGCCCATGGCCCTCCTAGCCCGTTAAGGGCCGAGGGCCATGGGCCGTGCTACTCATTTTGGCTAACGGGCCGTGCCGTGCCGTGCCGAATTTTTGGTGGGCCGTGCCGTGCCGGCCCGATGGACCAACGGGCCAAATGTTTAACGGGCCGTGCCGTGCCGTGCCGGCCCGTTTGACACCCCTAATGGCAGATCGTGGATGGCGGCACTGGTGGATGGCAGATCGTGGATGGCGGCACTGGTGGATGGCAGCGCTGGTGGATGGCGGCACTGGTGGATGGCAGCGCTGGTGGATGGCAGATCGTGGATGGCGGCAGCGCTGGTGGATGGCAGATCGTGGATGGCGGCACTGGTGGATGGCAGATCGTGGATGGCAGCCCTATCGTTTGTAGTGGGTTGGGCTGGAACGATGCTGGAATGGCTAGGTAAAAATGGCGCGCTGGGCTGGAGTGAGGTGACCTGAGCTGGTGGTTTCTATGCACGCAGTGGTGGTAGCGACTGGCGGGACTACTCGCTGTGGTGGTATCGCGAGCTGAAGAAGACCACTACCTCTCCAAGACAGAGGTTTTTTTAGTCTATTGAGAATTGATGAAGTAGACTTTATCAAAGTTGAGTTCCAGCTTAACAGAGAGAAAAATGATAGCAAATGCTTACCCTTACATCTAATAATACAATACTAACAAGTCACTTTATATGCATATTATTGCTCAACAAAATATCAAAGAAAACATTAAGTATTATTATTTTGAAATCAACTTATTTTCACTCAAAAGTTTTAACTAATGTAACGTATTATTTTCTCAAGTTAATATACTGTACTCACTAGTTCCAACGTATTATATTAAAAAAAAAATTAAACAAGAAAAATAAAAATTATAATTTTTAAAATAAAAAAAATTAACAAAGTAGGGGATGATGCAAAATTGCATCTCATACATCTAACAAAGGTTTTGTGTGCTAATCTCCAGGGCTTTCCACGAGAAAGATAAGCAGCGCATGTCACGCACAAAATTCTTTGTAATTGCTTTAGTTTGTAGTTTTTCATGGTATGTTGTCCCAGGTTATCTATTCTCGACACTAACAAACATATCATGGATTTGCTGGATATTCTCCAAATCAATTACAGCCCAACAGATTGGCTCAGGCATGAAAGGCCTTGGACTTGGAGCCTTCACGCTCGATTGGTCAGTTGTGGCATCCTTCTTGTTTAGTCCCCTTATTTGCCCTTTCTTTGCCATAGCCAATGTTTTTGTTGGTTATGTGCTAATTATCTATATTGCAATTCCTATAGCATACTGGGGGCTAGACTTGTACGATGCAAATAGGTTTCCTATTTTCTCCTCACACTTGTTCACAGCAAAAGGCCAAATTTACAACATAACAAATATTGTAAATAACCAGTTCCAGTTAGATCCAGTTCGATATCAAGAACAAGGACGTATACATTTAAGTATGTTGTTTGCCCTCAGTTATGGTTTTGGTTTTGCCACTATCGCATCAACTCTTACCCATTTGGCTTTCTTCTATGGAAGGTATTCTGTATAAACTCTATCTAAAATGGTTTTGCTGTCAATATTTGACAATGTAATAAGATCAACGTTTTAAGAAAAATGCATTTACGTAAATTGAAATATTTGCAAAAACAATGTACAACCATGGCAGGGAGATATATGAGCGTTATAATGCTTCTCATAGAGGCAAGGTGGACATCCACACAAGACTGATGAGGAGATATAAGGACATACCTTCCTGGTGGTTTTACATTTTGCTTGGTTTAACACTTGCAGTATCTCTTGTATTATGCATCGCTTTGAATGATCAGATTCAGTTGCCATGGTGGGGACTCTTCTTTGCTGGGGCCATCGCCTTTAGTTTCACACTTCCAATAAGCATCATTACTGCCACAGCAAACCAGGCAAGTAAAATTTGTACATTCAGATAAGATTTGAATTGTTGTATTTCTTTTTCATAAAATGGACTATATATATGTCAACTAGTTCAATAAGAAAGTCGTGTAGAAATTATCTAACTGATGGAGCTGTTAGATTACATTCATGTCCCACATAGAGTGCAATAAAAGCTAATTATTTATGTTATTGTATATCTTATGTTTGCTGCTATTAATTACAAAAATAGGAGCTGAACTTTTTCTATGTCTACTTTTTACTAATGGTCGAACCCACAGACACAAGGATTAAACATCATTACAGAGTATATAATGGGTATCATATATCCTGGAAGACCAATTGCCAATGTATGCTTCAAAACTTATGGCTATATGAGTATGGCTCAAGCTGTCTCCTTTCTAAACGATTTCAAGTTGGGGCACTACATGAAGATTCCTCCAAGATCTATGTTCCTAGTTCAGGTATTAAAAAAAAAATGTAAATAAACTTAATTTGTTTATATCCTACATGCATGCTTGCTTATATTTTCTCCATTACTTGAAATTGTTTATATCATAGGTCATAGGGACAGTTCTGGCAGGAACCATCAACCTTGCAGTAGCATGGTGGTTGCTCAATTCTATTGAGAACATATGCCAAGATGCTCTTCTTCCACCAGATAGTCCTTGGACTTGTCCTGATGACCGAGTCTTCTTTGACGCATCTGTCATATGGGGTTTGGTAGGACCCAAACGTATATTTGGATCTCAAGGAAACTATCCTGCCATGAACTGGTTCTTCCTAGGAGGTGCCATCGGACCGATTATTGTTTGGCTAATGCATAAAGCATTCCCCAAGCAATCTTGGATACCCCTGATTAATATTCCAGTCCTTTTAGAAGCAACAGCAACAATGCCACCAGCAACACCATTGAACTACAATGCCTGGATCATCGTTGGAACAATTTTCAACTTTTTTGTCTTCCGTTATAGGAAGAAATGGTGGCAGAGGTATAACTACATTCTTTCAGCAGCATTGGATACTGGGGTGACTTTCATGGCATTACTTTTGTCCTTGTCCGTAGGTATGGAGAATAAAAGTTTGAAATGGTGGGGCACAGACGGTGAACATTGTGAATTAGCACACTGTCCAACTGCTAAAGGCATTGCAGTAGATGGCTGTCCATTGAGCTAATTCCCCCTCGCTCCCCTCCCCTCCCCAATTTTCTGCTACGCATGTATGAACCATAAGAAGTTCACAGAATATTATTTACAATGAATACTATGAAGAACCATAACTGTATTTTTTTTTTTATCATGTAGTTCTTAACATATTTGCCTAAAGTTCGTGATGTATACTTTTTTTTTTTTTTTTGCTAAGTTCAGCATCAACCATCTTTTCACAATGTTGAACAGATTTTGTTATAAAAAAAAATGTGAGAGGATGGATATGGTGGCAACAGGCACTGGTTGGGTTGTGAGAGGAGGAGTGGGTGGTGGCGATGGTCGTTCTGTGTGTGTGTGTGTTTTTTTTTTCTTTCATAGAAACCAATAAACAGGGAAGATGATATTTGTCTGATGATATGATTTTTTTTTTCTTTTTCTTTTAATCAGAAACATATAACAAATTAGGTATAAGAAGGAAGTATAAATTGGAATTGGGTAAAGAAAATTGATAGAAGATAGAAAAGGATATAGGAATTAATAGGACTGATTTGATTGAAAAAGAAAATCAAATCATTCTCTTATATAATTTGGGGAATTTAGAAATGGAAGAAGAGATATTAGAATAGAGGAAGAAAAAAAAAACCAAAACTCTAATATTTACATAAATTAAATAAATAATAAAATATTATAGTATCATTTCCTAGATGAGTAACAAAGGTGAGCCAAGAATCCTAATTTGCTATATCTCACTCACCTGAAATTTTGCTTGGAGATGGAGTTTCAAATATTTTAAAGAGCCAAGAATTCTTTGTAGAGAGTAGTAGTACATCCATCAGGCACTATGACAAGAAAATGATGCAGGCAGACAATAGCATATTTACCAGGTAGAAAGGACTAATGTTCATCAAGAATTTGCTGCAATGCATATATAGCTATTAGCTAGCACTCTGAAAAAATAAAATAAAGCCACCCAAGCAAATACCTTTAATCAACTGGCAAGAGATTGTCAGCTGTAAAATGTTTGTTAGGACTCTCAACGGATTTGGCAAAAAAAAAAAAAAAAGTTTACTGAACGAGGATTTCCGACTTCAAGTCCAGGAGCCTCGACCACATGATGCAATACAAGATGATATTATGGACACAATCCTCTTACTTTTCAACACATCTCAGTCAATACTTTTTTATCAAATTGGTTATCTTAATAGTAAAAATTCTTACTTTTTCCACACCGGGAAATTGATATGATAGAAAGAAAAAAAAGGAGAACAAGCCAAAAAAGGTTATCATTTGATTTAAAATAATAGCCATACAAATCTTAATTGGTTATCTTCATAGTGAAAATTCTTACTTTTTCCGCACTTATGGGAAATTGATTGATAGAACACAATTAATGAACCGATACTCATTTTTATTCATATTTTAAAAGATTTTAATTTAATACTTTAATTTATTAATTAATTTTAATACAAAAAATTATGAATAAATGTATGAATTAAAATAATAAATTAAAATTATTTTATGAATTAAAATTATTTTATAAATTAAAGTACTAAATTAAAATAAATTAATGAATTAAATTTTTTTTTTTTTTTTTTTTGATAAAAATACAACTTATTTAACTTAGATATCACTCCTCAATTAATAGCCATACAAGCCCATCACGGGATAGTCCAGATGGTTGGGCGCCTGTGCTAAGCACCAGTCCTCTGTCCTCACACGGCAGGGCCTGGGTTCGAAGCTTGGGGGGCGCACTATAAGTTCGGCCTCCGGGTTTGTGTGGGTGTGGCCTTTGTGCACTACCACCGATCGAACTTGATGCTCTGCTGAGTCGGACTGCAGTCCGCTGGTGCCGCTGGCTCTTTACCGTGCTTGTGGCGTACCCTGCCGATGAACCTGGTGTGCGGCGGTATGAAGCGATGATGCCCTATCCGACCCTATCCAGGGGAGGTCTTTTTTTGAGATAAAAAAAAAATTAATAGCCATACAAATCTCAATTCCTAGTTCACACTAACTCTGAGACAAGAGCATACACTTCAAGTGACAACCCCATTCTACAATAAAGTCAAAGTCCTCACATAATGCTCAATTCCTAGTTCACACTAACTCTGAGACAAGAGCACACTGTTCAAGTGACCACCCCATTCTAGTATAAAGTCAAAACTCCTCACATGATGCAGCTATGTATAATAACAGCGCCTAGCCTTTCTCCCCATATCTATTTCTTTCCTTCTCTAGTTAAACCATGTCTTCCTTACAAATTGATCACAACAAGAACAACGAAACAGATGTCGATGTCGTCCACGAAGACGAGCTCTCTCCAATAGAACAAGTGAGACTAACTGTGGCAAACACAGACAATCCAACTCTACCAGTATGGACGTTCAGGATGTGGTTTTTGGGTCTAATCTCATGTGCCCTCCTTTCATTTCTAAACCAATTCTTTTCATACAGGACTGAGCCTCTTATCATTACCCAAATCACAGTTCAAGTTGCTACTCTTCCCATTGGACACTTCATGTCTAAGATACTACCAAATACTCAGTTTACAATTATTGGGTTTGGCTCCAAATTGTTTTCTCTTAATCCGGGTCCGTTTAACATTAAAGAACATGTACTTATCACTATATTTGCTAATGCTGGGAGTGCATTTGGATCTGGTTCTGCTTATGCTGTTGGTATTGTTAATATTATCAAAAGTAAAGCTTTTTATTCCAAAAATATCTCCTTTTTTGCTGCTTGGCTTCTCATTATTACTACCCAGGTAATCATTTCAGATTTACATATTTAATTTTAATTTTTTATATTTTAATCAACTTATTTTTATGATTTTTTTTCTTCCCAAATTTATATTAAAAAAAAATTATAAACTGAAAACTAAATTGAATATTAAAGCTAAAAACTTGAGATTTGTTATGACGGGGAGGTTGGTAATAGTACACGGAAGTGGGCACTAATTGGTATCTCTATTTGGGGAAAAAAAAATTCAAAAAAAAGCCTCTTTCATTCTTTTTTCATCCAAATTTAACAAATATTTTAACAAAAATATTAAATTAATAACAAATCAAAAATATTTTATAACATAATAAAAAAAGTATAAAATATTAAATTAATAACAATGTAAAATATTTATTAAAAAATGAAATGGTAAGCACATGACATTTTATATCCATACTTAACTCATATTTTAAGAAAAAGATTAAATTGCCTTTGTTAGTAAAATAATATGAAGTATGAAAAACTGTAATAAAAGTTCTTTTATTTTTATAAAATATGACATTTAGTTCCCTAAGTTATAAAAAGTGTTTTTAAATCCATGTATTTTTTAAAAATGTGTTTTTAAGTTCTTCTACTTGTAAAAAAATATGTCAAGTAAGGACAAAATTAATTTTTCATTCAATCTAACTGAATAGTATATGTGTCACATGTATATTTATATATTTCGATATATATATATATATATATATATATATATATATATATATATATATATATATATATATATATATATATATATATACACACACGTAAAAAAATTTACTTAATTTTTTTAGTTTAAAAAAAAACTTAAATAAAATAAAAGTATTCTTTTATTCATGTCGATATTAAGATTTTTTCGTGTCTCTTCCAACAATTTATATCATTCTTATTGTAATAATTAAATTATGTATGAATTTATTTACGAAAATTTTAAAGTTGAAAGAGTAAATAATAATAGAATTTATGGGTGGAGATAAATTGTAGGTATTGGGGTACGGTTGGGCTGGGCTATTGAGGAAGTATGTGGTGGAGCCCTCTCACATGTGGTGGCCGAATACACTTGTTCAAGTCTCGCTGTTTAGGTATGTTATTTTCATTCTAACATTTAAATCTATCACAAATAAATATTTGGATTAATTATAATTAATTTTAAGCTAGTTTGTTCTATATTTACAATAGAGTTGATCAAAGAAGAAAGATATAAAAATTAAGAATACCCAGAAATTCATCTTGATAAGCTCCTATTGTAAGAGAAGAGAGTTGGAATCCATCTATCTTGAACCACAATGCCAATTGCATGATATAAACACCCTCTTATGCTGTCATTGCTTGCAATTTGGTATACCATAGTCCAACAACAATTCCAAAATCATCCCTTCCCACTGCTGCAATAGCTCCTAGTTTATCCTTAATGCTTGCATACACATTCAACTTTATATATCTAATTGGAGTTTTAAACCATTTACATGCCCAGAAAGTAGGGGATGTTGCAAAATTCCATCTCATACATCTAACAAAGCTTTTGTGTGTTAATCTACAGGGCTTTACATGAGAAAGATAAACAGCGTATGTCACGCACAAAATTCTTTGTAATTGCTTTAGTTTGCAGTTTTTCATGGCATGTTGTCCCAGGCTACCTATTCTCGACACTAACAAACATATCATGGATTTGTTGGATATTCTCCAAGTCAGTTACAGCCCAACAGATTGGCTCAGGCATGAAAGGCCTTGGACTTGGAGCCTTCACGCTCGATTGGACAGCTGTGGCATCCTTTTTGTTTAGTCCCCTTATTTGCCCTTTCTTTTCCATAGCCAATGTTTTTGTTGGTTATGTGCTGATTATCTATATTGCAATTCCTATAGCATACTGGGGGTTAGACTTGTATGATGCAAATAGGTTTCCTATTTTCTCCTCACACTTGTTCACAGCAAAAGGCCAAATTTACAACATAACAAATATTGTAAATAATCAGTTCCAGTTAGATCCAGTTCGATATCAAGAACAAGGACGTATACATTTAAGTATGTTTTTTGCCCTCACTTATGGTTTTGGTTTTGCCACTATCGCATCAACTCTTACCCATGTGGCTTTCTTCTATGGAAGGTATTCTGTATAAACTCTATCTAAAATGGTTTTGCTGTCAATATTTGACAATGTAATAAGATCAACGTTTTAAGAAAAATGCATTTACGTAAATTGAAATATTTGCAAAAACAATGTACAACCATGGCAGGGAGATATATGAGCGTTATAATGCTTCTCATAGAGGCAAGGTGGACATCCACACAAGACTGATGAGGAGATATAAGGACATACCTTCCTGGTGGTTTTACATTTTGCTTGGTTTAACACTTGCAGTATCTCTTGTATTATGCATCGCTTTGAATGATCAGATTCAGATGCCATGGTGGGGACTCTTCTTTGCTGGGGCCATGGCCTTCAGTTTCACACTTCCAATAAGCATCATTACTGCCACAACAAACCAGGCAAGTAAAATTTGTACATTCAGATAAGATTTGAATTGTGGCTATTAATTACAAAAATAGGAGCTATTACAACTTTTTCTACGTCTACTTTTTACTAATATTCGAACCCACAGACACCAGGATTAAACATCATTACAGAGTATATAATGGGTATCATATATCCTGGAAGACCAATTGCCAATGTATGCTTCAAAACTTATGGCTATATGAGTATGGCTCAAGCTGTCTCCTTTCTAAACGATTTCAAGTTGGGGCACTACATGAAGATTCCTCCAAGACCTATGTTCCTAGTTCAGGTATAAAAAAAAATGTAAATAAACTTATTTTGTTTATATACTACATGCATGCTTGCTTATATTTTCTCCATTACTTGAAATTGTTTATATCATAGTTCATAGGGACAGTTCTAGCAGGAACCATCAACCTTGCAGTAGCATGGTGGTTGCTCAATTCTATTGAGAACATATGCCAAGATGCTCTTCTTCCACCAGATAGTCCTTGGACCTGTCCTGGTGACCTAGTCTTCTTTGACGCATCTGTCATATGGGGTTTGGTAGGACCCAAACGTATATTTGGATCTCAAGGAAACTATCCTGCCATGAACTGGTTCTTCCTAGGAGGTGCCATCGGACCGATTATTGTTTGGCTAATGCATAAAGCATTCCCCAAGCAATCTTGGATACCCCTGATTAATATTCCAGTCCTTTTAGGAGCAACAGCAACAATGCCACCAGCAACACCATTGAACTACAATGCCTGGATCATCGTTGGAACAATTTTCAACTTTTTTGTCTTCCGTTATAGTAAGAAATGGTGGCAGAGATATAACTACATTCTTTCAGCAGCATTGGATGCTGGGGTGGCTTTCATGACAGTGCTTTTGTACTTTTCCGTAGGTATGGAGAATAAAAGTTTGACATGGTGGGGCACAGATGTTGAACATTGTGAATTAGCACACTGTCCAACTGCTAAAGGCATTGTAGTCGATGGTTGTCCATTGAGCTAATCCTCCCTCCACCTCCCCAATTTTCTGTTATACATTAGTAAACCATAAGAAGTTCACATAATATTATTTACAATGAATACTATGAAGAACCATAACTGTACCTTTTTTTTTTTTTTTTGTCATGTTGTTCTGAACATATTTGCCTAAAGTTCGTGAACAAATTTGTACTATATACCTTTTTTTTTTCTTTCCTAAGTTCAGCATCAACCATCTTTTCTCAATATTGAACAGATTTCGTTATAAAAAAAATGTTATTTTTTGTTAGCTTAAAGATTAGGATAAGAGCAAAACATTATTATTTCTTAAATTCGCCCAAAAAATGCTTGATTTTTTTTATAATTAAATTTAAAGAGAGAAAGAGAATAATAAAACAAAATTAAAATCAAAATTGTTCTTTAATAAATTAAGATCTTTTTTAAATTGAATTATTATTTTAATTTTGTTAAATTATTCTTCTATATATTGTATTGTTATCATTAATTTTTCTTAAAAGAATTTAAGAATATTATTTCCAATATCTCATTCCTATGTCATACAATACAATATGATATGTTTATTTTATTTTTCTTCTTTAAAATAATATCTTAATTTCATGCTTATAATTATAGAATCATAAAAGAGTTTTATAAATCTCTTACATAATAGTCATTTGAAAATTATAATAGAATAATAGTACAAGTGAACGGAAAATTAAAGCTATTTAAACTCTTCATCTATTAATATTACATTTTTTTACGACTTTAGTTCTTGGCACTTGCACCATTTACTCACCTCACTTAATAGAGCATTCATCTTTTCAATTCAAAACTCACTCAAATGCCAAAATAAATGCAATTTTCACACATCATACCAATTGAAAATAATTACATGCTGAAAGAAAATAAAATTTATAGCATATTCTTGAAAAAAAAAAAAAACTAGACAAATCTTATTAAAAGAGTTTGAAAAGTAACTTACAAGTGAGAAAATATGTCAAACATAAACCAACTTAACCACACAACAACAAATCTTAAAAAAAAAAAAAAAAAAAAGCTTCAAACTCACAATAATTTTTTTTTTTTGCAAGTTATTTAAGGCTTTATTGCATACACATCTACTAGAGTTATATAAAATATATATTTATCACCACCATAGCTGCTAGTACTTTAGAACAAAAATAAACGTCTCCTAGCCAGAGTTTTACCACCATAGTTGCTGGTCTTGACATTTTACAAAATTAATATTCTTATTATACATAATTAAATAATTAAAAAATTAAACTATATTTTTAAAATAATTAACGTATTTAAAAAATTAAACTATACTTTTTCCACACCTACCTTCTACGGGGAAATTGATATGATAGAATGATAAAAAGCAAAAAAAAAAAAGGAGAACAAGCCAAAAAAAGGTTATCATTTGATTTAAAATAATAGCCATACAAATCTTAATTGGTTATCTACATAGTGAAAATTCCTACTTTTTCAGCACGTACGAAAAATTGATTGATAGAACGAATTTAATCAACAGATATTCATTTTTATTCGTATTTTAAAAAATTTTAATTTAATACTTTAATTCATTAATATTAAAAATTTAAATAAAAATAAGATATTAAATGTATGAATTAAAATAATAAATTAAAGTATTAAATTAAAATAAATCAATGAATTAAATTTTTTTGATATCATAAGTAAAAAATAAAAAATACAACTTATTTAACTTAGATATCACTCCTCAATTAATAGCCATACAAATCTCAATTCTTAGTTCACACTAACCCTGAGACAAGAGCATACTCTTCAAGTGACCACCCCATTCTACAATAAAGTCAAAGTCAAAGTCCTCACATAATGCAGCTATGTATAATAACAGCGCCTAGCCTTTCTCCCCATATCTATTTCTTTCCTTCTCTAGTTAAACCATGTCTTCCTTACAAATTGATCACAACAAGAACAACGAAACAGATGTCGATGTCGTCCACGAAGACGAGCTCTCTCCAATAGAACAAGTGAGACTAACTGTGGTAAACACAGACAATCCAACTCTACCAGTATGGACCTTCAGGATGTGGTTTTTGGGTCTAATATCATGTGCCCTCCTTTCGTTTCTAAACCAATTCTTTTCATACAGGACTGAGTATCTTATCATTACCCAAATCACAGTTCAAGTTGCTACTCTTCCCATTGGACACTTCATGTCTAAGATACTACCAAAGACTCAGTTTACAATTATTGGGTTTGGCTCCAAATTATTTTCTCTTAATCCGGGTCCGTTTAACATTAAAGAACATGTACTCATCACTATATTTGCTAATGCTGGGAGTGCATTTGGATCTGGTCATGCTTATGCTGTTGGTATTGTTAATATTATCAAAAGTAAAGCTTTTTGTGTATGTTTGGTTGGCTATAATCAAACATGTAATGTAATCAATTCAATTTATTATAGTGTTTGGTTTGTTTAAAGACCTGTAATGTAATGGAATTCATTACATGTTTTAAGGGAATTATCATTACATAATAAAACATGTGGAATTGGGATTACATTACGTAATCTATTCCTGCTTCCACTTCACCAGACCGAAATCGCGAAAAATTTTGGTGCGACCAGAAGCTGAGCTTGTCGTCGATCTCCCTGCCGTTCGTGCGCCGTCGTTCTCCCTCGCCCTTCGTGCGCCGTCGCCGTGAGCTCTGCCTTGTTCTCCTCCAAGCCGTTCTTCTTCTTCTTCAGGCATTACTCACTCACAGTTTCAATTTCTGGGTCTTTCATGTTGTAATTTTGTGCCGTTCGTGTTGTAATTTTGTGAGAAATAATTGAACACAAATGAATTTATTCATTTCAATTTTTCGTCATTGCTTTGAATTTTATTGGGTTTTCTGATTTAAAGCCGTAAGACCCATATGAAGCTGTAGTTATCAGAGAAGAGGAGTTGATGTTGTTTAAGACAACTTCGGGAATTTGATTGAAATTATGTCTGACCTATGGATGTCCTTTAATGTCACCTCTATAACTTGAAATCACACAACAATAAGACATACCCAATAACTTGAGAAGAAAACCAAACAGTGAGAAAAAACTGTTGTCTGTCTGTCTGGAACAACAATGGTGGTGAGAGACGGATGACCACCGAAAACTGCAGTGGCAAACAAAAATTGACAACAGCATTAGTGTTTAAGTGAGGCAGTGACATTTGGTTTTAGAAAAGGGATTGATTGTCAATTGTTTGTTCTTTTTCCTAATTTTTTCTAGAGATACTCTGTCCAATTTATGAAAGAGTTGTTACATTTGAGAATGCAATTGAAGCTTATTCTTTATTTCCTTTTCTCAATCATTCGAAGCATTCACAGATAGATTAGGCATGTACTGTATAAATATGATTTTGCAGTTGAAAGATTATCCAATGGTCGATTTCTTCCCTTCAATGAGCAAATAATTCAACTTTTTTATGGGGTAAATAAAGATGGCGATCCAGATTTCTCTAATGAAAGGAAGAAAATATCATCTCTGATAGATTAATTATTGGTATCACATAGCATTTAATTATTTTTGAAAAGAAATTAAAAAGAAAAATAAGAATTAAATATAAGAGTATTAATGTAATATTACTATATTTTTCATTACATTACAGTTGTCAAACCAAACACTGTAATACTGATTCCTTTTATGATTACAGTGATTAAACCAAACACTGTAATCGTAATACTGATTCTTTTACATTACATTCGATTACGATTACGATTACGATTACGATTACATTCAGCGAACCAAACGCACCCTTTATTCCAAAAATATCTCCTTTTTTGCTGCTTGGCTTCTCATTATTACTACCCAGGTAATCATTTCAGATTTACATATTTAATTTTAATTTTTTATATTTTAATCAACTTATTTTTATGATTTTTTTTCTTACCAAATTTATATTAAAAAAAATTATAAACCGAAAACTAAATTGAATATTAAAGCTAAAAACTTGAGATTTGTTATGTCCGATGGTGGTGCGGTGAGGTTGGTAATAGTACACGGAAGTGGGCTATAATTGGTATCTCTATTTAGTGCAAAAAAAATTCAAAAAAAAAAAAGCCTCTTTCATTCTTTTTTCATCCAAATTTAACAAATATTTTAACAAAAATATTAAATTAATAACAAATCAAAAATATTTGATAACATAGTAAAAAAATATAAAATACTAAATTAAAAACAATGTAAAATGTTTATTAGAAAATGAAATGGTAAGCACATAACATTTTATATCCATACTTAACTCATATTTTAAGAAAAATATTAAATTGTGTTTGTTAGTAACCTAAAAGTAAAAAAATATAAAGTAGGAAAAAGTGTAATAAAGGTTATTTTTATTTTTATAAAAGATAACATTTAGTTTCCTAAATTATAAAAAGTATCTTTAAATTCTTGTATTTTTTAAAAATGTGTTTTTAAGTTCTTCTACTTGTAAAAAATGTGTCAAGTAAGGATAAAATTAATTTTTCATTCAATCTAACAGAATAGTATATGTATCACATGCAAATTTATATGTTTCGATATATATATATATACATACGTAAAAAAATTACTTAATTTTTTTAGTTTAAAAAAAAACTTAAATAAAATAAAAGTATTCTTTTATTCATGTCGCATTTGATATTAAGATTTTTTCGTGTCTCTTCCAACAATTTATATCATTGTTATTGTAATAATTAAATTATGTATGAATTTATTTATGAAAATTTTAAAGTTGAAGCCTAAATAATAATAGAATTTATGGGTGGAGGTTTATTGTAGGTATTGGGGTACGGTTGGGCTGGGCTATTGAGGAAGTATGTGGTGGAGCCCGCTCACATGTGGTGGCCGAATACACTTGTTCAAGTCTCATTGTTTAGGTATGTTATTTTCATTCCAACATTTAAATCTATTACAAATAAATATTTGGATTAATTATAATTAATTTGAATCTAGTTTGTTCTATATTTACAATAGAGTTGATCAAAGAAAGCAGATATAAAAATTAAGAATTCCCAGAAATTGATCATGATAAGCTCCTATTGCAAGAGAAGAGAGTTGGAATCCATCTATCTTGAACCACAATGCCAATTGCAAGATATAAACACCCTCTTATGCTGTCATTGCTTGCAATTTGGTATACCATAGTCCAACAACAATTCCAAAATCATCCACTCCCAATGCTGCAATAGCTCCTAGTTTATACTTAAAGCTTGCATACACATTCAACTTTATATATCAAATTGGAGTTTTAAACCATTTACATGCCCAGAAAGTTAGGGATGTTGCAAAATTCCATCTCATACATCTAACAAAGCTTTTGTGTGTTAATCTCCAGGGCTTTACATGAGAAAGATAAACAGCGCATGTCACGCGTAAAATTCTTTGTAATTGCTTTAGTTTGCAGTTTTTCAGGGTATGTTGTCCCAGGCTACCTATTCTCGACACTAACAAACATATCATGGATTTGCTGGATATTCTCCAAGTCAGTTACAGCCCAACAGATTGGCTCAGGCATGAAAGGCCTTGGACTTGGAGCCTTCACGCTCGATTGGACAACCGTGGCATCCTTTTTGTTTAGTCCCCTTATTTGCCCTTTCTTTGCCATAGCCAATGTTTTTATTGGCTATGTGCTAATTATCTATATTGCAATTCCTATAGCATACTGGGGGCTAGACTTGTACGATGCAAATAGGTTTCCTATTTTCTCCTCACACTTGTTCACAGCAAAAGGCCAAATTTACAACATAACAAATATTGTAAATGACCAGTTCCAGTTAGATCTAGTTCGATATCAAGAACAAGGACGTATACATTTAAGTATGTTTTTTGCCCTCAGTTATGGTTTTGGTTTTGCCACTATCGCATCAACTCTTACCCATGTGGCTTTCTTCTATGGAAGGTATTCTGTATAAACTCTATCTAAAATGGTTTTGCTGTCAATATTTGACAATATAATAAGATCAATGTTTTAAGAAAAATGCATTTACGTAAATTGAAATATTTGCAAAAACAATGTACAACCATGGCAGGGAGATATATGAGCGTTATAATGCTTCTCATAGAGGCAAGGTGGACATCCACACAAGACTGATGAGGAGATATAAGGACATACCTTCCTGGTGGTTTTACATTTTGCTTGGTTTAACGCTTGCAGTATCTCTTGTATTATGCATCGCTTTGAATGATCAGATTCAGATGCCATGGTGGGGACTCTTCTTTGCTGGGGCCATGGCCTTCGGTTTCACACTTCCAATAAGCATCATTACTGCCACAACAAACCAGGCAAGTAAAATTTGTACATTCAGATAAGATTTGAATTGTGGCTATTAATTACAAAAATAGGAGCTATTACAACTTTTTCTATGTCTACTTTTTACTAATGTTCGAACCCACAGACACCAGGATTAAACATCATTACAGAGTATATAATGGGTATCATATATCCTGGAAGACCAATTGCCAATGTATGCTTCAAAACTTATGGCTATATGAGTATGGCTCAAGCTATCTCCTTTCTAAACGATTTCAAGTTGGGGCACTACATGAAGATTCCTCCAAGATCTATGTTCCTAGTTCAGGTATAAAAAAAAATATAAATAAACTTATTTTGTATATATACTACATGCATGCTTGCTTATATTTTCTCCATTTCTTGAAATTGTTTATATCATAGTTCATAGGGACAGTTCTAGCAGGAACCATAAACCTTGCAGTAGCATGGTGGTTGCTCAATTCTATTGAGAACATATGCCAAGATGCTCTTCTTCCACCAGATAGTCCTTGGACCTGTCCTGGTGACCGAGTCTTCTTTGACGCATCTGTCATATGGGGTTTGGTAGGACCCAAACGTATATTTGGATCTCAAGGAAACTATCCTGCCGTAAACTGGTTCTTCCTAGGAGGTGCCATCGGACCGATTATTGTTTGGCTAATGCATAAAGCATTCCCCACGCACTCTTGGATACCCCTGATTAATCTTCCAGTCCTTTTTGGAGCAACAGCAGCAATGCCACAAGCAACACCATTGAACTACAATGCCTGGATCATGGTTGGAACAATTTTCAACTTTTTTGTGTACCGTTATAGGAAGAAATGGTGGCAGAGATATAACTACATTCTTTCAGCAGCATTGGATGCTGGGGTGGCTTTCATGACAGTGCTTTTGTACTTTTCCGTAGGTATGGAGAATAAAAGTTTGAAATGGTGGGGCACAGATGGTGAACATTGTGAATTAGCACACTGTCCAACTGCTAAAGGCATTGCAGTCGATGGTTGTCCATTGAGCTAATCCTCCCTCCACCTCCCCAATTTTCTGTTACACATTAGTGAACCATAAGAAGTTCACATAATATTATTTACAATGAATACTATGAAGAACCATAACTGTACCTTCTTTTTTTTTTTTTGTCATGTAGTTCTGAACATATTTGCCTAAAGTTCGTGAACAAATTTGTACTGTATACGTTTTTTTTTTTCCTTCCTAAGTTCAGCATCAACCATCTTTTCTCAATGTTGAACAGATTTCGTTATCAAAAAAAAAAAAAAAAATTTGTTATTTTTTGTTAGCTTCAAGATTAGGATAAGAGCAAAACATGATTATTTCTTAAATTCGCACAAAAGATGCTTGATTTTTTTTATAATTAAATTTAAAGAGAGAGAGAGATAATAATAATAAAACAAAATTAAAATCAAAATTGTTCTTTAATAAATTAAGATCTTTTTTAAATTGAATTATTATTATAATTTTGTTAAATTATTCTTCTATATATTACATTGACACATTGTTATCATTAATTTTTCTTAAAAGAATTTAAGAATATTATTTCCAATATCTCATTCGTATGTCATACAATACAATATGATATGTTTATTTTATTTTTCTTCTTTAAAATAATATCTTAATTTCATGCTTATAGTCATAAAATCATAAAAGAGTTTCGTAAATCTCTTACATAATAGTTATTCGAAAATTATAATAGAATAATAGTGCAAGTGAACAGAAAATTAAAGCTTTTTAAACTCTTCATCTATTGACGTTACATTCTTTTATAACTTTAGTTCTTGACACTTGTACTATTTACTCGCCTCACTCAATAAAGTGTTCATCTTTTCAATTCAAAATTCACTCAAATGCTAAAATAAATGCAATTTTCACACATCATACCAGTTAAAAGTAACTACATGCTAAAAGAAAATATAGAACTTATAGCATGTTCTTGCAAAGAAACTAGACAAATCTTATTAAAATAGTTTGAAAAGTAACTTACAAGTGAGAAAATATGTCAAACATAAACCAGCTTAACTACACAACAACGAATCTTAATAAAAAAAAAAAAAGCTTCCAACTCACAATAATATTTTTTTTTTTTGCAAGTTATTTAAGGCTTTATTTTATACACATCTACTAGAGTTATATAAAATATATATTTACCACCACCATAGTTGCTAGTCCTTAACTTTAGAACGAAAATAAACCTCTCCTAGCCAGAGTTTTACCACCATAGTTGCTAGTCCTTATTTGACATTTTATAAAATTAATTAATGTATTTATTATACTTTACTCAAAATTTGAAGAATTAAATTAAATGTTTAGAGGACAATCATTCTCATAATAAACTTTGATGTCGTCGCCTTCACTGCCAATGATTGAGATGATTATTTCACCATTTGTGTAGCAAGCATAGATTCCGATTTCGAAAGCCACCAAACCAAATCCCCACCCACATAGCCCATAATTCAACAGCCAGTGGTGTGAAATTGGTCCTCCTCTTGTCCGCCATAAATAATTTCTTATCATATAATCAAAGCCCACCATCCTTTGCTACATCAACATTTATTTTATAAGAACCAACAACCAGTGGCAACTAGCGAGGTAGTTGGTGGGCTCTATGGAACTCCTCAATTTGGAACCAATACTTACCTTCATATTGGATTTAGAGAGCTAGGAAGATTTAAGTGTAAATGAAACTATGATATTTTGAAAGAAAACAAAAATTGACAGATAAAAAACGAATAAACCAATTTTAATTTAATTAAAACTCTGTTATTTAGAATTTTTATGAAGTCATATATCAATGATTATTCTTATCATATCGTAGAAATTTATAAGAATCATGAATACTCTAATCACAAAAGGTTAACTCAAGGAGTAGAGATACTCATCTTTTTTATAAACTCTTTCATTATATTATCTTTTATTAATGTAGGATAATTATTCTATCACATGTAAAAGTTTAAATATATAAAATTTTGAGCGGTCCTAGAAATTTCTCAGCCTATAAAATATCAACAATCACTTAAAATACATCGCAAGTCGAGACAAATAGCGTTATTCTACCATTTAAAAGTGAAGAATTAGTGAAAATAGGAAACAGATGCGTGTATCCATCCTAAGATATAAGAGAAGATTCATTACTTTCTCGTAAGCCAGTCTGATTCATTAATCACTGTTCGAAAACATTAAAAAAAAAATTATAATATTTTTTTTCAAACTTATTCTCTGAATCCACCAACTTTTAGTAAATATATAAACGTGCATATTTAAAAAAATTGTTTTTTTAATTAACAATTTTATTTTAATAAAAGGCTCATATTTGTTCACATATTCACACGGCTTCTTCGTACTTTTTTGTTCTCCCAATTAATAAAATGTGTTTATTTATATCCTAATATATTTTAAATCTTTTTATTTAATTAAAGAAATTTAATTAGCTCAATTTTAAATACTAAATGTAATTTGATAAGTGCTAATTTATATTTTTAAATATTTTGAATCCCTTTTTTCAAAATGCTATATAAAAAAATGATAAATCAAAAAAATATCATAAAATATATAATTTATACAAAATAATTGACAAAAATATAAAATAAAGAAATATTGTAGTGTTATTATATATATATATATATATTTATATATTTTAGTTAATTATTTTTGTAAATTTAATAATTTTTTGGCACTTATCTATATCTCTTTTCTTGTCTAAACACGATACTTACGATATATAATATTTAAAAAGATAAATCAATACTTAAATTATATTTATTATTTAAAATTAAATTAATTAAATACATTTAATTAAATAAAAAAAAATTACAACTTTTAAAATAAGAATATAAAAATATATAATTTGTTAAATCGGAAACCTTTAAGTTATCAAACCATGTATTCATTGTAATATAGTATTAAATTTATTTTATTTTACTTTAATGGTTTATATAATTGTTTTGTCATAAGAATTTTCCTAAGTCACACGCTTAAATCTTTTATATGTGTATCAGTGTATGCATATTTGTTTCGTAAAATGTTATTTACATTAATTACTATAAAAAAAAAAATCGAAAAAGAATTCTTTTAATATACATCCAAAAGTTAATAAATTAGATATTTTATTTTTAAATAAAATTCAATATTAACTTAGATAAAGGTTCCCGAATTAGCGATATTACTTAAGAAGATAGAACCGTCATGTAGCATTCGTCAACAATGAGAAGAGAGCCCAAGAAGATGATGAACAAAACAAGAAGGGCAATTATGGTAAAACAACCAACTTGGTAAGAAGCGTAAATTAGACAGCCAAACAAGCCCTATTTCAATATCCTTTCACTTTTAAAAACACTTCCGGTGTTTTCAGGAAAATAATAAATAAATAAAATCTTAGTCTTCTTCCATTTTCCTCCTCCTCCTTCTTCAACTGAAGACAAGTAACAAAAACCCCATCTCTCTCTCTCTCCCTCCCCCCTTTCAAGTTTCAACACAAAAATACTGGAGAGAGAAAAAATCAAATCAAATCAAAATTTTAATACAAATCTCCAATCTTCCTCATAAACCCAAAAAAAAAAAAGAGTAACCCAATAAATAAAACAAAGACCTAATAAATTATAATACCCATTCGACTGATTTGATCACAGACACAGAGAGAGATAGAGAAATGGGACATGGGAAAAAATTTGCAGTTCTATTGTGTGCAGAGGATTCGGAATATGTGAAGAAAATGTACGGAGGTTACTTTGAAGTGTATGTGAGAATGTTGGGAGAGGAAGGGGAGAGTTGGGATCTTTACAGAGTAGCTGAAGGTGATTTTCCAGATGATAATGAAATTGAAAGCTATGATGGGTTTGTGATTAGTGGTAGTAGCAAAGATGCACATGGTAATGATTTCTGGATCTGTAAACTTTTGAATCTCTTGATTAAATTGGATTCTATCAAGAAACAAGTTTTGGGCATTTGCTTTGGACACCAGGTAACTTTTTTGTTTCTTCATTTTCAGTTCTCCTCATTCGCCATTTTGTTTGGAAATATGGGATCAAGCTTTTTTAATTTTACAATTATAATAATTTTTTTAATATATTTCTCTTTAAAATTCAAAATAAATAAGTTATGTATAAAAATGAAGAAAAAATGTTAATGGCGTATTGACCTTCATTTATACATTAAACTTTAGCTTCTTATACTTCTATATTGTCATATAATATGTTGTTTTTAAATGACGTTATTATAAAAAAAAAAAAAATCAATATAAAAATTATATTTATTTCACTTTACCTTTTTTAAATAAAGTATAACTTTTATTAATAATTGTTTAATTAATTATAAAATTTTATTTAGAAAAAATATATTTTTTATTTAATATTACTCGTAATATATATAGTGTAGCCTAAATAAGGAAGTAAAATTTTTTTTTTTTTTTTGACAATTAAAATGACTAGCATAGTGAATAAGAAGCTATTGAGAACTTGTTTGAAATAGGTAATGGTTTGTGTGCGGGAGTTAATGCATGTTTACTAACTCATAACTAAATTGGGAAGGAATCACAATTATATGAAAACTTAATAAAAATATATTTACTTATTGTTAATATCTCATAATTAAAAATTATTTTAATTAATTAAATATATAACAATAATTAATATTTTACATATATACCCACACATTCATAGATAAAAAAAAAATTACCTTCAACAATATTTTTGGAGAGAATTAAATATTATATAAGTGAACTAAGAGACTAAGTAGTGTAAGTTAATTTTTTTATTTTTCAAATTTTAATTTAGTATAAATAAATAAAGATTGATTAATTAAGATAAATTTGAATGGAAAAAAATAGTTAATCATTAATGTGATAGAAATTAAGTTATTTTAAAATCTATTATTTAATTATTAATATTTATGTATGATCTTAATTAAAGAATATCTTATTTAATAAATAAATAAATAAAGTAATTATAATTATTATGAATAACTTAATTTTAATTACTCACAAGAAAATATGTCTTAATTTTTTATCTTATTAATTTAAAATATTATATTATTATTTATTTTAAAAATAATAAATAAATTCTCCAAATAATGATCCAAGAAACGTATGATTTGGACTGGGATAATCGTGATTCCGATGATTTGTTAAGATCCTTGATCAGGATCTGGATTGGACCACCGTATTTATCCCGGCAATCCATAGCTAACCTGTTATGGAAAAACACCTCAATTAATTATAATTTGCCACCATAAAAATATATAACAATAAAAATCACAATTTTTTATATTCAGATAATATATTTTTAATATTAAAAATAATTATTACATTTTTTTTTCTTTTTTATGACAATATGCTTAGCTTTTTGATTATCTACGTTAAAAATTATGATTATATAAATTATATGTATTAAATTATGATATAAATTAAGTAACGTGTTAACTATTGATTGGATATAAGGTTAGAAATGTAAGATACAGAAGTAATTATAGAATTTTTTACTAACTATGATCAATTAAATTTTGTCATGTATTAAATTGTGATAAAAGAAAAAGTTAAAAAAATAACACCCTTCAAAATGCTAATAATAAAAATAGCCCCCTTAGTATTAAAATTTATATTTTCACAATTAAAAAAATAATTGATATAATATTTTTTTTTAAATATTCGTTTCATTAAAATTGAACGACGGTAATTTAAGTCCGTTTAATGTTAAATATTTAATCTTTGTTCAATATTATTAGAGTATTAATTTTATTATTATATATTTTAAAAATGTAATTTTTCAAAAAAGTTTCGATGTGCGTGATATATTTCGACAAAATAAATTTAGCACAAATTCCGGTGATCTTATTTTATTCACTACCCATCTAACGTATAAATAGTAGCATAATAAATATTATTTTCGTGTAAAAGGTTTAATGAGAGCCTATATATATATATATTTATATATATATATATATATATATATATATATATATATAGTCATATATATATATATGAATATTAATTTGTTTTTTTATAAATAATAATAAAATAAAAACTCAACTTAAGTGGGTCCTCAAAAAGGAATGGCCAATGGGTTTCAGTGGTAGGACCAAGTAACGTTGGCTTAAGAAGTTAAATCCGTTGGTTGCACACAATGTTATGGTTATGCTCTCTCCTATTATTGTTCACATGCACTTCAAAAAAAAACAAAAACAAGATAAGGATTGCAAAATGTAGCATGTTTATAGATATGTTTGAATAATAGAAAATTTATATATATATATAAGAAAACATTAAAAAATATATGAATATGTCTTTGGAAGCATTAAATAAATCTGCAAGTATACCAATTACCCACCATATTAAAATTCGTCCTAAAAAGTTTCAAACCCATCCTTCTGTTAACTTTTGTTGAACGGCATTACACGTCTGTTAAACAAAGCCCACATCACAACTCCTACGCACCCTAATCCTTGATATTATTATTAATTGAAATTTGGAGATTTAGGGATTCGTGTTCATCTGATTTTTTGTATAGCCATGCGTTTTTTTTTAATGTTTGAACATTCGTATAAATGTTTGATTTGTCTGTTTACAATTGCTAAGGATTCGGTATTGGGGTGTGTAAGATCAACATTATAGTAATATTGTGAGAAAAATGTTATGGTTACATATTTTTGGAATAATTTTTTAAGATAATTGTAGTGTGAGTAGAAAAATATATTTTCTTAACCCTAAACTTAAAAGAGAAGGAAATAAATATAGATGAATTGTTAGCTAGATTTATAATTATTTAAGATTTTTTAATTTAGTTAATAATTTTTTAAATTATATAATTTAATTTTAATACTTTAGATGAGATAAATATAGTCCAATTTTTTTTTTTTGTGTCAAATTAGAGCTTAACATCCTTATACTTAACTAAAACTTTATTTTTCAATTTATTTAGTCTCTAACATATCACTCAGTACTTTCAACAACATTAAATCAAATTAATGTAACTTTAGAAAGGACTAAATTTTGTAATTGAAATGTTAGCAATTAAGAACTAATGTTTTAATAATCTATGTTAAAATAAATATCTAATAGGATGCCAGTTGCCTCAAGTGTAATTCTCAATTGGTGTGTCATGTTTTGCTTGACATCTGACAATTGTCGTCGGTGGATAAAGACACCCTTCAACTAATGAATGGTAAAGCGTGTGTTATTATTTTTATTTTTATTTTGGCTAGTAGCTTCCAATTTATTTGGGCTTTAATTAAAGTATAAGAAGTGAGTGGGTCGGTGGGTGGGTGGGTGGGTCATTCCTTCTTTACTTATTTTGCGTTGATTATGAGTCCATGACTATGACACATTATGTACACTTACACATTGATTTGCATAAGAAATTCTCATTTATTTCCCGCTTAATTAATCCATCTGTTATGAGTTCTCTCTCTATAGTTTTTTCAAATATATATATATATATATTGATATCGAGTGTTGACACAAAAAAAAAAAAACAAATTATCTATCAATTTATAGAATAAAACACACAATTTATGAATTATTATTGTGACAGTTATGAATTCAATTGTATTTGTAACGCAGTAAAATGTTATAAATCAAGAAGGGTCTTAGTTATGTCCATTAATTATTTAAGTTGATAAAAAAAAAAAATTTGTTAATGACATGAATAGATTTTGAGCCGTGCATTAGGAGGAAAGTGTGGTCGTGCGATCACAGGATGGGACATAGGAATCAGGACCATCCATTTATCATCATCATCGACGCTCCTTTCATCTATCAAAATGCCTGCTTTGCTCTCCATATATGAAATCCACAGAGATGAGGTTTGTTGTCAATAATCAAATCCTCCAAATAGAAAAAAGAATCAAAAGTTTCTGTAACAATCCAAACATGCCCTAAATCTTACATCTTAAATGTGTTTGAAGTAGGTGTGGGAGCTCCCACCAAAGGCTGAGTTGATAGCATGGTCAGAAAAAACAGGAGTGGAGATGTTTAGGTATGATGATCACATCATGGGCATCCAAGGCCATCCTGAATACACCAAAGACATCTTCCTTAACCTTATTGATCGCGTTGTCAACCTTCGTTATATTTTGGTACCATTTCTCTTCTATTTTTTCTTTTCCAATTAGTTATTCTTTTTTAAAATTAGACATATCTAGTTAAGGGTATGTTTCTTTTCTTTTTTTTAGATCATATAAAAACAAATTTAACGGTAAAATTGTTTTTTATCTAAAATACTTATGGGCTTTTTATAAATCACATTTTCTTGTTCCAAAATTATGCGTTTCTTTGTAGAAGCATTTTATCTTTAAATTACTATCAACATAAATACAATCAAAGACACCTAAGTTCGGTTCAATATAGAGCAAAGTGCTTCAAAGATTAATAATAAAGACTAAAGAGTTATAAACTTTTTTTGTCCCTGAGCTTGACCCACAGTTACAAATTTATCCAGATTAGTTTGGGTTTAGGAATTGGAAAATGACTTATTAAAATTGGCATATTTTTGGTATAGGAATCTGAAGCTGAGGAGATGAAGGCAAAGGTGGAGGCACTTGAGCCAGATAGGGAGACATTGAAGAGGCTATGCATCAACTTTCTCAAGGGTGGGTTATAATGACAACAGATGGTAGGAAAAAGAGAGAGAGAGGGAGAAAGTAAATACAGAAGTGCTTTTACGAATATTGAGAGAAGAGCTTTTATACTCGTATGGGTAAAATGGGATACGAAGTGAATAAGTGCAAGTCAGCATGTTTAATTAATTTTGGTTGACTTTTTGGGTTGACAAGAGGGTACACTACATGGGTTCGAAAAAGAACACGTTAACAGACTCAATTTGTCATCTTAGGTTTAATGTTCAAATCAAATAAAGTTAATAAGTTACAAATGTAATTAAATAAATGACTAGTAAAATTTTACTGTTGACGTGACAGTTTGATGTGGAGGATATCAAGTCTCAACTAAGAATGTGCATTTTATCTGCGGGTTGGAATATCCGCGGATATTCGATCTGTTGGATCGGTTTTTATCCGCTTTTTTCGATGATGGGGACGATTTCGGAAATATCCGGTCATAAATTTTCATAGATGGGGCGGTGACGGTTATACTTAAAACCATATCCGAAATATATTTTTTAATTTAATTTAATTTAAATATATATATACATATAAAAATTATATGTAAAATCTTCTGCTTCCTGGGCTCGAACCTAGGTAACATTTCCACACTCAACTCTAATGTTCACCGGACCAGTTTGTTTTTGTAATAATTCTAACATATAAATATACTTATGTATTAAAATTACTTATTAGTTAACATAATGCACACTAATATAAATGCTAACCCTAAATTATTATCCTATATATTTTTCTTACAGCCTCGTGCTCAAGCAGAGGTGCAGCGCCACAGCCACCAGCAGCGATCCAGCCTCCAGCAGCGATCCAGAATGAGCAAATGGTTTCCCTGAGATCTAAACGTTTAACTTAACTGCTTCACAAGGAAATATCCAAATGGTTTTTTTTTCTTTCCTATTTTGAATTTTACTTTTATCCCTTCACGAACTCTGCATTTAACCAAATGTCTAAATGAAAATTGTTTTCTCCGTTATTTCATGATGCTCAGTTTATCCTCCTATTAAAATATTTGATTGTCACAGTTTTGATCTTCCATATTTCTAGGATTTTACTTTAGAATGGTGTTTTTTGAGAAAGAACAAAGTATCTTGATTTCAATCAACCCTACATCCCCTGTTTTCTGTTTCTCTCTATTTTTCTGAGACATCTTCAATGGTCTTAACAAAATTATATTAACTCAATACGTATTTTTTGTGATTTTCTAAGGTTGCAAGGAACATTGATCTGGTATATGGAGGAGGTAGTGTGTGGTTTGATGGGTTTGGTTTCCCAAGCTGTTTACAACGGTGGTCGCCATGTTCTTGGGTAAGCATCTTCAACTTAAACCATTTGCAAGGAACATTGATCCGGTTTTTTTTTTTTTTTTAAATAATCAGATATTATGGCAATTTTTTTGTCATATCGTCCCCGCCCGATCACCGTCCGGTTATAACCGTACCCAAACCGGACCAAGTTTCAGGCAGTTTCGATTACACAGTTATTTGCTCGGT